>QNQO01010075.1:0-125834 GCA_003290165.1 Berberis thunbergii
AGAGATTTGGAAAATATTTCTAATAAGAGAAAAATGGAGAAACCATTGTAGATTTGAATGATGAAGGAAAAAAATCGAGATTTTTGTTTATATAAGTGCTGTGAAAGAGTGGTATGTGAAAAAGAGGATATGATGGTGCGATGTATTCATCGCGTAAGAATAATTATCCCATCATCGGATTAGATAACAGGCTAATTCAAATTACAAAAACAAGCTTAAAACCCCCTAATCTCCTTTCTCAAAATAACACATAAACTCTCTTTCTTCTCTCACCCAACACAACACAACACACACGCAACATCCCACTCTTTCTCTACTCTGTTTTTCTGGTTTTTTTTTTTTTTCTTCTTCCACATCTGTCCTCATTTTCTCTTCTCTTCACATCTCTCTATCTCTCTCTGTTTCTGTAAAGATGAGTGGGGGAGCTTCAAGGGTTTCGAGCGTCAAAGAGACCATCCAGAACATCAGGGAGATCGCCGGGAACCACAGTGACGATGAGATATTACGCAATGCCTCAGGCGGTGGCTCCCATGGACTCCCAACGGGGATCTGCTCATGAAGCTCTCCTTCCCAAGGTGATGTGTTCGCATGCGCTTCTTGATGGATTTCTTTACTTGCCCTGTTTGTTAATGGGTTGTTGTCAGCTTGTGATTCCAATCTTTTTTTGTATTTTTTTATGGGTTTTGCTTTCTTCTGTCGCTCTGTTGGGAGATAACCCATATTCTGGGTTTGATTTGAGTTTGGGTCTTGATGAGCTTAATGGGGGTGTTTTAGTATTAATGATGGTAATGAGTTATTTTAGGTTTTTTTGGATACCCAAATGTGTGGTTTGACGAGAATTAGGGGTTTTGAAAGTTAGGTTTGGTGCTTGGGGAAGAACAAAGGAGATGTGTGTCGTGAAGAAAGGAAGTTGGGTTTGCTCCTTCTAATCCACTTCCAATTTGTTTGTTCACACACTACGCTATAGCTCTGATTGATGAGGTGTGTGTTTTGGTTGGGTCAAGATTGGTCTACTTGAGTCTGTGAATCTATTTCAATTAGTCATGGGGTTAGGACTAATATTTGTGTACTTGGGTGATAGAGTGCACGAAATGTGTGTGGTTGATTGCTTTATAGAGATACCCAGAGACCAAATATAGAACTAAGGGTATGCTTGGTTGCCGAGAATTGGGTTCTCAAGGAAAGAAGGAAATGTGGAGGGGCGAGAATGGATAGGAAAGGAATACGAGGGATAGGAAGAGCAAAGAGAGGTTGACCATCATCATCGAATTCCTATTGCTACACCATCATCATTCTTTGTTCTCTTCTCCAAATCATTATTTTTTTTATGTACCTTAAAATTCAATTCTCAGCCACAAGTGCACATTAATTTCCAGAGAATTCAACTCTGTACAAACAATAAGTTTTGTGGAATGGAAGGTATGTTAGGTGTACTGTGTAATGGACCAGGAACGTCAAACCCCACTCAGATAAATTTTTGGAACACAAATAATGTTCCCTTTCTTTTATTTGAGTTGCTTTTATTAATATTTAATTTGCTTTAAATTTTGTAATAACTAATTTTCTTATTGTGAAAATTTTCAGTCAGTAGTATTTTCAAATCAAAGTAAAATACTTATGTAGCATTCAGTTACTTTTTGAACTATGTAGTTAAATCCCTAATCAATGATCGACCCTAATTGGTTTAGGAGCATTATGAGATTAATCAGCCTATACTTTATAAACCTATTTTCTCTATCATTCTATGTAATATATGTTTACTACAAGAAAAAAGAAAAGGATATTGAAGTAGTAAACATCACATGCCACAATTTAAGGCAAATTAAAGGAAATTAAAATTCAATATCAGGTAAAGCCGACTTTCATATTTTTTAGTTTGTTCACTATTTCCATTTGGTTGCTTTCTCTTTACTCTCATTATATACATTCTTGCTTTTTCTCTAGGCCGTTCACACACTCTTGGTATTGCGTATAGTAGAGTATTGATGAGGTTAGGGCAGAATTTAAAATTTTCTTGTTTACATAGAACATTATTGTCATGGACCAAATGACTGAGTATGAGTAATCAGTGAGTTTCGAACGTGATTACTGATTACTCGGTAAGTTCTCGCGAAATCGCCTATTCTCCGCCAGTTAATCGGCCAAAGATTATTATTAAAAAATCATAGCGATTTACTAACGAGAAGTGATTAATCACCAATTAAGTAACATAGTTTTTAATCACTTCAGAAAGTCTCAGATGGAGAACCATGAAATGCACACTTATTATGTGTAGGGAAGTATGAATAACTGAATAAGGTTTACATCAGAGTCAAAATGACCTTAATACATTATAAAGAAAGAACTGAGAGTGCTCCCCTGTAAGTAAAATATTAGAAGGGTCCGATGCCATACTAAAGCTTAAAACATCCACTGGAAAATTTTGCTGAAAAAAAAATTCTCCAGTTTTTTGTTCCAAACCTCCACAAGTAACTAATGACCTTAATGACTTGAGTTATTTCTTTGGGAAGAAGTCCTTCAATTATGCGTTGCAACACCATCTTTCCTTCATTATGCGTTGCAACACCATCTTTCCTTTCAAGATTCTAATATGGGTGATCAGCCCACTTTCCTCTTTTGGGGCACTTTCTTTGATTATAACAAAGAAAGAAAATGCCATAAAAGACCTCGATTACAAAAACAAGAAGTTATTGAGTTAAACTTACATGGTCGGAATGTAAAACTTGAATCTGAACGCCTTTGAAACAAGGATGGTGGGAACAAATTTATCAAAGGAAGGCCACCACACCATCAAAATCCAATAACCAAAAGAGTAAACATCATGACATATTCGGTTATTTCTCTCAAGCCAATGTACACTCATAATGGCACTCAGTATGAGAGTCAGTATCTCTTTCTTTTGCTCTGTTGGTTTTGGGTTACCTTCTTTGATTATAACATGAGCTCCAGGGATTTGTTGCTGCACTGAAACTAGCACGGAACCATGGAATCAAATTTATAGAATCAGTACTGATTCAACAAATGTTGAAGGCTACTTAACCAAAGACAACGATCCCCCATGGAATATCAGGCACATTATTAGGAAGATCTAGATGGATACAACATAAAACACCACTATAGAGAAACACATGGTATCCAGATGTAGAACTTTTTAAAAAAATTCCTAGTTCCTTTGCCAAAGATTTGAAAAAAAAAATTGTCTATGAAGGTGCAATTGGCCAACTATATGATAGAATGTAACCTTCACTTGTTTCTTTTGTAGGTTCAGGGATCCTAAATAAACCCCAGCTCACTTTAAAATAAAAAAGAAAGAAAGAAAGACAACCAAAAAGGACCCTTATTACAAAGACACGAAGTTATTGAGTTAAACTTACATGCTCCGAATGTAATCTTGAATCCGAACCCTTTTGAAACATGGATGATGGGAAAAAATTACCCAAGGAAGGCCTCCAAAAGAGTAAACATCATGACATATCCAGTTATTTCTCTCAAGCCAATGTTCACAAATAATAGCATAAAGTATGAGAGTCCATAGCTCTTTTTTTCTCCAGAAGGTTTGACACTTCCTCTCATGCAAGCTTGCACTATACCACAAATTGCGAGAAAAACCCAAGTCACCCCATAACACCAAAAAGTGATTATAGGAATCTAGCACAAATGTAGGAAAAGATGACTCTGATTCTCCAATTCTTCTTCACACATGACACACCTTGCATCCGCTTCCATGCCCATGCTTTGTAAATCTTTTGTACTGATTAATGTTTTGCACTAATCTTTTTGGCTCTGGCCCATGCTGAACATATTTTAAAAAAAATCCCAAGTCTCCCAATTAGAAATTTTATGAATAAGAAGTTCTACCACATTATTTTTTACATAGAAGTTGGTCTTATGTGTATTTTTATTCTCTTGAGTAGCAAAGCATAACAAATGTGTTGTTTGATTCTACAGATACTTTTCATGAGGTTCGAAGGAAACGCGACAAGAAAAAGGAGGTAAGGCTTTGTTCCTTAAGTTACTAACAATAACAATCATACTTTCGATCTTATCACTAACACCACCTACTATACACAATTAGGAAAAAATGTTTGGGTTTCCTTGGTTGTACATGTGTTGAACAACTCTTGGTTTTGTTTAGGTTGCTTGGCGATGTTTTTTTGTTAACACTAAGTGACTTTCTTGTCCAAGGTGTATAGTCACGAACCAGCTACACAACATATACAATTTTTTTGCCTTGCTCCATTAGTTTTTTCCCTTTTACCTCACTCAAAAATAGGGATGACAACTCAAAATAGGGATGACAACGGGGCAAATTTAGGCCAATGATGCACGGACACGACATGGCGACTCGGCAATTTCCAAAAAATTAGAACTCGGCAACACGGTCAAACTTTACTTTTTATTTTTTATAAACTCATATGAACATAAACAACCCAAAGCTTAAAATTGTTTAAAATTTTTACTTTTAAATGTAGAAGATGAGAGCTTAACAAGAGAGATAAATTTTTTTACAGGCACAAATAGTCAAAATTTACTGGAGAGTGTATCTAATTTACAAATTGTTTTAAAATAGTGTGTAATTGTGTATCTAAGAGCAAAATAGTCATCAGAAACAGATCAAATTACATAACAAAATACTAATTTTTGTGTGTAGTGTATCTAATTTATAGCGAGCGAAGAAACGACCTTGATGTACCACCAAATGAAAATTGTCAGTCAAGAACCCTCAGACCGAGAACGGCGTGAAGAGGTGCTATAATTGAAACAACTCTTTTCTCCGGCTGAAGGAATCGAAGAAGTACCGATTGTAATTGAGTGCAACAGAACTGGTGTTTCTTCAATAACTACTTCCGAAAACCAGCAAAGAAAAATAAGAAAAAAAAGGAAAAAAATCACTGGTCGTGTCGGGACCGTGTCCTGGCCGTGTTGATCTCAGTCAACGTGTCTTGATTGTTGATTGCGTGTCAGATACGTGTCGGGCGCGAGTTCGTGTCTAACACGTATCCGACTCTCGAAACGGGGATTTTTCGAAGAGTCCATGCATCCTTGATTTGGGAAAATTCATTCCACCCTGCCAGAGATCGCGGGTCCCGAATCTGTCCCAAATAACCGTTTAATTTTTTTTATAAAAGCCATATCCGTTCCGCACGGACTGGCGGATATCCGCCCCATTCAAATCCCCAAAAAATTTTTTTCTCTTGAACAACAAAAGAAAAAATAATAATAAAATTAAAAATAAAATAAAAATAAAATAAATAAAATTCCAAAATTCGAGCAACCCATTTCTCTATTCTTCAAACTCTGTGTACTGTAATCCCTCTTCAATCAAGCAACCCATTTCCATGATTCAAGCAACACATTTTTCTATTCTTCAAAGTCTCTCTTCAATTCAAGTAACCCATTTCCAAGATTCAAGCAACACATTTTTCTATTCTTCGAAACTCTATTGTAATGTAAACTCTCTTCAACATTGATTTGTTCTACACCCAAACAAGAACCCCAACCTATCTCTTCCATGTTTCACTCTTTCTCAACCTTTTTTTTCCATCTGCATGAGTGAGTGGGATGATGAGATGAGCAAAAAAATTTACATCTTGGTGAGAGATTTTCAGTGGGGTTTTTGGATTCTTCTTAGTGAGAGAGACATATCGAGTTGGAGGAAGTACACACAAACACACCATTTGTTAACTGATTCGTCTTCTTTTGCTGATTACTTCGATTAGATCAAATAAGGGAGATTGAACCTGTTGGGGAGGAGATAAAAGAAGAGGAAGGATGAAGAGAAGAGATGAGGAAGATAAGAGAAGAGGAGGAAGAGAAGGAGAAGACGAGAAGGAGGCAGTGGTGCCGATGTGGTCCTGGACCTGGTGGAGGTGTGGAATTGGAGCAGTAGAGGCGAGGGAGTGGAGATTGGAAAAGTTAAGGTTAGGGTTCTTGGCTCTTATTTGTTAGTTGTCAAGGGTATATTAGTAATAAATACATATAAACGGATATTCGCGGGACGGATTTGGCTAAATCCGTATCCACCTCGAATCCATGACGGATAAAATTTGGATTCCCAAATCCGCACCGAAATTTGTTAAGGCAAAACCCAATCCGCACCAAATGGTTCGGGGCGGAGCGGATATCCGCAAAAAACTGCCCCATTGCCATCCGTATTCAAAACAAAATATGATTGTCAGTTTACCATGCACATTTATTTTCAACAGAACTTTGCTTTAGTCGTACAATTTATTCCTAGGTGCTCTTTTAAGATAAGCACAGTGCCATCATAGTCTAGTTTTTCTTCTTCTCAGTTCAGTATAGTAATGACAATAAAAATTCTAAATATCATTTTTCACTTGTGTGTGTGTTTTCCTTTTTTTTTCCTCATGTAGTTGACGTTTCATATTTTATTCTTGGCAGATTCCCACCAACAGAGAGTCCACAGATTCTAGGTGGAGACCAGGCACACAGGGACGGGGCGGTAGGGGTTCCCGAGGAAGCTATTCTCATCGCTATGTCGCTCAAGGTGTGTATTTTGCTTCTAGAACTTAAAATAACCAATTTCAATGATAAATCAACTTATTTATTTTTATTTTTTAATGGTAAATGCTGTTCCATTGACAAGTGTGTTTCATTTACTTGTGCTGGTCTCTTTCACACGGTTTTATTCAATATCTTTTAAAAAGTGAAAACACTCTTTACCTTATGAGAAAATATGTTTTATTTGAAATGTTTGCTTGTGATTATTGATGATTGGAATATATCAGGGTCTATCACAATGATTTTCTCCTATCTCACAAATCCCTTTTTCAGATACTGGCATCGGGAAGAGTGTAAATACTGGAAAGGTAATTGGAGGAGATAAAGGTGTAAACGTGAGTCCTATGCGCTCTCCTTTGTCAGCTTCTCAGGATACAGAAAGTAAAGTAAAAGCACCTGCATCAAGGTTAGTTCTATCCTGCATCAAGCATACATAACCTATATGATTAGGCCAATTCGGCTTTCAGATTTTTTTTTGAGAAAAGTTCAAATATTTCAATGTGGAGGTTAAATGTAGTTGTGATTGGTATTCCTTTGTAGCTCGGTTACTGTCATAACCAATGGGCCATCAAGCACAGCTGGTAAGAGTTTTGGTCGCGATAGGAGTTTCAGTCGTGCCCAGCCCTTGCAACTGCCAACTGGTGATGGTGCAAAGATTCCTAGAGATAATTCAGCTGTTACTATTAACAAACTCAGGACTGCTGCACCATCACCACCTGTTGATGCAAACACAACCTCAGTATCTGGAACCAATCGCTCACTTAAACAGCCAAGACCCAGTTCTGATCAGTTGTCTGCATCTCCAGCATCTGTTTCAGGAGTCTATTCCCCGGGTTCAGATCCTGTACTGCTTCCATCTTTTGACTCACGGATCCCTGGTGCAGTGGGTACAATTAAACGAGAAGTAGGAAGCCAAAGGGCTGCTACAGAGTCTAAAGCTGTGACCGAGAGAAAATCCACTGTTTCTCGGAGTTTCACAGATCGTGTTCAAGCAAACAAGATTGCAGCTCTTGATGTAACCAATTCTGACTCATCTTCAGCTAAAACATCTTCCGAAACTGGTAATTCTTTCATACATGGAAAGATGCCTGGCAAACCCGAGGGAGTTGAAAAGAACCAACATTCTGGGTCGTCACGACCTTCTTCTTCTACTCATGATGGCTTGTCAACCAGGCCTTCATCTAATTATAGTAGCCGGTCACAACAACCTATTGGATCACAAAAAGGTATACTATTGGCCACTCGCTTGTTTTACAATCAATTGTTCAAAATTGCCTAAAAGGCTAGCTTTTCTTTGACCCCCCCTCCCCTCCACCCAAAAAAAAGTTAAATGAATAATTAACAACAACAACAACTACTACTACTACTACTAATAATAATAATAATAATAACAATAATAAAAACCAAAACAAATTGAATTGTCCAACATTGTCAAATGTTTTGGCTTAGGCTTGCTCAACCTTGAGCGACCAGCTCTCATCTGGGGAGGGGGATAGATCCCTTTGCTTAAATAACATGTAGAGAATACGTCGCTTTGTTCAAGACCTCTATATTGTCTAAAGAAAGTCCTACTCCTGCTGGGGTCCATGTCAAGAATGTAAGAAGATGCTATCAGTAGTCAGCATGATTTATGCCTTCCACGGTTCCAATTCAAATGTGCATTTATAGATTTCCTATGTCATGGTAATAGATATTCAAAATATTGATTTTTGCAAATGATGCCATTACTTTTCTTTGTTGTGTGCTTGACATACTGTGAAATCATGGCAAGGATGGTTTCACTATGCAACATATTGTGAATGACCACTGCCAACCTGAAAGCTGAGTTATAACTTATAATTTTATATATATAGTTTGGAAATACCGGCTAGTCATTGAGGATTCAATGCCTCTGTATTCCTAATTGATGGAATTACATAGTTTAGGCTCCATTTAGGTAGGCCTTTTCCTTAACTTTATAGCATTACGATTTACGCCATACAAAGTCGAGTAGTTTCTTACTTTCTTTGGAGCCAAGTAAAACACAGCCTTAGCACCTTCTCTAAATGGGTGTATTTTGCACCTTCGGTTAAATATTTTTTTTGTATGAATTTCAAATTGCTGCAGCATGTGTAATTAAGTATCCAAACATTATTAAAAGATATTAAATGTAAAATAGAAAAACTTGTAGAAAACGAAAAAGCCAAACACCAGAGGTCATTACTAGACAGGCTAAACTTGCATAAAACCTATATGCAGGCGATTATAAAACAAATAGACGTTAATATGCTGTTCCATTGTGATTCGTTTTCACACTATTTCATCTTTTCTTCTTTATCTTAGTTCTTAAATGTGAGCTTATTCATCTCACTCAGTTTGTCTTGGCAACCACAATTGTGTTGTGCATATGTTCAGCTAATAATTCTATTTATTTTCTATCAGTGGGCCCCAATAAGGAGTGGAAACCAAAATCAGCAAGTCTGCATCCTCCTCCACCATCTCAACTTATTGGCATGTATGAGGGTTCTCCTGTCACACTTGAAGTCAGTGCACCATCACTAACTACATCGAATGCCTCTGCTTCTGAAGAAGCAATGCCGAATCTACAGAAGAACCTAGAAGAGTTGCAATTTTCTGATGGTCGACATGTCATCATACCAAAACATCTTCATGTCCCAGAAGCCGAAAGGTCCAGACTGAGTTTTGGAAGCTTTGATGCTAGTTTTGGTGTGAGCACAAGTTCTGTCAATGTTCCTGATAATGACAAGAGCTCTACTTCTTTGTCTGAATCCTCTCGGGAGATTGAAGAAACACTAGAAGAAGAGCCTTCCTCAAGGTTTGCCACTTCAACAATACTTGTCTTCTGGTTATTTCTTGGTAAAATGAAATCTTAGCCACTTAGGTATCCTTCTATCTAGTAGTATATAATTTCTTGGACTGAATGGGAACAACTCGGAACTCTTTCTCATCATTGAATGGGATTTTCTGGTTTACACATGGATTGCCACATGGGTAGGCCATTAAATTTTCCCCTAATTGTTGATCGCCAAAACTTTGTCCCCTTCAAGAGAGACGAAACAACACATCTCAGGATTGGACACTGTTGCAGGTCATAGGCTAGGGATGCATGCATGACATTAGAATCAGGAATCGCAGAACGGGTTTGGGGATTTTTTGTCTCATGCATCTCAATGATAATCGAGTTACATCCGACCTTGAGATGTGTTATTTTTTCTTTGCAGAAGTTTCCACATACTCCTGAATCATGATTTTACCTTAAGATTGTGTATTTAGGAATTTAGGGATATATTTTATGCACATGCAAGGGCTGTGACCTGTTTCAGAAAGGGTCCAACTTAGACATTTTAGATGCGTTTCATCAGCCAAAATGATTGCATTCAATAATATCCAAAGAAACAATCTATTCTAATATATGCTATTGGTGGCTTGAAGAAAATAAGCAAAGGAGGCTTGGAAAGCACTTGCTGATGATAGTTATTATCATCTGGTTGGCTTTGTATATACCAAGATTCATTACATGTGATCTATTCAATCGAGCTAATATACCACAAACATATGTACTTCTATACTTCTGGCAGAGGCAGATCCTGTTCTATCCTTACCTTTGAATAACATCAAATCTTTTGCTGCTTTTTTACAATTATAACTTACAAATAGAAAATCCTATAGGCATGACGATTGAGCACTATCTAGTGTAGATGCCCTATGCACTGGTAGATGTTGGTGGATAATCTTATAGGAATCACATGTTCTGAAAGATTTGTTTGTGTCAAATAGGATTTCCATCTTCACATGTTTTGACTTCCTTTTTGTTTTGAAATGTCAGTAACCAAAGTGCCTCCCCAAATGCTCAGGAAGGAGATTATCTCAATCACCCACATTCACCCCAAGATGTAGCAGAGAACGTGTCAGCTGGAGAAGCCATTGTCTCAACCAATTCAATACCAGAATATGATAGCTACAAGCTGGAAGCAGCAGTTCATTCAGTAGGGCCTCAGTACTCAGTTGTTCATACTGCTCATTATTCCAACTTTGGGTTTATGCCGCCTGTAATTGGGACCCAATTTGCATCATTTGATAGCTCTGACGCTCAATCACGTGATGTCTCCCATCTTTCAAGCTATTTTGTAAGTTTTCGATCTTGCATATTTTGTTTGAATTTATTCATGGAGCTCCTTTATATTCTTACGACCCTCCATATTTACGAATTACTTGATGCTTTACATCTGCATTTAGATTGTTGTTGTTACTTAGTTTGCTTGCTGTGTCTGTGTTTGAGCTTTTCAACTGAAGAAATGGTTTAGTATCGTCTATTGTGCTTGAGTACAGTCTAAACTCCAACTTCGTTTTCCCAATTATGTGCCTGAATTAAAGAGTGCCATACTTTCTTTGTTTTGAGATTTTCTTGATTGAGGTGGCCCAGTTAGGCATTATAAAACTGAGGACCTAATAATCATGCACTGAAGGAAATAGACAAAGAGAAAAAGAAAGAAAAATAAAAGGCTTGAACGCATGGCCTTCTCGTTCAGAGTATTATGTTGAACCTGATTCGAAGTCTCTTTTGTTACCTCGTTTAACTTATTTCCCATCTTATGATTAATCTGCAATCACATATTAGGTCTCGCAACCATTTGTTCAATTCGCAAGCTATTATAACCCATTTTACCGACCTGATGTTGATGCTGATGGTTGCTTCTTTCCTTTAATTACTCCTGGAGCTGCCACCAAGTACAATGGAAACATGGCACTGTTACTCTCACAGTCCGGGCAGTCTCCTCAAGAGGTTTGCACAAATTAAAATTTCTTATAGATTCTTGACTTACTAGGGATGAGGATCTATTCGGTCCTCTCATACTAGGGAAAAATCCTGTCAATGCTCTAACGTCCACACTGGATATGAACCAAACTGTCTCAAAGTACTAGTCTGCAGAGTCACGCCTTGTTGTTCCCGATGGGGATGGTGAGCAACGAGAAAGGTTATAGGTGGGGAGCTCCTCTTTCTTCGATACATAGCAAATCTAGCAGGGCAGTCCACTTTCATCGGGTCGATCTATTCTATTGCGAAGCATAAACGTTGCTAAAGGATATAAAGGTACCATTCTAGAGTGACTTGGGTCTATATCTTTTCGGCGAGCAAAGGTAAATCAAGGAAGTCCACTACGACGAGACCATCAAGTAATCGACTTTCAATGGTTATTGCCCATACCTGAGAAGCTCCTGGCAATACATGGAATTTTCACCTGGATCTGGGATCAACCTTTAGCTACAGTATTGGGTTCGATCATAGTAGTGGTGGACCGATTCTCTAAATATGCTACATTCATCTGGGATCTCAAAATATGATACGGATCAACCCCTATTTTTATTCCTTCCCCTCCAAGAGAAAAATAGTGGTTAGCTTTAGACCAGCCACCCGTCTTTTTTTCTCGAGCCACACTCTTGTCTAAGAAAAGGGCTTGAACCCCTTAACGCACCTACTACTGGAGTTGGCTGACTTACATAGTTGTTCTTTGCTTTGAAGCACTACTTCTGGTCTCGATATTCCATTCCGTCACACTTATTTGTCGGCACATTGACCGGACCACAGTGTGCTACTGAAACGACTTATTTTGGCTAGGGTCAATGAACCCACCAAGGATAGAAAGGTTCAGGCCACCAGATTGCGAGAAGTGGGCGACCAACTTGATTCTATTAGCTAGAACTGTAGAAACACATTTGTAGGTCACATTGCAGAGAGCAATAGGTCTAACTCTGAGTTATCTAATTCTGGGATAAGAGCAAGGTGTGTTGCATTTACTCCATGAACTAATTTAAGGCAATTGAAGACATTATGGATAGCTGAGGTAAAGTTAGAGCCTACCACTTCCCAATTGAATTTGAAAAACCCAGCAGGAAGCCCATCTGGACCAGGGCTTTTACCATCTTTCATGCTAAACAAAGCTGCCTTTATCTCTTCAGAAGTGACACCAGTGTTTTCGCATCCAAAAAATTAACTATCAGAGAATACTAATTCTCGTGAATGATAGTTGGTTTCTCATTGAGGTTTATATCCGGAATAATGATGTCTCGGATCACCTTTGTGATCCTTTTTGGATTTGAAAATTTTCCTCCACTTCTCTTTGTTCGATTTGGGTAAGGGGAGGCCGGGACAAGAGTTTCTCGTAGGTTTTCATGGATATAGTCAGCAAGGCATGGTGTACCCCAGTTACTGGTAATCCTATGTTTTTATTTAAATCTTTTGTTGTGAAAGTTTTGGACTTTGTTATAAGTTTCTATGGATATATCTCAATCACATGTTTAACTGGAACGTAATTCGGTTTCATAGTTGAACTGGATCAGTTTCCTGGTATTCAGTGTACACAGTGTGCATTCTAATTCTTGTGCTCTGTGGCCCTCATGTGCCTTTGCTTGGACAGTCGACATGGATAGTCTGCCTCTTTAGGTCGACATGGGCCGCTATTATCTTAGGTCGGTGTTCCATATGCTTTATTGGGGTTTTTGTAGCAAAATCATATAGGTGAATGTGTGAACTTGACACCTTAGCTAAAAAAAGGAATTGATTTGAAACCTTCAGAGCTCCCTTCCTTAGTCAGATTATTCTATTACCAAGAAATAATTTGTGTTCAATGCTCTGTTACCATTTCATTTATATTTTATTTTGTTTTGTTTCCTTGGTGTGCTTTCATGTTTTTCTTTGCCTTTCAGGGTTATTTTTGTACTTCTATATTCCCAATGTTTGATTTTATTTATTTATTTTGGTTATCAATCTTTCCCCACTTTTGATGCTCATCATCTGAAGAATAATGCTAGTGTTTATGTCCGATGGCAGGGTGGGAACTCAGTTGTCCTCTCAACAGCAGCTCCAACTCCTCTTGTTACCCAAGCTGCAGGGATCATGCAGAGCTCTATCTCAATAACCCCACAGCAAGTTCCTTTTCTCCGCCCACCTGCTGGGATACACCTATCCCCTTATTCCAGCTACTTTCCCTATGCCCCTCCATTTCTTTTACCTCCACCAAATTTTTTAAGCAACGCTGCATTCCCTCAGCAAGCTCCAGCAGGTAATTTGTATCAAGCTCATACTGCAGCAGCTGCGACGGGTGTCAAACTCTCCCATCCACAGTACAAGCCTGGAACTAATGCAGGACACTCAACTTACAATGGTATGCAAACCAGTTATGGGCCATACCCCACAGGAGCCAATTATGGTCCCAGTTCGGCTGCAACTGCAGGAAACTCAACTGGAAATGAGGATCTTGCAGCATCTCCATACAAGGACAATAATGTCTACATCACAGGGCAGCAGGTTTGTCTTTACATATCTTTTCTGATTTTTTTATTGTGTAAATGGTGTTTTTGGCTTTTCCACTGCAAAAAAAAAATTTCTTAAAAAATGGCTATATTGAGAAGATAAAGTGAGTCTGATTTGTTGGTCTGCCTGATCGTCTCACACCTTTACATATTACAAGGGTATTGTTTAACTTTATTTCTACATCAAACAATGGACCACAGAATTGTTAATGTATTTCAGTGGCATTGTCTGAGAAATGCATTTTCATGCATGATAGTTACTTGGCAAACAGATGCCTCTTTACTCTCTTTTTGTTGCAAAAATAGGCATTCTAGTACTGAGAATTCTGAAATTCATAAAAATTGTGTATGTAGTAACACCAGGGCATCTGTACCTGATACAAATGATTTTTTCAATTTTTGTTTCACATTTGATCTTACTTTTGCAGAGGGAAGGTTCAACTGTATGGATTCCCACAACAGCCCAAGAAATTTCTGGGTTGCATGCCAGTTCGTTCTACAATCTTCCTCAGACACAGCATCTGGCTTATGCCCCCACACAGACAGGCCACGGTACGTTCACGGGAATTTATCACCCCTCACAAGCAGTACCTACAACAACAGTTCACCAGCTATTGCAACATCCTCAGACCATGGCTGGAAACATTGAAATGGCAGGACCTACGACTGGAGTTTATCAGCAGACACAACGCACACAAATGAATTGGAATAATAACTACTGAAAACCTGAAGGCTTTTCTATTTTGGGGAGATCCACAAAACAAAAAGTCTTTGGCCTAAATAATTCCGATGAACATTATGAAAGAAAATGACAAGGGCTGCCTGAAAATCATGTGTAAATATATAGTTGGTGGCATTAAAATTTGTTGCCAGGTATCTCAGATTTCTTGTGTAAGGGTCAAAATTTGTGTTCGAGTTGTGATTAGTAAAATTGACACTTATTTAGTTGGAGAAGTTACAGTGGACACCGCCAATTGTTTCTCTAGTATTAAAAGCATTCGGAGTGGTGAGATAATTTGGGGTTTTCTTTTCATTTTGTTTCGTTTAGATCTAGGAGTCCATTCTTTTTTATTTCAGCCTTACCTGTATAAGTAAATTTTGATAGTAAGAATGATGTAAAACACTCCAGTGTTGTGATAGTTCTAACAGTGCAATTTGATTACTTTTTCCTTTGTTGGTTCCAGTTTTACTACATTTCTGGGTACTGCGAAACACTTGCTTAGCTATGTTCCTTGAGATAACTTTGTTATTTTTGTGCATTTCCTGTTTGATTATGCAGAAGTAATCTGGTAGTTTGCAGAGGCGTAATTTGAGGTCATTTCACTGCAGCTTGAACGATTTGGTATCCATTGCTTCTGCTCTTCATTTCAGTCAGCTTAGGTCATTTGGATACTTGTGCATTTTATTCAGTTGTCTTCTTTCTCCTGAAAAACATATGTTGTTCTTGATTATATTATGAAGCGTTTTGAGTAAAAACGAGAAAGTATCACTTGATTAAAGAAAGATGGACAGGGAATCACTCAGCTACTTTATTCCGTTTCTTTAACTTTCCTAGAATCAGTAAACTGTAGACAATAAATATTCGGGCTTGTACCCCGAAACAGAATCGCTCACAGTACCTTCACTGGAATTTATCATCCCTCACAAGCAATACCTACAACAACACTTCACCAGCTAAACAAGAACTGGAACAATAACTACTGAAAAAGACTTTGATCTAAAGGATTTCAGTGACAAATATAAATGGAGGCAAACATTATGAAGAAATTGATTAGGGCTGCCTGAATTGATAGTTTATGTTCCTTGATATAACTTTGTTATTTTTGAATTTTTTTCACGTTTGATTATTCAGATTCTGGTAGTTTGCAGAGGTGTACTTTTAGATCATTTGCAGTTCTGCTTGGCCAGTTTGGCATGCTCTATCTGTTTGCTTCTGCTTATTTCTTCATTGCAGTTGATTAAGGTCGCTGACGGTGACTAACAGCTTATATTTCAGGTGCAGAGATCAAGCAATGCAGATAAATGCAAAACTGTACATGTTTTGCTAGCTAGTATGTAACCTATGTCGTTGGCACGATATATAAATTTTTTGGAAAAAAAGTTTACTTGACCTTTTTTTTTAACATTAGCGTTCCATCATAACTCAAAAACTTCATTAAGCCAATAATTGGCCACCTTTAAATTCAAAATTTGGGAATGAAAATCGACCCTAAAGACTCCAATAAGATGAAACAAAACATGAAGTATGAAGTATGAACTATGTTCATACATAAATTTATCCCTTGGTGCTTTAAGTTCAACGTGATTTGTTATATAGACTTGGAACCAGCATTCACACAATCATTGGATGCGAAGTAGAAATCGAGTGGATTCATTTGGTGGTTATAATGCAGCTAAACCATACTAAAGTGATGCCACCAATGCAATCTTTATCGGGGATTTAGATTTACAAAAGAAGAATGAGACTGTCCTGGGAAAAACTCCGTCCTAAGAGCTTATGCTCGAGCTTTTACCTTAAATAATATGATTTAGAATCAAACCTTTTTTTACGAATCTGAATCATTAAAACGCGTGTCGTAGTAAAGGCTGGGTTGTCAAATTTAATCCCATAACCAGATATTTTTTTTCGCCACTAAGAGACTCCAGAATGATTGCAGTTGAGTTTAATCCCATGAGCTTTGTTGCCCATGCTTTAGGCTCTGATATTGCACTTTACTCTTACAATTAGGGGTGGGCAAAAATTGATTTAAATTCAGTTAACCAACCAAACCGAAATATGAGTAGAAATAAAACAATTTAACCCGAACCGAATAGGTTATAAACGGTTCGAAATCGGTCTATAGTTTTGAACCGATGGAATAATAACCGAATTGACCGATTAATTAGATATACATAAATAAATAACAGAAAATGTCAATACCTGATTAGTGCAACAAATGCACTGCAGTGTACCATGTTGCACTGAATCACCCCCCTTCTATTTCAATTTTCAATTTTGGGCAAAAAATTGGGCATATTTTAATGAAACTTTTTCAATTGTTTGAGCTTGAAATTTCGGCCCAACCGGACCGAATCGATCCAAATTTTGGTTCAACAAATTGCATCGGTTTACAAATACCAATTTTGAATTCAATTTGTGTTTTGGGCAAATTGAATGAAATCAGTTCGAAATCCATTCGGAGCTCAAAACCGAACCAAATCGAACCGACATTTTCTTTTGGAAAGCGAGCTGGATTTTTATAAGATTCCATAACCTATCAACAAGGTGCGACTTACAAGTCAACACCATAAGAAAATAATCATACCGCCAGTGGGTTTCGATCCTAGGACGTAGGGTATAAACCCACACAACCCTAACCACTCGACCATAACACCATTGGCAACCGACATTACCCACCCCTACTTACAATTGGTGCGATAATATGTGATTTGACACAGAGATGAACATAACACCTTTTATTGGATTGTGTTACTCCCCACTCAAGTGTGCTTCGTCAACGGGAAATGTTGTCATCTAGCATAAGGTAAATACATTTTTATGGGACCCTGTATACAAGGGGGCAATTGCCCCTTTAACTTTGAAATTTTCATTGATTTACTTATAAAATAGTGGGGTTCACTTAGTTAATAATAGTGAATACCCCTTACAAATTATGCATTACTCCACTTTGCCCCCATTTTGTATTTTGAGGTTCATTTGTGAATTATTGTTTGAAGCACATTTAAGTGGCAGATTCTTAGGCATGGTTATTTTTATTTTTATTTTTTTATGTACCTGAAGATGAACTCGGACATCTAACACATTTCTATATGCAAATTGGATAAGAAGGTGCAACACAAGATGTTATCCCCACTATTTATGCTATTGTCAAACATGCAACATCTTTTCATACACATTTTTTATGTACCTCTTTCTGTACATACCACCATTTAAACTCTCTCTCCTAAGCTTTAGCAATTTTGCTTAAATTTATTTGCAATTTTATTGGCAACTAAAATTAAAAAATTTGAATCATAATGTGAATTGTTGAAAAAAAAAAACACCAATTGCAAGGAATATCACATTCTATGGATGATAAAAAAAAAAAAATGCAAGGCAAACAAAAGTTTTCCTTACTTTTCATTCATTTGTTCACTGTTAATTACTTAAAATGTAATAATTCATACTATAATTTGTACGTCGACTTGTCCACAACATAATTCAATTACTTAACGTTTCCTTTTATAATACATGCTTGACTGTTAATGACGGAGTTATAAGTCTAGATCTCCTTGATGGACGAAAAAAGTCCATTTTTCAAAAGGAGTTGTTTATGGAAGCTATAGTGTCAATTAACAAAATGTTTCATTGGTATTTGAAAATCTATAATACATTAATGTTTAAGTCTTAACAGGGCTTGGAAGATATTAAGATGTTTTGGTCTCTTGGATCCACAGATCCTATGTTAATTTTGTAGCAGTATTTGACAAATGTTGTTTTAAAAAAATCCTATCTTTTTTAAATGCTACCAATCATTATCAATGAACTTTGGCTTAAAGATACATTTCTTATGTGTTTTGATGTATGTGTTACAATGTGATATGGTTGGATTTCTTTATCATTATTCTGAAACAAGGAAAGCGAGCAACAACCCACCTTAGGTGTGACAAACCAGCTAATACGTATTATCCCATACCGTTCAAAAGGGCAGTCCTTAATCACCAAAAAAAGAATGTTTATCAAGACATTTAATGGAGCCTTACTACAGTGCCTGGTGGTATGTCGGGTGCCATCAGGCACTGTCTATCTGTTTTGAGATATGTAATAATGCACATTTTGAGGCAGATGAACGGTGCTTGGTAGCCACCAGGCACCGTAGATAAATATATCAAAGAACAATATCGAAACAGAGTGAACTTTAACTCGTTAATTTTAGTATTAATCCGTAATTTTCCTCAACTTTTAAGCTCAACCATAGCAAGAATGAAATTTCTTATATTTTACTCAAACCTTTAGTAATCATAAACAATTTTTTTTTTATAGTTTAGGTAGAGCATTTAAATCAAAAAAGAAATAGAACTTCTACGTGAAATCCAACACCTCTCTCTTATGTCTTAAACTTGACACACAGCCGGTAAAAAATGTCTCTTCTTGTTGATTTCTTTCTTGTTCAGTAAAATATAAAACAATAATATTTAGGTGCAGAGTCTCTCTCTTTCTCTTGCACTTGAAATTTCTATCTTCTTTAACAAGATTTCTCTCCAAATCTCATTCACTGAGTTCAACTTCTTCGCTTTCTCTCTTCAAGATTTCTCTTTTACCGAAACGAAGACAGAGAGAAAGAGAGATTGTTAGCAAGAAGAAGGAGGTCGAGATCTGTAGATTGCACTCACAGAAAGGTATCAAAGTTTCTGATTCCAATGAATTCAAGTGTAATCTACTATAAACTGAGTCTATTTTAGCTGAAATCAAGTTAAATCTTCGATCTGAATAAGAAAATTTTCAACTTGTAGTAGTAGTAGTAGGGATTTTAAGTTGGTGAAGTAGTGGATTTTAACTGGAATTGTTTTTAGCTGAAATAAAGTTGATTTTTTTTTTTAATCTGAATCAGACATTTGCTCATTAATGAGCTCCTAGAAGATAAATGAGGAAACTTTTTGAGTTATTGTAGTTGTTTTGTTGACTTATTGGATTCAGTTTGATCAATGCTTTGTAGGAATGTTTAGCTCATAATGACAGTGGGATTCCAGTGGAGTGATTAGAGGAGTTTCCGTAATCGACGCAAAGTTGTGGGGTTGAAATGGTTTTGTTCGATCTAATTGTAATTTGGTTTGGGTAAAGGAATTTGAGAGTATTAGAGGTTCTTTGATTGGGATTCTGCTTCAACCAATACTAGATTTACTGAATTTAATGAAGTTTTAGTGATGATCTATAGTAAAATGTGAGAATTCTGCATTTGGAAAATTTTTGACGTTGGAGTGGTATTTATAGTAAGAAATGAAGGGATTTAGAGCCAAGTGTAGGGTGGCAATAATTGTAATTGTTTCAGCATGGATTGGTCTTGCTGCTTTATATGGATTGTTGAGGCCGATTTCGAATGGTTGTGTTATGACGTATATGTATCCGACATATATTCCTATCTCAAAGCCAGCGAATATTTCCTTTACAAAGTACGGGTTGTACTTGTACCATGAAGGATGGAAGAAGATTGATTTTGATGATCATCTTAAGAAGCTCAGTGGTGTTCCTGTTCTTTTCATTCCGGGCAATGGGGGTAGCTACAAACAGGTAAAGGGTTATTTAATTTGTTTCCATATTTTACTTTGCATTTTCAGTTATAATAATTTAGGATCTTTAGTATAATTGCATCATGTAAACTTACAATGAAGAAGCTTGATTTTGCTTACTTTAGAAATGACCCTATGTCAAATGAAATACCATATTTGGTCGATGTTCTTTGGGTTTAAGTTTTTAAATCCTCTTACACCATGACCTGACTTTTTCAATAGCAATGTGGTTGATGTTTGCTATTTTTTGGAGTAGGAACATCTAAATAATATATCTATGCTAAGTAGAAACGAAGAGATATTCAAATTAATATTTAGTCTTTTAGCTAATTAGGTTCAGTTTGACCTCCTAAAGCCCTGTGTTATCAGCATTTAAGTTAGAAAACTTTCCGGTTTTCCTATTTTGTTCATAATTGTTATTTTCAATAGGCAACTGGGTTTGAAACTCAATTCATTAAATGAGAAGAAAAGTTCCTCCACTGAGACGCTAGATCCACAAGAATAGAGAGAGTTCTCACGAGAAATGTAACAGAGATAGTTCTCAGGAGAAATGTAATAAACTTAAGCATTGCTTCTACTTGCATATTACTCACATACTCAAATCTTTTTCAAAAGAAAGGTATTTTCTCCATAGTTAATGATGCTCACAAAGCTTTCAGAGGCTAAGGAGTGTGAATCAGTAATTTCGATTCTTGATGCCTCCTGGCACAATGGAAGGAACTCTGAACATGCAAAATATCTTTGCATTGATGTACGAAATTCTTTGGAAGGATATCTCTGCAATTGAGGATTGATGCAAAATATCATTGCATTGAAGTGATACTTCTTTAAATGAGTTTCTTGGCTTTGACTTGAGTTGACAATTGTGACTTTTGCCCTTTTAGCCCGCAAGGCATATTACAATTACAATGGGAGTAATAGGGATGAGGGTATATAGTTTAGGATTTTCCTCTTATTTCTTGGAGAAATAAATAAGTCCTCATGTATGAAATTGTTGTTGAACATATGAATAAACAGAGATTGAGATGAGAATTTTTTTCTTTGGCTTTTCCCAAGGTACTTGAAAAATCTAGGGTTTAGAGATTGTAATGAAGTTCACTTGAAAACCTCCCTTTCTAGCTAACCTTCGTTAAGGATCTAGTTAGGAAAGAAGTATATGGAGATTCAAGATAGTCCTAAAACCAAACACTTATAAGTGGCTGCCACATGTAAGTGGCACTTACAAGTGACTTTAAACCTGTTATTTGCACCAATTATAAGGGGTTATTATAAGTGGCATAAACTATAAGTAGTTATAATTACAAGGGTTATAAGTGACATGTGATTGTTTTACATGATGTAGCCACTTTATCTACACTCTACAAGTTATTTTGCAAAATGAACAAAATATCATGTATTCATGTGCATTTTAACCAAAAATTGTTGCCGTTAATTAAACTTAGAGACAACCGTAACCGTAACTATCCTAAACAAGTAACTTATTGAGAGTATATATATACAAGTAACCCGGACATTAAAGATATCCAAGAAAGATTAACAAAGAAAAAAAAATTGGAAAAAAATTCTGAAGTATTGAGTGAGGTCAAGAGAGATTGGAGATTACCAAGTGTTGGTGAACACTCTTGTTAACTAAAAAAAAAGAAACGAAGGGTTCAAGGTTTTCATAGATTCTACAAGTTATTGTAGTCAATAAAAGTGGCTATAAGCTAGAATTTATGCCACTTATGCCAATGGGGTACCAGCTTAGCGGTAGACTTGTGGTGGATGAAATCACAGGTTCAGAGTTCAAACATTGCCGGCAGTGTCTGGGGTGGGAGGGGTAAGAGATTAAAAAAAATGACTCTAATGGCAACTAACTACTATAAGTGGGTGCAAACAAATGAGTTAAAAAGGGTGGTCCACCACTTATAAGTTATAAGTGGCTATTAGTGATGCCACTTCTAAGTGGTGTAAACAACTAAACCCCTAGAGACTATTGCATCTAGTCTTGATCTGATCTTAGTTGGATTCATCGAGGCTTGATGAATCCTCAATATCGTTCAATGTGTCTAAGATTGTTTGTTTAAATCTAGCAACTTTTTCATCAATCTTCCATAAGAACACCTCTCATCTCATCTTCTTGAGCTCCACGACCAACCTCCATCTCATTAAAATCTACCCACAAATAATTGAACTCCTTTGTTTCCTTAAATTCCTCTAGTTTCCAAAGCTTGAGAGTTCACCTCTGTTGAGCACGATTACCATGCCAACCAAATGTTCGAGGATATGTTCCTTAGACTAAATTTACTTACAAAATCTACCTACATCAATTCTCCAACAACCGGTGTTTCAGAACTTGTTAATAATGTCCTGTTTCTGTCTTTTGCGAGTTACTCTATCACATTCTCACAATTGACGACCTGAGAAAGATAAGGATTGTCTTCAACCTCTTATACAATCCTTATGTTTTTCAAGGGGTGCTTTAGATCAAACTTTGCTTCATTTCCCCTTTCTTTCTGTGGTTTAGGAGTACTTGGCTCATGCAATCTTCTTTCAGTGATTCCAAACTTTGAGGGACTCGAATTTAATAAGATCTCAATATTCAAATGGTAAAACGTCCAAATATTTTATTTGAAAGATTGCATAAAAGCACGTGTCCATCCTGTGTTCTCTATCTCCCTTTTACTCCTTTGTTTCTCTTGTAATTTGAAGTGCGTTGATGAGTCTTAGTGCACTTGTCAGATTTTTGATATAATGGAGATGGTAATCACCTTTAAGCTTCTCTAATCAGTGATGCAGCTCAGATTTCTGTGTTTGTGTTGGGGGTCACAGCTTGCTGTTTCATTAATACTAATTATCTTTCTTTGACCCAAAAAAAGAAAAAAAGATAAAGAAAAGAACCATAAATAGTGACCATAGCTCCATATGCCCAATTTGAACATAAGATTGTTCAGTCTTTAAACTCCTTTGGTGGAAGCAAACTATTTTTATTACCCTTTCGTTACGACTTCTTTTTAATGTGGTGGATCTCTTAACCTGAGAAACTATTCTTTACCTATCTACTCTACTACCAAAAAAAACAGTTTCATTTACGTCGCCATCTTGGCGAATAAAAGTGACTGTAAGCTTTAGGAAATTCTGGTAATGGAGTCAAAACAAGTCACTAATATTGGATTGAAAGAGATGCATTGCTTGGATGAAATACGTTGACATATCATGATGGGCTTATAGAGAATTTGTTGTTACTTGTTTTAAGATCTATGGTAATACAATATTCATGCAAAGTCTGTAAGTTTGAAGTTGAGGAAAGTGTTAGAAATAGTGGGTATACACAATGTAAGTGATTCGTATAGTAAATCGGAAATGGTAAAATTTTGATTTAATCGTGAATCGTAAGATTCATAATATTATAAATATATGTATTTATATTAATAAATATTCATAATTTATTTCCAAATAAAAAAATTGAATATGTAAGAGTGCATTTTCATTGAATTTTTAAGTCCAAAAGAAACCTCTTTAAAAAAAAAAGCCCAAAAGAAAAAGAAAAAACTAATTAAATGAATCCCAAATGAAAAATGAAATTAAATGAAGTCTAAATGAAAACGAAATTAAATGAAGCCCACATTCATCATTCATCATTTATTTGATTTCATTTCACATCTCATATCATTTAATTTCATATCTTTGATTAAATGAACCCATCTCCCAATATCTTATTTACAGAGAAAACAATATTTTATGTCTCCTTTTCTTCTTCTCTGAACTCGCCATATTTAAAGTTTGAAGAATTCCATTTTAGTCCCACATTAGTTAGGTAGTTTTTTTTTCAAGTCCTTCAATATTAGAGGCTTGGGCTATGCATTTAGTTGACACCTCTAGGTAGCTGGTGCACATCTGACCCAAAACAAAAATCCATTTTACAGATTTAATTTAAGATCTGAAAGAGCTAGACTTGCCGGATAATTTAATCGTGCAAGTTGGCTTGCGACAATTAGAGAGATGTGTAGTTAATAGTGTCGCCTGCCATAATTGATAAAATATTTAAACCCTTATTTTATGGTAGGTGTGTCTGGAGAAGAGATGGCACTCGTACATGAATTAGGCTGCCTAGCTAGTACTTGTTAGGTACAAGCTTAATGTATAGAGGAGAGGTTATGACACTATTCTTATTCTTATTTTTTCTTGAGTTGGAACAGGTGAGATGACAGAGGCATCAAAGAGTCCAAATTAAGATAACCGTTATCTGCACTTTATTTGGTTAAATGTTCAGCTCTAGTCCTATCTTGTTTTCACCCCTCGAAGATTCTAAGTTGCAAACTTTCAACTTCAAAGCAATAATTGTGAAGCATTTTGTAGTACAAAAAAGTCTACCTACTTACTTCCCCGTTGTTGGTCTACTATACATAGCAACGATATCGTCTCCAACTTAAACACCTCTAGCACTGGACCCATCTAGCCCTCGAGTGTGGGATTTTATCCAAAAGGCCTTGTTGTCGGCATTGTTGGATCCACCTAGTCACAACCACCGCATTAACTCCATCTCATCTTGATTTTCAGGACACCCCTTTGGCAAGGATCTGGAGTCTGTCCCTGGATCATTCATCTGGAGGACTACGCATCTGCGATGCTCCACCTGGCTCGCTCCTCTGCTGAAACTCCCCTTGAACAATGTGTCTCGTGCACCTCCACCTTGCGAAGTCCCAGCCAATGGACGATACCACTTGTTGGTGCGTTGTGCACGCGTGCGCACCCGAAGTCCACTTTACATAGCAACGATATTAACTTAAACACCTCTAGCACTAGGCCCCCATCTTGGGCTCCGAGTGTGGGGTTTTAAAAATGTCTCGTTTTTATTAGGGAGTGGATCACTCCCTTACATTCTTTCATGACAACTCCATTTCCTGGATGTAGGACTATTCAAGCCAATACCAATAACCCAACACCTATTACCAATCTTTCTGGTTACTGTGAATTGAATTATACACAACGTGAATTATGTTGTTTTCATAGTTGATGGCTCATCTGTTCCAATCTATGAGGATGTGAGTTTATCATTGTATTTCATCTTTACTTCATACATTACCTTAAGCATATAGATCTCGTATTTAAATCTCATTTTGTGTACTTTCTTCACTTCGTTTTATTCCAGGTACGGTCCTTGGCAGCAGAATCTGATAGGGCATTTCAAGGGGGTCCACTGGAGTATACATTTTATCATGAAGCATCTTTAATTCCTGAGGAGGGTGGAGACACTGGTTTCAAAGTACCCAACCAGTATTCTCGCAGGTTGGATTGGTTTGCTGTTGATCTTGAAGAAGAACATTCTGCTATGGATGGACAGATAGTTGAGGAACAAACTGAATATGTGATCTATGCTATACATAGGGTACAATTTCACATTTCTTTTACATGAGTTTTCAATGTTGCATAGATTGAATAAAATTTGTTACAATAGATTAAAAACATCAAATATCAAATAGGGTATCATCTTCCCCACTACAAAAAAGTCTTAACATCACAGGCCTCCCTTCTCCTTTGCTCAGATTCATGTCATTCTTGTGAAATGTTTAACTTCTCACACTTGATAAATTATAAAACTTTCATTGCACATTCGTTTTCAGGTTGTTTACAGATTTGTAAATCTGGTGAAATATTACCTTTGTTCAATTCCTAGGCCTCCCTTGTCCTTCGCTCAGATTCATGTTATTCTTTTAAAATGTTTAACTTCTCAGTTCTCACACTTGATAAATTATAAAACTTTCATCACACATTCATTCTCAGGGAGATGACAGATTTGTAAATTTGGTGAAATATTACCTCTGTTCAATTCCTAGGATTTTTAGATTGCATTTAGCTTCAGACACAAAGTATCAACAACAACAAAAAAGAAGAAGCTCATATTTGATTTGTAGCAGTTCTTTTCCTTTTCTTTTTAAAAGGACACCTGTTGTGTTAAAATTGAAGGCAAACTTTTTGAGAAGAACAATGTTTAATTCCAATATTCTGTGCTTAGAAAGTATAAATTAAATAATAGGATGTTTCAAAAAAGCATCATTGTCCCATTTTCAGTTTTTACTCAATTGTTCTATTGTAACTTGTTGCTGCCCATACATATTATAGAAATTACAGATCTGAAAATTCCTTCTCTGGGCTCCCTTCTCCCACTCAAGCTTACTTCCCTCTATAGTCTCCGTTAAACTTTGCAGCAATCTTCACAAAATCTCGTACTCTCTCTCATTCCTCTACACCACTTTCTTTTTTTCTCTCTCTTTGTTTGGAAGTATCTATGGCTGTCGTCTAGACTTCAGATCCAACACATATACATGTTATTAGGTGGAAACAATTTTATCAACTCAGTATTAAACTACTATACAAGTATTTAGACATTCCACCCCCATGCATGATTATTCAATGTGTTGATCAATTATTGAAGTATATACTCAGCATCATGTTAGTTCACTCCTAAGGTCATTCATTTTTCTTTCAGGACATCTATATTGCATCTTCAGTTTACTTTTCGTTATGCCTCATCATGTTAGTTTTGTTATTCATGTTGGCAGATTTTGGATCAATATAAAGAGTCATTTGATACCCGGTCTAGGGAAGGTGCTGAAACCACTGGAAGCTTACCAAAGAGTGTGATCTTGGTTGGTCATTCTATGGGTGGTTTTGTAGCGAGAGCAGCAGTTGTCCACCCATATTTAAGAAAGGCAGCAGTTGAAACCATTCTCACCCTTTCAAGTCCACACCAGTAAGTTTTGTGGTTTCTTCTATATGCGTGCTTTAGAGTTCTCAATATGTCAATGTTCATAATGTCGATCTGCTTCTTTTTTTCCAGGTCTCCTCCTGTGGCTTTGCAACCATCATTGGGACACTACTATTCACTTGTGAACCAGGAGTGGCGTAAGGGATATGAGGCGCAACTTACGCATACAGGCCATTTAATGTCTGAGCCTACACTCTCTCATGTTGTTGTTGTCTCTGTTTCAGGCGGTGTGCATGATTATCAGGTTTTTCTCCGTTCAAGCTTTAAGCAACTAATTGTGGTTATTGTTCATTAGGTACACCATTTTTGTCCATTCATTTCTCTGTCTTCCATAAAGAATGGACAATGATATATGAAGCAATGACCAAATTTTCAGAATAATTGTATTGCCTGCTTTCTTACAAGTTGAAATTAAAAAAACTTGTTTGTTATGTAACAACATCGAAACAGGTATGGGTATCAGGTGTCTAAAATATCCACTAAAGCCAGAGCACGTCCATAACTATACTATTTATTTATTTATTTATTCCTGTGATTATAAGCTTCAGATTTTAGCAATATTTTTTACTTGAAGCATTGTTGCTATCATATTACTGTTTTTTGCGTTTGGTTAAATTATGTATAACCAGGGGATATTACTATCTTATTGTAATATCCACAACATGTATAAAGAACATCTAAGAGATTTGTAGAAATTGTTGATCTAAGAGTGGGTGTCCATTTTGTGTCCAAATGAGTGTCCATTTAATCTAAGAGTGGCATGTCCATCTAAGAACTGGAATATTCAAAAGTTGTTTTACTGTTTGATGATTATGTCACTGTGAGTTTCTCATTCGCTTTCCATTATTGATTTATTCTCTCTGTTTGATCAATAATATATAATAATAAAAGGTGGCGTGTTAATTTGGGTGTCCAAATGCTTGTCCACTATGCATGGATTCTTTTTCCCTCCTAAAGGACACTTTTGTCTTACCTAACTATACATTATCTATCAATACTTCAGATAGGGCCTTTGTTCTTTATCACAATTTATCCTTTTACATACATTTTTGTTTAGTTCATTTCTATTGCCACCATGCAATTTGTGATATCTGTGGCTTTTGTGTTACTAGGTTAGACCAAAGATGGAATCACTTGATGGGATTGTGCCACCCTCTCATGGCTTTATGATAGGCAGCACGAGCATGAGGAATGTGTGGTTGTCAATGGAACACCAAGCTATTTTATGGTGTAATCAGCTAGTTGTACAAGTAATTAAACCCCCTTTTCGCCAAAACATGTTATATTTTCCTACAGTATGGAAGAATTCTTACAATTTTACATGCAGGTATCACACACTCTCCTGAGCTTGATAGACTCTGAAAGTGGTCATCCGTATCCGAGTGCTAACAGAAGGCTCTCTGTATTTACCAAAATGCTTCAGAGCGCAATAACACAGTGTGTCAAGGTAATGAGGCAGGTGCAATCATCTAAGTCTGCAACCCAAGTTCATGTCGATGTTGGGAAGAACACCGAAGGTATTTTTCTGAGATGATCATTGACTCAGGCTCTAACAGAAAAGTCACATCTTCTATTTTACGATTTTTGGACATGTTCTTTTTAATATTTTTGGAAGCCCCAGTATCCAGGGAGATTATAGCAACCTCTAAATATAAACAAGGCTTGCTACTGCTTTGTAGTAGCTTTAGGATTTAGGAGTACATTTGTTCATCCTTCTTGCCTCCTCCACAGTCCACATAAAACAAGTTCAATACAATTTCCATGTGAAAATAGAGTTCTCTTCAATTTCCTTTTGATATAAAAGTTAGGTGGGCTGTGTATTATGATATAACTATACAAGGTAAAAATGCCAGACAAGTAGGTGAAAGTGTTCATCAAGGAAGGGACTAGTTGTGTAATTGTCTAATATAGGTAAGATCTGGACTATCCATTTCTGAGGGGACAAGAAAACCCTGTTTTAGCCAGGTACAAAGCCTAAAATGGCAGCTAAGGCCACCTTTCTCATTTTCTATAGGAATTGAACTTTACAAAAGAAAACACAGTTCAGACTCTTAACAGGACAAGGACTCTGAATTCACGGCAAAGTTGCCGGAGTTTTGTTGTGAGCAATACTTAAGGATTTGTTATAATTGGGCTTCAAATTTGCAATACACTTGGTTTTCGTAGAAGTTAGTTTAACTTTCATGATTTTATTAGGCCATTCCAAGTCTTTTAGCTGACGATGCCATATTGTTCCAGGTAGCCTTGAACAATACTTAAGGATTTGTTTTAATTGAGCTTCCAATTTGTATCACACTTGGTTTTCGTAGAAGTTAGTTTAATTTTCATGATTTTATTAAGCCATTCCAAGTCTTTTAGCTGACGACTGCCATATGTCCAGGTAGCCTTGGTCACAGATCATAATCCTCTACGTCTATTGTTTAAGTCTTCTTTTGAACAATACGGTTATTACACTTCATGCCTGCTGAGCCTAACCTTGTAAACATTTATAATCTTCATCTTCATCGCCTTTGAAACAAAAATTGTTGCCCATTTATATTATTATATTCTATTATCTCCCTTTTCCATCCTCAAGATCTGGCACATTGTTATTGTTATCCACGTTTGTTTGCATGGAGAACTTTGTAAACCATGAAACAATGCGAACTTTATGTGCAGTGTTACTATTTTTTATTTATTTTTGAACTGCTCACTTCTTATGATCTTAAATATTGATTAAAATCATATTTTCTTTATCGTACTTGCAGGATCAAAAGTACAAGTTTTCTCTCCATGTCCACATAGTACTCATTGGAATGATGATGCCCTTGAGAAGGACCTATACATTCAGGGAAATACTGTCACTGTTTTAGCCATGGATGGGAGGAGGCGTTGGTTAGACATCCAGAAAATGGTTAGCTCAGATAAATTCTATAGGAGATCAAACCTTTTTTCTTTTTTTTCGGTCTATTTTATCCGAAGCATAAATGCTTGGACACTAGTTAAGAATTTTTTTATCCTCTTTTATGTTCATGCTTCAAAGCTTTATTGAGATATTCTCATTGAACTTATGATACTTTTTTCTTATGTTCTTTTGACTATGCATTTCTTAGTCGTGTGTCTCACAATACGACATTTACGTGTAGAGATCAGATGGAAAAAGCCACTTCATATTTGTGACAAATCTTGCTCCATGCTCTGGGGTTAGACTTCATCTTTGGCCTGAAAAGGGAAAAACATTGGAAGTATCCCCAAATAAAAGGACACTGGAGGTAACAACAAAGATGGTGCAAATCCCAGCAAGGCCAGCACCTATGCAGGTAGTCAACTTCTAATGTATATATCTATTATAGCTATGTTCTCTGACTAGGAATGCTCTTTCTATTTGCTAATGTTCAATGCTATATATTCCCACTGGAAAGTGGATCTTATATGAAAGAGGGTTGATTAGATCTTTTTTGTTACATTGATAAGTCGACTAATGCATGCGAGTTGTTTGATTACTAGATTGAACCTGGCAGTCAAACTGAACAAGCACCCCCATCATCAATGTTTCAGTTGGGTCCTGAGGATATGCATGGTTTCCGGTTCCTAACAATCTCAGTTGCACCTCGTCTGGTAGTCACTTCTTGTCTTTAAATTTAATACAATTAGATTTTGCTTGTCATATAGTTGGAATTCTTTTGGGCTTGGTACCATGAAATTAATAAGGTTAAATCAGGTTTACGGATCATTACACCGAAAAATGATTCATGATATGCAATTTATCAAGCATCAGTATCAAATTTGGGTGTTTTATTTTTTACAAAGGGTTGATGTAGTTGTAAATTAATAGCTCGAGATTAATGAGTTTGAAGTGTAATATTCAAAACTTCAAGGTCTTAAACAACTATGGCATTTGAGCTTTACTCCTCACCTTTCTGAAGTCTGCCTCTTCCTGTTTTGGTGCCCAGACTGTTTCAGGCAGACCTCCACCAGCAGCTTCTATGGCAGTTGGACAATTCTTCACTCCAGAGGAAGGAAGGACAAGCTTCTCTGCTGGGTCTATGCTACTTTCTAGCTATGTTCAGCAGGTTCACATTTTGATAGATTAACCATGTTGTTGATTAGCATATTGCAGTTCTTTAAACTTGTGTTCAGCTTTTGGCTCTACTCTGATGAGATTAATTGGAAGCCTTTTCATATACACGATTAGAGAATGCCTCTGAATGAAAATGCAATACAAGAGATTCATGACTGAGGTCATCCCATTTTTGGCAGTTTATTACTATAAAAATTGGGACGCTATAAATGACAACCTGAAAAGGACGTTATTTACAAGAGTCTCTCTCTCTCTGGTTGTCTATTGCTATTAAGTTTAGACACACTCTTCACAAAGATAACAAAACAGGCCAATTAGATTTTGACTAATTGATGTCCTTTAACTTCATTCCAGGAAATATTGTTCAACGAGGACCACCCTCTTCTTTTGAACTTATCATTTTCAGTTAGTCTAGGCCTTCTGCCGGTTATGCTATCTGTAAAAACAACAGGTTGCGGAATAAAAAGTTCGGGTCTTCCCATTGAAGAAGCTGGAGATGTGCAACATAGCAGTGAGAACTTTTACCGAGCTTACCTAGTTTACTCCAATTTATTACAACTTTCTTATGATCATTAGTGCTAAGATTCTATTGCCCGCGTTCAGAAAAATACAATGATCTATGATTGTACATTTTTCTCCATATTTTGTAAAGCATTTTAAGTTTATCTGATGGTCCGGCAAGCGGCAACACTTGTTTTTAACAGCTTTCTTTTCTTTCTTTTTTTTTTGGCAAGAACATCTAACACAATATTATTTCTAGGACATGATAATGGATGTTGATCTTTATAACTATAACACAGACATGTTTTTCGGCTTTTGTCATGGGTACGAGGTGTTGGACACATCTACCTAATTGTCTACCATTACAGGGACAAATTGGCACATTAGACTGTTTTTTTTTTTCTACTTATATATTTAACTTTTAATCATAGTGTTTACTTAGTCGATATATATGTATGAATTGGAACCTTTGTATATAAAAGTGGATTTGTATTATATTTCCATGTTTTTGTTATATTTGTTTTAGGTTTCTTGTAACATTTTTATTCTCTGCACTGATTTGTTTCCCTTTGTATTGCAGGGCTTTGTAAATTACGTTGTTTTCCACCGGTAGCTGTTGCATGGGATTCTACAGCAGGTCTACAAATAGTTCCCAATTTGTACTCTGAAACAATTGTGGTTGATTCCTCACCAGCTTTTCAGGATTCGACTCAAGAGTCTGACATTACTACTGTTTTGCTACTGGTATAAGCTACTCCACTTGCAAATTTTATGTGCACGACAATATTTTTTCATGTTTTTTAGTTATTTCTTTGAACAGGATGTAACATTGTGTATCCTTTTGCAGGTAGATCCACATTGTTCAATTAAGATTAGTGCATCTGTTTCAGTTACTGCTGCTGCAGGCAGATTTTTACTTTTGTATAGTTCACAGGTAATGATAATTTGTGTTTATCTCTATTTAGAAAATAATATTACTAGCTATTTTTTTCATGCTCTATTCATTTCTGGTTATCTCTTATTAGAATATAATTATACCTCCAAATTTCACAATGGCATACTTTGAATTTCTACATTAATAGTTATGTCTGGGAGGTTTTCAGTAAGATGTTTAAAAAATACATCATTTATTTATTTATTTTGAAAATCACATGCAAATCAAATCTCAAGGTTTGTTAGTCAAGGATATTTTCATGATTAGTTTAATAGATTCATACACTAGAAAGCACATGGTATTGAAGGCATGTGTTGAGTGAAGCTTCATAATAGCATGAAGTAAATTGATTTTATGGAGGCACCTAGACACGTTGAGTGGAATATTAAAGGTACATTGACTCAAAATGTGGCATGTTAATGGCACACTACTAAATTTTGTTGGTACAATTGTAGGTGTAAAGAAATGAAATATTAAATGCATGAGCAATTAGGTTGCTAAAGGATCTTGGAGTGTGAAACCACTTGATTGATTAGAAGAGTCTGTGTGGATGGCACTTCTTCTATTAAATATACATGAATGTCAGGGTGATGAAAACATTTCAAGTAAAAACCATAGATGAATTGGAGTGTGCAAGGCACGTGGATTGCATTTGATGTAGGCATGGAAATAGGACATTCAAGTTACATATCATGATTGACCAAATATTTCATGGAGTGTCTGACTGTCAGGGCCGAGTAAATAGAAAGTTATGACATAGTAGCCAAGAAATGTGAAATGGAGCCCCAAGAGTTTTTGCTCAAAAAACTCAATCAGTAAAAGGTTCGATTATAATGGAAATTTTAGCATCAGTTGAGGTCTAGATCAATGCTGAAATCTTTAGCATCGATCAAGATGCTCAACTTTTTTGTAGATTGATTCTAAAAATTATGAACTCTATCTGGCCTCACACATATTTTTTTGGGTGGTTTTGGGGAGTTATTTACGTAATAACCTCCCTATCATGTTGTGAGATCCAAAAGAGAATTTATCTCGGAGATTTGGCATTAGGAAGAAAAGAAAAGATACCTGTTGTGAGATTCTTCATACCAAAGGGATCTTTGATAGCTTCCCCCCTCCCCTCTCCCCTCTCTGGTTGAACTCGATGTTGATATTCATAATAGTGTAACCTATACTTCTACCATTGATTTGTAGGGAAATCAAACCCATGGATGTAATTTCTTTAAGGTTTTGAGCTTTATCGGACTGCTATCAATAAAAAACTCCAACTCCAAAAATACTTATGTATATGAATACATGGCAACTACTAGTCATTGCATATAAACGTGATACTTATTTCCATCTGCCATAAGTAATTTTCAATATGTGAATAACAGATTATTACTATGATGTTCAAATCTTAACATTAAGCTACCTTTTGAGCTTTCAGTTAATGGAGATGCTTTTGTTGCAGATAGTTGGTTTCTCTATAGCTGTGATCTTTTTTGCTCTGATGCGACAAGCACGTGCATGGGAACTTGATCTGTCTCTACCTTCCCTGATGGCTTGTATCGAGTCAAATTTGAGAATGCCCATGTCCTTTTTGCTCCTAGCTGTAGCGCCAATTTTTGTGTCCTTGTTTATTTCCATGCTGAATTCTAGGCCATTGCCTCCATTTATGAGCTTTTTCATGGTCTCTTTGTTATGTTATGCATTTGCAAATGGATGTGTAATCGTTCTGATTTTGACCTCCCAATTGGTCTTTTATTTGACTGCGAGCTCACACACTTTTATCAAGATACGGTTAGTGAAAAATCAACCTTTCTCTCAACTTTCTGTCAAACTTCTTTTTGTATTGCCATAGATTCTACTGGTGCTTCAGGGGTTATGATTCTCTTGGAATTTACAAATGTATATAATGGAATATGTATTTATTCTTTTCTGCAGGTGGCAAGTGTGGGAAGAGAGTTTCCACATTACTTTTCTCCGTCAATTTCTTAGTTCAATATCCACTTTTAAGGTACACAGTCGGCCAGTCTAAGGATGAAGATGGATTACTCATATGAAATGCATATTCTTACACAGGAAAACTTATCGACCAAATATTGTCTATAATCAAATTTCAAGGTTGAACTTGCCATTTCTAATTTGATCCATCCCTGAAACAGGCATTAAGGATCCTCGAAGGCAATCCAACTCTTGCTACAGCAGTGGTTTCTATTATTTTAGTGTGCTTCATTCATCCAGTAGTGGGTCTACTCATTCTACTCCTATCACATGCTTTATACTGTCATATTGCCCTATGCAGGTATCTTTTGGAAGGGCCATCCTCTTTCATTTTATCATGCTTTGTTACACTTTAAAATCAATAACAAGCTAGACTATCTGCTAGTTTTTGTTGTTTTCTTAGTTCTCAATTCATCACATGATTTTTGACGTTTGCAAACAAATAGTCATCTCATGGTTCTCTTATTGTTTGATCATGATTACTGTAATTCTAAAATGAGTGCTGACGGGTTTTGTAACAGTTTTTTGGCGGCTTCGTTTCGCAGTCAAGCACAAAGAAAGGAGTTATTTGATTCCAAATCCAGCGACGTTGAGAAGCCCAGGAATTCCAAATTTAAGTTTGCCAGTGGAAACAACCCACTTATCTCTCTAGAGGAGAACACTCCCAATAGCCCGAACTGCAGAAGAAGTTACAGTGATGCCCAGATAGAGATCTTTCACCACCGGCATGGTTTGTTAATATTGCACCTTTTTGCAGTCGTCATGTTTGTTCCATCTTTCATGGCTTGGATACAGGTATGTACTAGGTTTAACCTTGTAGTTAATAGAAATAATTTAACTCTATGGCACCTAAAATACTAAACACATAGATATCAAGATAAACGAACTACTTAATTCAATAATAGCATAGTGTTAGCAATGTTATGAAACCAAGTGAAGTTTTGCCCTGCTATTCGAGCTTGTCCTTGCCATTTGAAGTTTTAGATCCTAATGCTAAAATTGCTCATCTTTGTGCACGGCATGAGTCATAACATTTTTTAAATCAGATGTGTAATTGCTAAAATATTAGTTTCTGTTATTCATGCATCAAATACAAGCAGAAGGCTGTACGTCAATTCACTTCTTATTTTTAGTTCCAAGTTAAGGGAAAGAAATAGGAGGCTTTATAAAGTGTTATAACATTTGCCATAATCATGTGTATGGCCATCGTATCATATGTTTTTTTGTTGTTATTGCAGAGAAATGGGTTTGGACGAAATTTTCCATGGTTGTTGGACTCAGCAATCTCTGTGGGTATCATACTCCATGGTCTTTGTTGTTCAAAACCCGAATCCAATTTTCTCTCAATTCCCCTTCCTTGTATCCGTGCTGGCACGGAAGTTGGCATGAGCTTTGTCTACCTGCTTGCAGGGGTCTATTGTTACTTATCTGGTTTAGCCCAGGCTCCTTACAGAGCATTTTATGCCATAGCTATTATCGGGGTAATTTCTTCTTTATTGAAAATCCTTGAGAGAAGGAACAGGTTAAAAGGAGAGACTTATTTTAGCGCCAACCGAAAACATTCCCACAGACATTAAGAGTGTCTCTTCCATGGGCAACTATTCATTGTAAAACACGGGAACAATTGGTATTGTTCAGTTGGGTTATCTGCTGAATACCAGGTGCCACGGTTGTCAACTCATCATGTTCTTTAACAATTGGAATGTGATTCATTCATGACCTTTCACACTGTATACTACAGATAGGACAGTTTTGAGGATGCTAGAGTTATGCATACTGGTTTTGCGGCTTTTCTTTTCAGCTTCGTTTGCCACGTCTTCTGGTTATCTCGGATACATTTTGTACAAGGGTGCGTTTCACCTTTATCATGTTGTTGTCAGGTTTGAGGTTTACAGAATTCTTTGTTCAATTGTTGTATGGTACTTGAAGCCAGGTGAATGCATTTGTGACCAAACCAAATTTTATGAACATTCGAGATCCTCTGTTTCTGACCTGTGTTATGTTGTAAAAAACAGTTCTTGACATCGATTACTTCTACTTTAGGAAGGATTTTGTATTTTGTTGAAGTGATAGAGCTGCAAGTCTATAACACGTATTTTCTGCCTGATTGCATTGACCTAGTTTATTGTTGAGCGCGAAAGATCTTCAGATGCTACGTGGTAAGGATTATTTACTGATATTTTCTTTATCGAGGAATTTGGAACAATCCTGTAGGATTCGCGTTTACAAAACCATTAAACATTTCCATAGGTCTTTTTCAAACTGTTACTACTTAAGTCTGAATTTTTCTTCTCCAACTACCAGTCCATCAACTACTTTTGCCAGCGGCCAGCCACCTACATCTTTTCCTCCCTACTCTCCTACCCAGAAAATTTTCGGATGTGACCATGATGGCCTCTGCCTACCCCCATTACTGTCTTCTCGCGCTTCTTCACTACACCAAATTGATATATTTGTAACAACCAAAAAAATATCACTGTTATAGCATACAATAATTGGCACCATCATACCATTCATGGTAGTCCAATTTTTTGTATCACATTATTTATGCAACTGTTTTCAAAATTTTATTTAAATTTAGTTTTGACTTAAAATTACTTGATTAGCTGTTACATCGCAAAAGTGATACTTTGTTTCGGGTTACAAAACTGTCCATTTGGTGTTCTGATAGTGTGGCCTTGTGTATTGATATGATTCAATGAGTCATGGAGCAAATAGTCACTAGGATGAAAAGGAAAATAAAAAGGTTAAAATCAAAGCCTTACCTGGCAGGTTATCTTTATGAATGCATGGTTCCAAAAGTGTTCCATCCATGCAACAGCTGCTTTCACTTTGACGAGGAAAGCTCAAACATCGATTTAGGGGTGGGCATTTCATCCCGCGATCCTGTTCTCGTTTCAATTTTGTCTCGTTTCGTCTCAATTTTTTCGGGTCTTAATGGGATTGAATAATTTCATCCCAATTCCGTTCCGTCCCGATCTAGAATGGGATGGGATGAAGATTTTCAATCCCGCCAATCTCGTCCCGAACTAATTTATTAATATTAATTATTAATATTTTTATTTAATTATTTATTTTAGAATTGTGGATGCTCATACAAATATACTGATGTATATAACATTTTTACTTTTTTAGCATCTCAATGAATCTCTCATACATATCTCTAAATTTGTAATACTTCAGTTCTCACTTTATCAATTTTCCTTTCTCTGATAAAACATTGATTCAGTCATTCTTTAGTGTAAAGTAGAGCGAAGGCTATACTTTATCATCAGATTCTCAAATCTACGAAGACAACAGTTCAACCAACAGTTAGGTATTGAGAATCTGAGCTCACACTGCAAGTAACTAACACTGCCAGTTCCACTGAGCTTTAGGCATTTGCACAAATTTAGTAAAATTTCAAATTATGAATCTTTGAGCTTCTTACATGAAAGTGTTAAACCAAGATTTTGAATTTTTAATGTTTCTTTTGTAATAAGACGGTTTCCAGTAAACTTGAAAGCCAATAGAGCTTTTTAAAGATACTGAACAATAAATGAATAAAGACTGTGTCACTTGGCAAAAACTAAAATTTCTCCAATTATATTCTCTTTCCTTCAAATGATCTCTTCTTTTCATGCAACCATAATTATATTTTCATACTATAAAATGTTAAAATTGGGGATCTAGGGGCTAGCATGTGCAAAGTCTGAAAATAAAAAGAGAGATTAGGATATGTGACAAATCCTATCTTCAACTCCTCATATTCTCTCAAGGTATTGTATCTGCTCAATTATCATCTTCTCAGACACAAGGGAATGGATGATCTTATTGATTGGAAGCAAATGTATTCTCCAGATTAGTACGTTGATCCCGTCCCGACCCGAACCCGTTTGGGATGGGACGAGGCCAGGATGAGGTTTTTCCCATCCCGTCCCGTCCCGATCCCGTATGAACGGGATGAGATAGGGATGAATATATCTCGTCCCATCCCGTCCCGTGCCCACCCCTACATCGATCCATCTCATTAAGTGGGGTGTGGAGCCCTTCTAGGCGGCGAGGAAACGGGCGAGGGAGGGAGGTGTGACCCTTCATCTCCTCGAGATTCATGAAGGTATGTATCTTGAGAGGGATGAAGAATCACACCGCCCTTGCCTTGCTCGTTTTCTCGCCATTTAGAAAAAGCGGTGGGGGAGTGAGACACTATGATATCTATTACTACACAATTAGAATATTCATAAAATTGTATTGAATTGTTGTTTTTTTCTTCTTTCATGAATATAAGTTAATTTCTACGTAACTTTGTGGAAACGAAAAAAATTTTAATTCTATATAAAATATTTTAATTGTGTTATATTTTGACTTGCCAATTCGGACGGGTCTAATTTTTCTAGTTGTGACTTTTCTATTCTGTAGATATTATGATTTTTCTATTTTTGTAGATGTGAATCAATCTTGAACTTTTACTTGGCTATGTTGAGTTCAAATCCTACATATTCTATCACTTTCCTGCAAGCTGGACATGTAGACGTAGATGAAATATGTAACTTAAAATAAACTTTGAAGTCTGATTTGGTGAAGACCAATTTGAAGGAAACTCTGAAGTTGAATTTTGGAAAATTATGGATGATTCTGGAAAAAAACTCTTGATGAAATTCTGGATAAAATTCTGGTACAAAGAAAATTGCTCAATTCGAGTCGACACAAATTTTGGTATTGTTCAATTCAAGTCAACACAGATTTTGGTATTGTTCAACATTGGTGTTGGTATTGCTCAGTAATTGTGCTGATATATATATTTTGTTGTTGTGTGAAGAAGGGAAAACCAACTGTTGCGATTTCCTTCCTTGTTTGAGTTGCAAGTTGGGTGAACGTGATTGTTCTGCATGAAATTGTTACAAAGTGTGATTTCCCTTCCCCGCCTCTCACGTCTAGCGTAGTCGTCAGAGGCGGGGAAGATCTTGAGTCCCCAAGTTGTTGCAGAGTGTGATTTCCCTTCCCCACCTCTTGCATATAGTGTAGTTGTCAGAGGCGGGAAAGAGCTTAGAGTCTCTGAAGTCTTAGGTCACCAAATAAAGTTGCTCTGATATCAACTAAAGAAAATATTCATAGAATTGTATTGAATTGTTGTTGTTTTTCCTTACTTGAATACAAGCTCATATAAGCTAATTTCTACCTAACATTGTGAAAACAAAAAAACTTAAAATTCTTATACAAAATATTGTAATTGTGTCATATTTTCTATTATGACTTTTCCATTCTTTAGATATTATGACTTTTCTATTTTTGTACTTTTCTATGACTTTACGGACTGAGTATTATGTCAAATATCACAATTCTGTTAAAATATGTAGGGTTTTTGGATTCAGGGGGGTTCCTGCGCACAATGGGTTGGAGGGGGTCCTGCGCAGGTATCTCAGCCATTGGATCAAAATCCGATGACTCATATCATATCAGAGGAGGGAGTTTTGGGTAGGAAACAAAATTTTTAATTACATCTATATTTCAAATCCAATTGATATGAACCATCGAATTTTAATCCAATGTTGAAACACCTGCACAAGATCCCTCCAGCCCACTATGCCGAGGAGCCCCCTGAATCCGTAAACCATACATATTTTAACAAAATTGTGATATCTGACATAGTACTCTGGTCCGTAAAAAAATGCAAGGACTATCTAGATAGCTGAAAAAGCAAACATGTGTCCGATATGTTGGCATGCCTGATGGGTAGTCGCGCTTGATAGGTACGCGACTAGTATATGTCATGTACATGTCGTTATCACTAACATGAAGCAGCAGCAGCACCACTAATGGCAATATCATTATTTTTTTATTTTTTTAAATTATTGCAGATTTCATGTAAGTTTCAAATTTTCAGTACAATATTACCATAACAATAGGAAAAAAAAAAACAGTACACTGTTAAGTTCTATGGTACATATATAAAGTTACTTCGCGTGTGTTTTGCTAAACTTTTTAGCTATGAAAACTAAATTACTTTTATGGTTTGTGACACCAAAAGTAATCCAAAATGGACTTAATTAAAAATAAATAGCTTCAAGTTGAAGTTATAAATTGCTAGCATACAACAAACAATATCTAAATTTAAGCTCTTATTGCGCCGCTTCAAATTTAATCTCAAGCAAGTAGTGAAAACCTAAAAACAACCTTTATGCTCTTGATTTTAATGATAAGGTTCGGGGAATCCTCAAAAGCTCAGGTTGTTTTCCAAAAAAAGAAAAAATCTAAAATCAAGAACCAAAAATCTAGAGAGCTAGGCCATAGACAGGGGATTATCTTTCCGATTGTGTTCGATTGGTCCATTATTAGCATATCAAAGATAATGGATGATATTGAGCCTGGCGTGGTCGGCTATCTAGAAAAGTTCAAACAAGAAAACAATTGTCACCTAAGATGTTGACCTAGAGACTTAATGCAAACAAATAAAGCAGGGTATCCTATGAGGTAAAGGTGGCAAACTCTGCTTGTGATACACATCAAGTCACTATTTCTTACTTATGAAAATAAATCAACTGATAATGTCTAAACATCATCCGAATCTATCAAAATTCTTGGAACAGAGGCTGATATTATGCAATCCCTTTCAATGCAATTTCTGATTTGTTAAGAAAACAGCTTCTTCTTCATTAAGCCAACTAATGGAAATAGAAAGCATTTTTTTTAAAATAAACCCGCAGTTATAACCTATAATGACACTTATCCTTTAGCATATAAATGTCGAGGAAATGGGCGAAGAAACTAGCCAGGGGAGTGAGGTGGAGGGAGGGGAGTCATTCACTTCTCTCGAGATGTGGGTAAAAAAAGTCAACACACACATCTCGAGAAAAATGAATAGCTCCACCTCACTCCCCTCGCTGGTTTCCTCGCCCATTTCCCCGACATTTAGCATCTCTCCTAACATAATTGATTCTATCTGGTGACCACCAGTATTTTGCAATTCCATATTCCACATGTATTACATTCCCTACACGCGTCTGGTTTAGAATTGGTATCCATAACTATCGGAGTTATTAGGTTTGTGTAAACCAATTAATACTAACAGTGATCTTACTACGGTTTTATGTTGATAGTTAATCTTATACCTACTATCTTCAAAACTTTAATCACATCTCTGAAATTGTTCATCTTCTTCGTTTATTCTTTTTTCTCCTTTTCATCCATAAATTCAATACATATCTCGTCGTTTTTATGATTGTCAATCGGATATTGGATATCCATTAGTGCTATCACATTCGCGTGTTACTAATTTATTTATTTATTTTATGCTCGCAAGGTGTGAAAAGTAGACTAATATAAAGAAATACACCTGTCCTTGAAGATTGATGCTCTATATTCATTTATCCTCCACGTTTTTACATTTATAGTTGTGTGGATGCTCTAATAGAAAATGCTAACACCCAATGTTATATTCTGTTATAACACTTGTTCAAGTACCATATAAGAAAGGTTTTTTAGTGAGCGAGAGTGAGAGTGAGAGACAGAGAAACGGAGAGAAGAAATTGAGGAGATGGGCCAAAACAAGAATAACCAACAAGAAGAAGAAGAGGAAGAAGAAGAAGAAGAAGAGACATGGAACCATAAGAAACTAACCCATATTCAAGAACTAGCTCTGAACCTCATCAATGGGGAGGATCTAGAATCCAAAATCCAAGTAGCAAAGGACATCAGAAAGCTGGCCAAGTCCTCTATCAAGACTCGGTCCAATTTTGCTGTTGCAGGGGTCATTCAGCCTCTTGTTTCCATGCTCACTTCTTCCAGCTTTGAAGCAAGAGAGGCTGCTTTGCTTGCTCTTCTCAATCTTGCTGTTCGGAATGAAAGGTATAAAAAAAGGGGGTTTTTTTTTTTTTTTTGTTGAAATTTTGATTGGGTTTGATTGTTAGATGCAAAGGGGTGATGGGGAATTGGTTTGGAAGTATGGGTTTTGGGTTTTGCTTTGTTTGATTGGAATTTGTTTGGCAAGTTTAGATTTTTTATTCACTTGGAAAAAGTTCTGTCGGTTTGGAAATTTAGATTATCTTATGGTGCAATTATTTATGATCTGAAGAGATTTAATTGATAAAAGGGTGTCAAATATAGTGAATTTCTTTGATTTTATGTTGAAGATAGTCCAATTTATGATTTCATTTTATTTTTACTTATTTTTTCATTTTTGTGTTTTGGTTTACAACAAATTTGGTTTAAGTGATACTCAGTGGATGAGTAGACAAAATCCTCAATTGAAAGAAGAGAATGAAATATGGAAAAGGATATGGGATGGAGTAAAAATTACTTTCTTTGAAAAAGAAGAGAAAAAAGATTTGGAAGAATTTAGGAATAGCTCTAGTAGGATAAAGTAGACACCTGTTAAATAGCTTTTGTAAATATATAGAAGATTAGTAATGGTACGAGGGGGAATTAGTGATTTGAGATGGAGAGTTCAAAAGGGAAGAAAAAACAATAGGGATGGAGATGGTAAAAAATTGTGCAAAGGTGCATAATTTAGTGAAACTTGGCTTTCAGATAGTTGAATTGAGAAATATGATTTGTCTTGCTATCCTACTGTAGTAACTAGTAAGTACAATTTCATGACGAATAGTGTCGAGAATGGTGTTCGCAACAAGAGTTTGTGTCATTAATGGCTAAAATTGTGTTTGTGATATTATATATCTTGGAAGATTGCACACTCATTTACTTCATAAGTTCTAAGGACGCTGACATGAGTGAGTATCGGATTCTGACATGGTATGAAGTGTCCAAAATGGTAGTGTTGTGAAGTCAAAAATGGCCAGCAGACTGAACTTGTTGATTGAGTTGCTTTAAAATCCAAACTTCTTCAAATGAAGATGCAGAAATACTTGCAAGGAGTTATGAAAAGACTCATATATGTGATAAGATTAATGTAGATCGTTGTTTTTAAAATCTAACAAAAAAGTGAGGTTATCGGTACTAATCACACCAATTCCATACCGCATTGAATGTGTAGAAAATATTGAACTGAGGCATCATGCTATCTCAAGTTAGAGGTTAGTTGACAAATTTCATGGTGTGCCTTGGTTCAAAGTAACTAGTTTTGAAGTTTCAGTCAATCAACTTTTTATTCTCTTTGTGATTCTTTTCTCTTAGGTTGTGATTGAAAACTCGTATACATATCCTTCTTTGCCCCCTCACTCCAAACTAACCCATTTCTCTGGCCAACATACCATTTGTTTTATTCTGAAACAAAAGTAGCCCATAATTTATTTTGTATTCAAAGTTTTTGCCATTAATACATCGTTTTAGTTTCTCTTGTAACTGCCTAAATGATTATGTCTATGGTTGTAGTTTAGGCTGTTAAATAGATACCTGATCCATAAATGACTACTTTTACATCCCCAAGTATTAAAGGAGCATTCTTTTAAGTTCTGAAAGGTCTGCTTTGAATTAGCGGAGAAAGTCATTTGATATGGTATTGACGGCAGTGTAATATATTTCACCAAATAGAATACATACATATATATATATTAGAGGAGCTTTCTTATTTGTGCCTGGAAACTTTTTATCGTGTAGTTTATCTAATCACTGGTTCATTTTGCTCCATCCCGTGCATGTGTTTGATTAGCCAGTTTATTTGTTTTCAATTTTTTCAGAAATAAAGTAAAGATAGTGTCCTGTGGTGCTATCCCACCACTTATAGAGCTCCTCAAATTTCAAAATGGCAATTTAAGAGAGTTAGCTGCTGCAGCCATTCTGACCCTCTCAGCATCACCGTCAAATAAACCAACAATTGCAGCATCTGGAGCTGCACCACTCTTGGTTCAGATCCTCAGCTCCGGTTCCCTTCAAGGAAAAGTTGATGCTGTCACAGCTCTCTACAATCTATCTACATGCACAGCAAGTCTCACCCCAGTTCTTGCGACAAGAGCAGCTCCTCCACTTCTCTCTCTCTTAAAGGAATGCAAGAAATACTCGAAGTTTGCTGAGAAAACAACCGCACTCATCGAAATATTTTCAAACTTTAAAGAAGGCCAAATTGCAATTGAAGACTCTCCTGATGGGATTCTGACCTTGGTGGAGACTGTTGAAGAGGGATCTCTCATCAGCACCGAGCATGCAGTGGGAGCTCTACTAGCTATGTGCCAAAGCTCTAGAGATAAATACAGAGAGCTCATTCTTAAAGAAGGTGCCATCCCTGGCCTTCTGCGACTAACCGTGGAGGGTACACCTATGGCTCAAGAAAGGGCAAGAAAACTCCTGGACTTACTAAGGGATTCGCCTCCAGAAAGGAGGTTACCTTCAGCAGTTTTGAAGAGCATTGTTCATGATATCGCGGTCAGGGTAGATGGAGCAGATAAAGCTGCTGAAACTGCTAAAAAATTATTGCAAGACATGGTTAACAGAAGTATGGAACTCAGCATGAACCGCTTGCAGCTTCGAGCTTCATCATCTACACCGTCAGAAACAGTGCCATCTTTGTGAAATCAATCTTCAGTCCTGATATGATGATACTGGTTTAGATTGTTATGCCGCCCCGCCTGATTCAGAATCCACTCCATTTACCATGGGATTTCTTCAGTGGATCGAATCACTTGAAGTGGCCGTCATCATATTGGAAAGTACTCTGTTGTCGTGTACGTTATACTTCATGTATATATACACGCTCCTTAAATTTGTACATGTAAACATCTCATAATTCAAATTACAGATTACTAGTGGAATGTCATTCTGCTTACTCCTAAAAGTTGGAAGAGCAAGGGAAAAAAATTTTAGATGACATACTGAGCTCTGGAAATACTGAGCAGAAATTCTAGGGGGCGAGGGAAAGAGCGAGGGATGGGTGTAACCACCCATCTGCCTCGAGATGCATGGAGTTGTTTGTCTCGAGGCAGATGGGTGGTTACACCCATCCCTTGCTCCCTAGAAGGGCTCAATACTGAGGGAGCAAAGAAATAGAAGATGATTATTAGGTTCTCATGTTACAAAGTTAATAATTTTTTGAGGTTCTTTCTCAGTTAGCCATTTGTTTGAATGAGTAAGCCTGTGAGGTAAGAAATGGGTGTTCTGAGAGATGTATGGCAAGACCATCCAGAACACGCAGTTAGCAGAGAACATAGTCATTTATTTATTATTATTTTTCACTGCTCCAAAGAGCATGTATACCTTACTAAAATCACATAATGAAGTGAAAAACACAAGCTTGCAAGACTTTTAAGGCCAAATGGGAAGTAAAACTCTTATGATTTCCATACAACCACATACTTAAATGCACAACATAATTCCACAAGTGCCAAGTACATCCATTAGCAGCAATATCTGCAATAATACCACAAAAGGAACTAGTGCAATTGACCAGTTATGCCGTACACGACAAAAGCAAACATGCAAGTAGTGTAACTTGTTGAGCATCACTTCACGTTGAGCTCCAACTCTGAAGAATCACTTCATGTACTTCTGCAGAAACTTGCGATGGAAGTCATTTCTGATAGTGTCGTTAATGAATCTTTTCGCTACCTTGGTTTCACCGCGAGTCTGGTTCTTAAATACCACATCATCATCCCACCTGGTTTTCAATACACATGAAAATGAAATGTCAGAGCTTGAACTAGAATGTTTTTCTTGACTATCCATCAATGAAGGCATTCGAGTTGCTAACCTTTTCTTCACATTGAAAGAAGTAGCGTTGTTAAGCAGAGGATTGCCTCGGATAAGTTCGGCTTCTTTAACCTTCAGATCTTCTTCCTGTTGCTGACGTTCCTGTGGCAAACATTTAATATACAAGATGATAAGCATAACTAAGCAATTGAAGATATGACAAGTATATCTTTCCAAAAGTACTTTAAAATCTCAGCACAATTGACTTGCAAAACTTGACCACAGAAGCTTTGAACACATACAATGCAAAACTAAAAAGGATTACAACAGTGAAGAAATCTTACCTTGCGGAGTCTCTCCTCAGCTCTTTCTTTCTTTATTCGCTCAAGCTCAGCCATGAGGGCTTCAGTGTCATCCTCCTCCTCCTCCTCATCATCACTGCCAAAAACAAATTTCCAATTTCATACGTATTTTCATTAGCAATTGCTGTTTACATAAAATGGTATAAATGCTTGCTAGTTCTCAAGACAACTATTTTTGTAAAGAAAAAAAAAACCCAGAAATAGAAAGGTGATCGTTAAATTTCTAGATGCACAAAAAAAAAATCTCATGGCGGGTGTGCTCAGACACATTGTGACACCTAAGCAACATTGCTAGAACACATACTAGGGATCACACTGATGCAAACTATAATTTGTTTTCCAACAAGGACAGACAGAGACTCATGCTGACCCTGCACATACGACATATAAATCCTATTAAAAAGTGTATCTGTGAGATGTGTGGGGCCCTAGCACAAGGTCAACACAACAAATTTGAGGAAGGTGGAGTAGTTAAGTAGTGTTCTACATAGATAAAAAAACTAATCGCCTGGAAACCATAAACAAAATCGCATTGCAAATTGCAAGGCAACATTGTAAGTTAACAAAAACAGAATTGACATAATGACTTTTTATAGCAATTTATCAGTACCTTCCATCATCACTTTTAACGTCCACATCAGAATCATCTGCATCTATATTACGCGGAACAATGCGGTCCTCTGTGTCCCTTCTTGCTCCTGAAATTAAACCGAAAGGTCAGTGGGTACTGATATCATACTAAGATCAGAATGAGATTATGCTATTATATTGTGTGGTACAACATCTTACCTTCCAAGAGAAGGTGGCCTCCCTTTCTACGATCTCTGTCATCTGCAATGACATACAATTCACAGTATGACATGACAAGGAAGAGAAAAAGAAATAATCAACAATACAAAGGGGTGATCAAGTTTGGTGATTACCAAGATAAGCCTTATCTTTTGAAGAAAAATGCCTCTGCTCACGCTCTTCTAGCTCCTCTCTAAGATTCCTCTTCTGCAACTCGTCTTGAGTATCTTGTCCTTCCTTTCTACAAACAAATAACAAGAATCACTCAGAAGGCATGGACAAAAAGAACAGATTTTGTCTATAGCATGATGTTTTATGGCAAACAAAGTATTTGCTAGGCAGTACTCACTACCACAAGCACACAAGCACATACCAGGAAAAAAAAAACTGTGAATTGTTTCTTGACCTATTCAATGAAGATTGAAGCGCATAACTAATTGAGCCTTTTTTCCCCCATATAATACCGAGTATATACAATGGATCAAAGAAAGACTATTTGAAGCTTGGGTACAGTGATTATTGAGCTATTCCCTAATGGTGATTATACTGAAGCCCAAGCCTAGTAGAAAAAGGTCGTGTATGATAGGGTGTTTTATTCTGCTGGGTTCTATGGCAGAGTCTGAATAGTAGGAAGTTGAATGCACACCACTTCTTGTTGCTACAATGATGCAAGATTAAAGGAACAGTAGCTACAGTTGATAAGGCAGCAAACAGGGACTGAGACTTGTCAAATGAAAATCACAAAGGATGGAGAACTATGGCAACCATTGAAGACCTATAATCTTCTCATCCGCAACATAGAAGGTATCAGAACTCTTTATGCTGCAGCTGAACAAAATAAAAAAGTTGAGGTTATTGGTTGAACAGTGGCTTCTCTGGGTCTAAAAACTGAATAAGTTCAAATTAGATACATTCACTAAGGATGAAAATGGGAGGTCTGAGGAGCAACAAGGACAATGGGGCTTGTTGAGGTCTGTGAGGTAGCAAGGATAATGACAGGGAGGATGGGTTTAAATTGAAAATTCATAAGGACGCTATGTGGGATACTGATGCAGAAATATCTTAACCTGAGAGGAGCTGAGTGGGAAGGTGTTGGAGTGCATGAAGGTCAGATCCTAGATTGTTTGATAGTTGTATGTGGGGGATTTTAGTGGCTGTTTTGTTAGCCTTTATTTTAGTGGCTGCTTTGCCAGCTCATAGATTGTTTGATTGTGTTATGTGGGGGATTATAGTGTCTGCTTTGTTAGCATTGGCTGGGGCGTGAAGCAGGGCAAAGCGCCGATCTCCACCTCAAGAGTTGTGAAAGTTCTGGACACATGGAATCAAGCTGCAATGTTGAAACGTGTGGAACCTTTGTAGTGGTCGGGAGAACTCTATTTGGTCCAGCTGCTGTTCCACACATTGGCTCAATTCTACCTCCTACATCCAATTCTTCTTTCATTACAAGACCATTAGGAAATTTCCAATCGCCAAAGACTGGAGGAGGATAGTACCTATCCGTGGCTTCAAAATAGAAGACAAAGTGGGGAAGAGAGCTTCTTTAAAAAGAAGGCGATTTTAAAAAAGAAACCAGTACTAAAACGTAAGATTTCTAAGCTCCTAGAAGAAAGACCACAAGATCGACTGAGCTGGAACATGTAGGGGGACCAAGCAATAGAAGAAGCCCTCCACAATAAGGGGAAGAGGGGGCAGACGCACTTATTTTCAATTTGATTTTAAACAGAAATGTGAATCAAACCCAGTGCTCTATCGTCAAAAGTGCTGTATCGTCAAAAGGATGATGAGGGAAGTGAAAAAGATGTATGATGCTAAGTAAAGTACAAGTAAAAAAAATGGGGGCAGATTCGCAACAAAGTGGAGGCAGAACCATAATATCTTATAAATTTTATATAATTTGTGATGCTCACAAATTATTAAACATATCAGACAACGGGGTACTAGCTCACCTAGTAGACTTGTGGCATATAAAATCACAACTCCAGGGTTTGAACCCTGCCAGAGGAGTTTAATGGTTCCGAGATCCAATAAAAACATTGCTCGCATTCAAAAATAAATGACAAATAATAAATAAAAATGATAAACCAAACGCACAACACAAACAAGACAATATTGAATAAAGTATTAAACTACTGAATAAAGTATGAGTATGTTATTTTAATTTTACAAGGAATTGATTTGAGTCCCTCATGGTCGATTTAAGGTTTTATTCCTCAATTAGGTTCCGGTAGTTGTAATTATATTAGTATGAGTATGTTATTAGTTAATATTATACTACTGAATAAAGTATGAGTATGTTATTAGTTATTATAAATTATCTAAGTTGTTCACATGTTATTTACCGCCCTAATTGAAGCATGCCTTAGCTGAACCGTTGCATTGTGGTGCCAAGAAACACCAAGAACTTTTGAGGCAAAAATTTTCGAAGCGAAGCAACAACTTAAAAAAAAAAAAAAAAAATAGAGCTTCAGCAGTTGCAACACTGCCGCGGAGGAGCTTTAGACAACATAGTTTATTTGTGGGCTCGCCTCCTGTTCTTCTCAAGTTATCCTTGATAGTTCACAACTTATGTTTGATTGTTCACAAGTTATGCTTGAGATGGTCTCTTTCTTGAGACTTGCAAACCTAATTGAGAAAGATATACACTCGTCAAGTTTTTTCGCCCTCATTGATCAGTTTTGTTCTTCCCCTTATTCTGTTGTTTGTTTTTTCTCTTTGAGGATTTTCAAACATCAACTACGTCGTGACTAGTCATAGTTTCGAGGGGTGAACACCATCTTAAAATCATAGTTTTAAGCCAGTTTATAAGCCACCAACTTACACCACAAAATGATTAAGATGGGTTGGATCACAAGGACTAGTCATCATATGTCAATATGGCGGCAGGTTCATACGGCTATTATAGGAAGATGCGAAAACTAAGAATTTTAGAAGAATCGAAACTCACCTTTCTCCAAGTACAATTAGACAAAGAACGGTCAGCATAAACATAACATAATCGAGAACGTGTTTCAGCTTCAAATTCGACTCCTTTGCATCTATGATGAATGATGTTTGTTATAACCCCAAACACTAATTTCACGTGCAAAACTAGAAATCCCCTATCATCCCCATTCACCGTGATTTGTTTCCTTACTCTTCCTTGTTCAGGCTAGTTTGCAAAACTTGTTGAAAATCTAATGGGTAAACCACTTCAGTCAAAAGGGCCTAAATGTAAATATGTGCTTCACAACAAATTTGTAAGAATTTATGCCTCTAATAAATGTCAGTTAAACATTAACGCTAAACAAAACATAGAGACTACCAATGCAATATGTCAAGTAAAACTCACTCTAACATGTCGATACCTTTAAGAGGCCATGTACCAAAAGGACAAGAAATAGAGCAAAAAGATTGGGTAATGTAAGATTACCGTGGTTTTAGATTAGTGTGTGCTGCAAGATCCCTCGACGAGTACTTCTGGGAGGGGCCGAAAATTCGAGCACCACCTTGTTCATTTCCACCTTTCGCTGGAGCCCATGTAGGTCGAGCTGCTGTTGTCATATTCTTTTTCTTTTCCTACTGTATCCAAACACATATAAAAAATATATATATTGAGCATACCCCTGCCCACCATGAAATGAAAAACCATGACACAAACTAAAAAGGCATGAATTCAAATTTTGCTCAGCACCCGCGAAATCCGAAACTTTTGGGAAAATTAAGAAAAATCAACTAATTACAACCCTAAAAGCTTTTGTATTTCTCTATCTTCCAAATCAAATAAAGTTCTTTAAATTCATCTCCTAATCGCTGACCTCAAACTATTCAGTAAATACTATCGGATAAAAATCCTTCCAATTGATCCAAATTTCTTCATAGAATGTAAAGTGGCAAACCCCAAATCTAATAAAAAGTTGATGGTGAAAACCCTAGAACTTCAAAAACCACCTTTATCTGGTGGCGTGTATTGCAACTACTATCAAACGAAACTGCAATAGATTTCGTGTATGTAACTACTACTCAAATAAAAATTCCCCCTTTACAAGTCCAATTGATAGAGAAACACAAAAAGCTTTACGAAATCAATTGAGAGGAAACCTCGAGAATTGCATATGGGAAAAGAGAAACTAAAGAACCCTATTACAAAAAAGAAGCTTTTAAGCAATAACTTCAAATACCCATCACGATTAGATCATCAAAATCCGATTTTTTTTAGTGCAATTAGGGTTTCAATATCAACAATTATTGTAACGATACAAAGTAAAGTTTCGACAGATGAGATGAACGGTACAAAGGGAAGAAACGCACCTGTTATCACCACCACTATTGAGAGAGAAGCTGAGAGAGTTTGATGAGACACAGAAACGCCAAGCGAAGCTGAGAGAGAATGAGAGAGAGAGATGGGTGACGTTCTTAATAGGTTTTGGGGGTGCTCTTACCGTCCCGTAAAAAAGCACCAGCTGCTTTACTTTCCTCGTTTGTGAACAGAAAACTAATAATTATATAATTAAAAAAAATAGAAATTTGTGGAAGGACCTGATTTCGGTTTGACATTTACTAAATGACACTACCATTTCTGCCGAATAAAGAACTCCACCACGCCACCTGTTTTTTTTCGGATATGTTGTTGAAGGACACCATCACCCTTATCCTTCCCCTCTCCACATTCTCTTCTCTTCACAAGAGCAGCATCACCCCAATCGCCCCACCACCACATCCAGCCTCACCGAGTCGCCACTGAACGTCCTTCCCAGAACATGCATTATTCTTATCTGTATTTCTTTTTTTTTTCTTTTTATTCTTCTTTTTTTCCCCTCATTTGTTCTTCTTTTTTCTTCTCCTCTCTTAGCTTCTTCTCTATTTTTTCCCCTATCTTTTTCTTTTCTTTTGCTTCTCCTTTTCTTGTCACTATTTTTTCTTCTTTTTCTCCTCCTCTCTTTTTTTTTCCCATGTTTTTCTCCTTCGCCCTCGCGGAGGTTTATTCGAGTGGAGGTTTCTCACTTGTATGAATCTTCACAGGGGCAAAAAAAATGTGTCCCTCATGAATGCTATTATGCGTGGAGAACCCCCAGGTGCAGAGCTTTGTGCGAGTGTGGTTTCCCCACTCATAGGGAAGAATATAGGATGAGAAAAAAAAAGGGAGGGGGGGAGGGGGGGGGATGAAAAAAAGAAGAAATAAACAAAAAAATATATAGAAGAATAAGAATAAACCAACAGATAAGAGAATAAGAATAACTAGAAAAATTAGAATAAAAGGAAGAAAAAAATTTAACATAGAAGATTAAAAAAAAAAATCAGGCGGGGGTTGCAGTGACATTCGACGGCGGCTCGGTGAGGCCAGCGATGGAGGGGAGTGCGACCGATGTGGTGGTGGCGGGATGATGGAGAAGATAATGAGAGAGGAGAAGAGATGAATATAGGTGGTTATGATTTTTTTTTGTTAATATTTGTGGTATCCTTCAAAAAATAGGGTAATAATGGTGTATTTCAACAGAAATTGTGGTGTCATTTAGTCATTTCCTTTCAGTTTTGGGTTTAAAGTTAGTTTTGGACTTTGATTTAGGTGTCATTTGTTTTTTCTTTTGATCAAAACTTTGGCTCTGGAGGAAGTGGTCCACTTTGATCGGGTTTTTTTTTTGTTACTTTTAATTAGAACCAAAAGTTATTTATAGGTTATGAATTAAAAACACTTTAATCAGCACCAAGGAGATACCTAGAAGATGTTTGATTTTTGTTATGAATAGACCCATAAGTATATTAAAAAAATGGGACACTATAAAAAAAAAGTGTTTGTTTTTAGTTCTTATCAGAAGTTGAAGTTCTAAACGGGTTTCTGAATGAACTGTTTGCTTTGCTTCTGAATTGAGCTACTGATTAGAAGCTGTAAAATTAAAAGGTGTTTGTTTTTAGGTGTTGAATAGGAACAATTTGACAATTTTGCCACACTGAGTTGAAAATTTTATGACATAAATATTGTGCTTAAAATCATATCCAATAATTATTCAAATCCTATAGTATGTTATAATACCTTTTATTACAAAAATATTGAAATATGACCAAGTAAATTTAAAAAAATTATCAAATCAAATTTCTTACTAATATTTCGTTTGCAATACGATGTCGTAAATTAACCATATCGGTTTGTTCACGTGATCCAAATACTTGAGACATTTATGATTGTTCACTATCAGTTTGCTCGAAATAATTGGAGAGATGAAGAAAAACTTGAAAATATAGAGAAATAAAACAAAAATGAAGGAAAGAAGTCCTTGTGAAAGTAAGTAGAACCACAATGCTCAATGAAAAGATGAAGGCGTGGCGTTAAAATTTAGCTCTACTTATTTTTAAAAAGATGGGGGTAACAATTGTCGTTACAAAATTATGTTAAGGTTATTATTGAAATAATTTTTACTCAGCACTTAACACTAAGTAATTAGCACCTCCTTGTTGTTTACTCCAATCAGAAATAGAACTTCTAATAAAAACAAAAAACAAACACTTTAAACAAGGTGGTTAATTTCTTAGTAAGACTTCTGATTTCATTCATAAGCAAAAACAAACGCCCTTTCAGTACTGACCACTGAGTGGTAAGTGCTGGAAAAAAAAAACCCTTAGGTTCCACTCAGTTTTTAGTTGCATGTAAGGACTATTTCAAGTGTTCTATTTATCAACAACTCCTCCAACAGTTGTCGCGTGCACTCATATCTTCTCATCCTCCTTTTTGATATGCAATGCTCATCTCTATAGAAATATAGCCACCTAGATTTGACATTTTGGAATGAACCTGCTAGCACGCCTCAAAATTACTTGTTATTCACGAGTTTCAGTCAAGGTTATACTTTTGATCGTGTCATTTTGGGTGACACACCAATCCATTCACATAAATTGGTTGGACTCGAGTTTCAAACTCGTTTCAACTTGCTATCTCGTGTCTTCATGTCATACATGTCGACTTTCATTATTTTTGTCATTTCATCTCCAAGTTATTATGATGAACGAGTCACTATCATGTCATTTTGACCGAAGTGTGTCTGGTCATGACAATGACAAGTTTTAGCATTAAACATGTCGTGGTGGGTTAGACTTGCCAACCCATCTATTAACAACTCTAGGTTCATATTTCATTTTATTGACTAAATAATTAAACAAGTCATATTTGTGTCTGAAGTATCGTTCAACTCCCAACCCGCTGTGACCCGACAAGAAACAAACTGAAACCGAGCCATTGCAAGACCCGGTGCCCTCAGTGAAAACACAAGAAAAATGAGATCTTTTGTCCTTTGAACCTCGTTCACAGTGGTGATCCAAATGGTCATTTATGTGTGCAACAATTCTAGTCAGTCTTGTGTTGCTAGCATTTTTTGAGTTTTTTTTACACTTCTATATATAATGTTTGTGGTTGAGTTAAAAAAACAAAAAAACAATCTAACGAGGCTGGCTACACTTAATCGCATGCGGGTGATTAGGACTCGTGTACAAATCATGGAGAGCCGCAAGGAGTTTATCAACCCAACCCAACGAATTTTGAGTGAATTTCTGACCAAGATCACTTCTTGAAAGTTCTATTAACTCTTCATCACAACTCTCACGTCTTCTTGGATTAACAAACACCCACACTTATTATCTCACTCACAGAGCTTTCTCTGAAATGGGTTCTTCAACCGACTTGAAATATGAATTTCTTAAGGTCTATTCAGTCTTGAAATCTGATCTCCTTGAAGATCCTGCCTTTGAACATACTGAGGATTCTCGCAAATGGGTCGAAAGGGTATGTGAAACGCCAATCAAAATCTAATCTTTTTGTATGTTTTGTTTGGTTTTAATCTGCTTCTAATGGTTGAAAGGGTATGTGAAATGCTAAAAAAACTCATCTTTTTGCATGTTGTGTGTTGCTTTGATTCTGTATTTTTAATGTTTATACGATTAGATATTTGTTGGTGTATGTGAAATTGATTGTCCCAACCTATTAGATTTTTGTTAATAGGAAAGTACATAAATCATGTTGAAATTTTTTTTTTTTCCGAAAGGCGAGCGCGGGGTGTAAATGGGCTCCCTAGACCACAAAAAAAAGAACCGTTACAAGGGACATTCGATAGTACGGTCACTCGTTACCACATCCATAAGATAATAAACTTGCTTCAAATCTACAACAAAGAACCTAATTAGTTCTAGAATCACCGGCTCCAAGTTGGGGTGTAACCCTGCAAAATGTTCTGCTACTAAGGTAGTTGCATGATAGACCTGCCATAACTGTTCATCCGCATAAGTACCAATCACTCCTTTAATCACTCTCATGACGTGAGTGATGCCTAACGTAGGCCCTCGGATGTATGAGAAGGCGTCGTAAGGATACGAGCCACATCGAATCAAGAGAAAAACACCATTGAATTCTAGCACTAATCTAGCATCCGTACAAGGTTCTAATAAGTAGGAGCATTCTATTTGTAGGATCATCATTAGTTACCTGAATTTAGGATTTGTCTTCTTGCTTCGAGAGGACCTGCGAGGATATGCTGTGGGAGACAAGACAGCCTCACGGTCGTCTTCACTAGTGTTGTGCCCCACCTTTGCTGCTTTCTCTTCAAGCGAAGTATGAATTTCAGCAACCAATGCATCCGTGCCTATTCCTGCAATTGCTAAGTGCAGATCCTAACGGCTTGGGGTGTTAGATAATCCATGAGTGTTGTGGGAGCTTCCCCCAGTCCTCTTATATTAGCGATGGCGCGAAGCACCTCCACTACTTTCACCGGATTTTCCTCTGAGTTAGTTATGGGGGTAGACAACCCTGGCTCTGCTGCTACTTCAGCGTCGGAATCCGCAGCCTGAATCGCCGTTTCAATCCCATTGGGTGAGTAACCTGCATCCCTACAGTCATCCCTGAAATCTTTTAAGTGTTGCTCCTTAACAACAGCAACCAAACTCTCCTGCCTGGACTGCTTCCCAGGCAGCATGTCTTTTGCTTTAGTCGGTGACACAGTGTCCGGTTCCCCTTTCTTTCCCTCCTGGACTGCTTGCTCTTTGTGATTTAGTGTGCTAATGATTGCTACTTGTGATTGCGGGTCACGGGCCAGATTTCTTCTTGTTGTCCCTACTTCCTGTGTACCTCGTTTTGGTCCTTCCAGTAACAATATTGGATCGGTGAGGGGTGTTTGATTCGGTGCCTCTGGCATGTCTATGGTATCGCTTTGAGCTGCCTCCTCTGATGCTTTTACTCCCTCATGTTGAAATTTTTTCTGTAATGTGGAAAGTATGTCGAATTCAAAATAATTTAGCATTGATTGCTTTTTTATTTTTAGTTTTTATATGATAATCTTTTGTCTATATATTTGCTATTCTATCAGAGAAGAGTTTATGAATCATTGATTCTCTAGCTCTGAGTTGGTAATTGATTGTATTTCTCATGATGGGTTTGTCAACCACCACTATCTTTTTCATTTCATGTTCAATTGGAGAAGCCTGGACCCCTAGTGACCTTAGTTGGGTTTTTTCAAATTTATATGTAGTGGCTTCAGTTAAAGTTTAGTTGTGCTTCTATTCAAAATTTGTTTTTTGGTTATATTGTTGTTTTCATGTGTTATGGCTGCTGTAATGTTAATTTCTCTTTGTCAAGACTTGATTTATTTATTTTTTATGACCATTGTGTGTATAAGCTCTAAAGCACGAACACTGGAAAAAATCCAAAGTGTCTGTGTCGAACACGTGTCCAGAATGTTTGACCAGTCATACACTCCTTGGACACTAGGTGGACACTCTTATTTGAAAGCTTTTGTTTTAGATTAGAAAAATGGTTCAAATAAGCAAGGTACACCCCAAAATTTTAAGACTACGTTAGACTAGTAGACTGTAATTGAAAGAATGAAGCATTTTGTGTTACGAAGAACTAGATGTTAGTATCAATATAGTAAGATTTTGACTTCTGCCGTGAGTTATAAATGTGAATTATTTGAATGTTTTGGATTTAACCTTTACAACGTTATTTTAATATGGTTTTGGACCATTATTCATTCTACTTAAGATCTTACATGCATTTTGACTTATATATATATATATATATATATATATATATATATATATATATTACAGTGTTCATGTCCTTTTTTTTAGATTCCCCGTGTCGCAGTTTCCGTGCCCTTGTCGTGTCAATGTTCGTGTCCGACTCCGTGCTTCCTAGTTTATAAGTCTTTTGAAATATATAGTAGTTGTGGCTGCATAGTTGGTGTTTTAAAGTTCTCTATCTCTCCTATACTATTTTTTGATTAGTGATCTGTTCTTTGTTTTTTCTCAATTGCAGATGCTGGATTACAATGTACCTGGAGGTGCGAAGAGATTTTTTTGTTTTACTTGAAAGAAAATGATTTTGGCTGGCATTTTTGTGGTCAATCTTCCCATACATTTCTAGCAACAAAGTAAACAAAATACTTAAAATCCAGAACAAATTATACAGCTAAGAGTTGTGCTCGATGATAATGATTATGCTGTTGGCTATGAGCACTGATGGTGGGCTTCACCGAGTTGGAGAATTTCATGTTGCAAAGAGAAATCTGAATCCCTCTTCAGTTGATATTTCTTTGCTGTAGGTTGGAATACTTTAAGGTTTATGGGTTAATAAAACCTGTATAGTAGTATGAATTTCAGTGATTGTTTGAAGAAAAGCTTACCTGCAAACCAATGGACTATCTAATGCCTTCATAGTACCTAGCATTCTACTGGTTAAAATACAACTGATCATGTAATAAGCTTATGATCTCTAAGGATGAGGAAGTATTTCAAATAGGGAAAGAATTATGAAGGTGGAGTACCTGTCGGATGGTGGTATCAAGCCCATTTTCTGGTGTGATATTATTGGTAACTCTATCGAAGTATGAATGGGAATAGGTTACGGAAGTAGATGGGCTTAAATGCTGTGGAGTGTAGGAGGAGATGGGGAGGATTCTTGATATAACGTAACTTTAGTGCTTGTTGGGGGTGGCGATCTCAAACTATGGTTTGAGGCACATTTTTTTCTTTTGTTTTCCTATATATGAAGAAGTATGTCCATACCAACCTTGGTTGATTTCTTTTTAATTTTTTTTCTTCAGGAAAGCTAAATAGAGGATTGTCTGTGATTGAAAGCTACAATTTGTTGAAAGAAGAGAAGGAGCTGAATAAAGAAGACGTTTTCTTATCATCTGTGCTTGGCTGGTGCATTGAATGGGTATACCTCTTAGAACATTTCTGTTTTTTTCATAGACAAACCTGGTTTTGTGGTATTAGCACAAATATTGTACTCCTTTACCTTTAGACTATTGCAATGACTGACTGTGTGAATCACATAAACATGTGCAGCTTCAAGCATATTTTCTCGTTCTTGATGATATCATGGACAACTCAAAGACACGTAGAGGCCAACCTTGTTGGTACAGATTGGATAAGGTTTGTAGCATTGATAACTGGTATACATTCTGTTATGCTATTGATGTTGCTTCACAGGGAATATTCTTCTGTATATTGACTTCAAGATCAGGTATTCACTTTTGTAAAATGCTCACTGCAGGTTGGTATGATCGCTGTAAATGATGGGCTTCTACTTCGTAACCACATTTCAAGAATTCTCAAAAAGTATTTCAGGAAAAAGCCTTACTATGTAGATCTGCTAGATTTATTTGCTGAGGTATTGCTCCTTACATAGAGCATGTTCAATTTGTTTTCCTTCTCAATCAAATATGAAAGTGGCTGAACCCTGTGCCAGTTGATTTCAGATTGAGTTTCAGACAGCTTCAGGTCAGATGATAGATTTGATTACCACCCTAGAAGGACCAAAAGATCTATCGAAGTACACATTATCAGTGTAAGTGTGAAATTCTATTGTGTTTCTGCTTCGTAACAAGAAATTTTGATAATTATCCATGAATATGAAAAACATTGTGACTTGTGTCGTGTGTGTGCACATAGTCTGATATTTTAACTAACCCATGTTGATGAATTGTGCTAGAAGATTATATTGTTCTGTTATAAGTCCATTAAAATGGGAATTTCACTTAAATGCTGAAGTTGGTTGCCTGATCACAAAAACTTACATCCCTACAAGCCATATGCACTTATTTAGCGCTGGAATAAATCTATTGCAGCTACTCAATTCTTATTTTGCCTTTGACTTTTGTGCTCCATTTCCAACATATTTTATACCATGTATCAATTATCAATTAGTCATTTTGTCTTTGCTTATCTATGAAATGGTTGCTTCTGATGGTCTTTGCTAACCTGTGGAATGGTTGTTTGTAATGCAGTCACCGTGGCATTGTTCAGTATAAAACAGCGTATTATTCATTTTATCTTCCAGTGAGTAAATTCTTTCATTTTGGTTACACTACCCTATTGTTTCATCCACGTATACAGCATCAGTTTCTGACCCATGAATTGCCTAGCTCTTGCTCACCAAATGGAGGTTTGCCTCCCCTGATCACCCCACCTACTCAGAACCTGGTGAGCAGGGTTGATGGCATCCTTGGAAGAAGACACTTACATGTGTATTATTGAGTTGAAATAATCTCAGCTTCTGTTGAGAAATTTATAATTTGTGAATGCACCCAAGTCTATTTTTAGGGGAAACATTTTCTCTGCTTGTTGAAGTAACATAGCTTTTGACAACATCTGCTATCAGAAGCTTATTATCTTTTTATGCTTCTTATCGATAAGTGCAATTAATGGTTGATTAAATTGTGGCCGTGGGACTTGAGGCGGGTTTGATCATCCACCTTTTGTATGATTGTACTCAAGCAGGTCGCATGTGCATTGCTTGTAGCAGGTGAAAATTTGGAAAAACATGTTAATTTAAAGAACATCCTGATCGAAATGGGAATATACTTTCAAGTGCAGGTATTTTGGTTTGTATAGAAATTTATTACTATGCATATTATTTCTTGTATATTAGCGTTCTTGAATTTAAACCTGTTTGTAGGATGATTATTTGGATTGTTTCAGTGACCCTGATGTTCTTGGTAAGGTAAGCCCCAAAGTTGTCAATTGTGGCTCAGATGCTGAAGCTTAGTGGTTATTTCTATGAGTGACATAAGATGTTTGTGTGCCCTTTATTAGATTGGAACAGATATTGAAGATTTTAAATGCTCCTGGTTGGTTGTGAAAGCACTTGAGCGTGCAAATGAGGACCAGAAGAAATTGTTGCATGTAAGAGTTGCACCAGCCAGTGCCCCTACTTTTGTATTATTTTATCGTGATTCATACTAGATTAATTGAATATGTTGGAGTTACTTTTTAGGAGAACTATGGGAAGTCTGATCAAGCTTGCATTACAAAAGTGAAGGAACTTTATATTCAACTTGGTCTTGAGGTCAGAATCCTTCCTCTTTTTAGCTTTTCTGAAGATGCTGAAGTGTTGAACTTGTAGAGTTGCTGTCATAATTTTCAAAGTATCAAAGTTACGTGATATAATAACCAGGCACAGATCATAGAATTGTCAGTTCAGTTGGTTGGGTTAGTCACACATCTTCACCAAGTCAATCCATATCCTGAATTTCTGCAAGTCTTGTGTGTGGCATTTTTTGGTTGGACAGGGAGCATTTGTAGTCCATGGCCCTTTTTTTGGAAAGGCAAGTATGGTTTTTATTGGATCCTAGAACCATTAAATGCCTCTGGACATGGTTCAAACCTTGGAGTTGTGATACTCTCCGCCACAAGTCTACGGCCAGCTGCCATAAGTCTACCAACTGAGCTAGTATTGGCCCATGGCCCTATTTTGCTAGAACCTTGTTTGCTATTCCCTTGGTTGATTGTGTTATATCGACCTTAGTTCCTTTTGCTTGTTAACACTCTTTAAACATGCAATTTCTCATAAGTTCCCCGCGGTATTGAGAATTTTCTAAGATTAGTCAGTCGAGGCAAAGAAGTTTAGTTTAGAGGCTGAGATGAAATGTGATGTGTGTAACTACATTGAGGAGGTGTTTGAGGTTATACCTTGGGGTTATAACCATAGCTGGCGCTCCTTCAAGAAGGGCAAAGGCTCATGAAGATTCAACTTATTATCTGATAAATCTTTTCAAAAAGGCCTTGTATCTTCTAGACCCACTTGTCAGGGACCCTTTTCGGAGGTCTATTTTTTATTAGTCGAAGTGGCTCACTATATACAATTTAAGCTTTCTGCCTGTGCATTCCCTGAATTTGAATAAAACTGTGGCGAGTTAAATAGGGAAAAAAGAAACAAAAACTTACCAGTTTATTATAGATTGGTATTTTATTCCAAAAGTTCCAGAGTTTTTTTATTGTATGAAGTTCATGAAAAGGAAACACGAAATGTAAAGCATAGGTGTCAAGGCAATATTATGTAAAGACACTTTCGAGGAAACAATAAATAATTTTTCCTGATGAAAAATCATTAAAATCCCATCTCTTTTGCATGTACTCTCATCCCATCTAACGAAGTTAAAATCCTCTAGTTTCTCATGAGCTTCATTGACCTCGGGCCTTTATAACTCACTGATGACTCAATGAGATTCCAACAACCTCATTTTGAAGTATGTTTTTATGGCATTGAGGCCAAACCTCTTTCTTAATTGTGCCAGGGAATTCTATATAGGGACTAATAGTTTCGTAAATATCTTTTGTTCTGTAACGAGGTTACATTTTCTCACAGAGAAAGAAGAATGCGTTAATTGTGAAAGAGAAGCAAAACTTACAAAAAATAAAAGAAAAGAGATCAGACATACTTTGGAATTGCAGGTTTCCTTAGAAGAGTTAGCGCTTTTTTCCTTTCTGAATTATCCACATTGTTATGAAAAGAGTACCAATCCAAGCTCTCTTTGACTCACACGAATGCCCTGCTTTGAAACTGTGTCTAAATTGTGGGAACCTCCCTAAATATTTCATTGGCATACCTTGTTGATGTCCCGGCGGGACTTGGAGTGCTTCTAGCGATTAGAATATATCCAATGTATCAAGTCCTTATCATCATTCACAAGAAGTTATGAGTTGATCAAGTGTAACGAAAATTCAAGTACTCTTTTTCATGTGCATAATCATTAAACATAAGTGCGTTGATCATTGAAAGAGGTTTACTAAGAGAGCCATTCAAGTTACTACATGCCCATTTTAACTAACTATGGTTAAGACACACATTATATACTAGATGTTATCAACCAAGATATAAAACGAAATTTTTTTTTTTTATGAAAAAGAAATTACTATAGTGTTATCAATGGGAGTAATTTTATGGTCAGGGATCGTTCGACTTCAGATTCATCACAATTTGATATTTTGTGTTTTAGGAGGTTTTTGCTGAGTATGAAGGGGACATCTATGAGAAACTGATATCTTCCATTGAAGCTCAACCAAGCAAAGCAGTGCAAGAAGTTCTGAAGTCCTTTTTAGCAAAGATATACTTGAGGCAAAAGTAAGAGATTCCTGATGTTTTTACGAGGTAATCTTACGAGGAGGTAATCTTCTGGGGATTGACTAGAAAGCTGTTTTCTTTACGCGATTAGGTTTTGTTTTCTTCTGTGAAAGATGGAAGAAAAATACATGTATTTTCTTGTTTCTCCGTTTTTAGCTCCCAAGTTCACTGTTGTTTTTACATTTAGTCGTCATTTTGAAGGAAAGTTTACAGACTTGGCAATTAAATATATAGAACTTCATGCACTAAAAGATTTGGATTATCAGCTAATTGCATTTTTGTATATTTGCGAACATCCTCTTATGTGTATATTCGATGTAGTGCACACTTGGATTATGTCCAAAGGTGAGTCAGGTTGCTCGTCGAACACGAAATTATCTCACTTTTAATAAGTAATCCATGTATGCACTATGTCATATTGGTTGAAAATGTCTACTTGAATTATTGTTTTAATAAAAATCCAATATTAAACATGGAGTCAGAACACCATATCTTGATCTTGAAGTCTACAGACTTTGCGAAGGAAGAATCTTAGGCAACAGAGGTAACTTAAACAATTTCATTTGTACTTCACAAAATTTGTAATATGATCACATGGGGAAACGTTGGGAATCAGTTTTGGCAGGCAAGTGTTGGATAAGAACATTAATGGTGATTACAGTCTTGTTCTTATCTTTCTCAACCTATCATTTTGAACTTATTCAATGAAAGCCAACAACAATTTTATAAATTGGATAATGTTGCCAAAACCATATTTGAAAGTGGCAAAGTGTACATAATTGCAACCACAATTCTTGGGAGTTTTTTTTTGTCTCTTTGGATATATTTTTGACATTTCTACTCGTTCTATGGATAGTGTTTGTGGTTTGTTTTAAAAAAAGTGGTAAATAGTGTAAGAAAACCAAACAAAGGCACAAAAGAGATTTCCTAAACGAGGCTCTCTAGACTTTATCGAAAAAAAGAAGGTTCAATTACTCTTTTTCATCTTGGAACTCCTTTCCCATTGCTTGCTACTTGGTGTATAATAGAGATCAAGTTGGTTTAGATAAGATTTTCCTTAATTATTCTCAAAAATGACTTTTTAAACTTGAACAAAATAATTCTTTAAAATGTGGATGGCAATCTTGGTATGACCTCTCTAAAATGGTTGAGACCCCCAAACAAAGCTCCCTAGAATTGTTGATCCGCAACACTCACTTTGTTTAAGACAATTTCTTATTCAACTTCCAATGATATCAAACCACAAGCAAAGTATTAATAAATTCAATAAACAATTGATCTCATCACTGTGGTTCGGCTTTGCCTTGCCAAGTCTCTAGTTTTATGAATAGTGTGATCTCACAACTTGAGGTGAAAAACAATCAACTATGATACCTGTTTCGCTTTGCCATGACTCTAGTTTTTATAAACGTTGCACCTTAGTTAAGGTGGAAGACAATTAAGATGCTACACTTGCTTCACTTTACCAAGGCACTAGGGCAATGCTTTAGTTGAGGTGGAAGATGATCAAGATGCCTATTAACACCCACGGAACAACTTTATTTTGAAAGGCAAGTGTGATGTCGGTGAGTATCAAACTCAAGATGTGGGGGTTAAACCACAATAAATTTAGCCAACTAACTAGACTACCATTGGCCCCATGGAACAACTTAAACAACAATATCCTTATTTTGGCTCCACGCTTCAACATGATCAAACATATGGAATAAGTAAATTTGTATTGTGCCGTGCCAGTCATCCCCAAGGCACTCATGGCTGGTCTTGGGGCCTTGCTCCCATTCTCACATCACCTTCAATTGCATATCAAATGTGCATCTCGAAGCATATCGGGTGGCTCTGTAACACCGCCAATCATGTTACTTGTCACCTGGATGTACTTGATTTGAAGAGGGGGTGTAATAATACATGTAACTGAATTGAGTACGACCTGGAGAAAAGTCAAATACTTGACTTAACGACCCTTTCTCTTCTTCCAATCAATCTGATAAAAAAGGAAAATAAATAAATAAAAGATCAAATTTTTAAGAAATTAAAAATATGATAATATCCAACAAAATCTCCTAAAAGTCTTATTTCCTTTTTTATTCATCAGAGGAGAGAGAGATCAACAACACTTCGAATCGTTGAAGAAGAAACAACGACGAAGAAGAAGAAGAACAAATACCGTTTGATACAGATCCCACTCTCTCCTCTATCTCAAGGAATTTAGTTCCAATTCGCTTTCCAATCGCCAATTCAATCTGTTTCTGTAGAGATCCCAATCTCCTGTTACAACCCATTCTGTGATTTGTCCCAACATTTAGCCGATTGGGTGTTCTGGGGTTGTCCCCTTTTGTTCTGTTTTATTCCAAGCTTTGATTTTTATGTGAATTTGGCTTCTTTTTGTTGGATAAAGTGTGGGTTTGAGAGTATCTTATCCGGTTTGGATTCGATGGTAAAAAATATTTCATTCTGTTTTGGGTCATCAATGAGAAAGGTGGAAGCTTTTTGTAAGGGTTTGTTTGGATTCTTGAATCGAGCAGATCACCTCCAAATGTAGGTTTTGGTTTATTTGATCAAGTGAAAAGAGACCCTTTGTTTTTTGGTGGGGGTGGGTTGGTTGAAATTCCATGTACTTTGAGACATTTTTATGAAAAATGAAGCTTGTTGTGAAAGTGATGGAAGCTCGAAAACTAAGAGCAATGGATCTTCATGGGTCAAGTGATCCATACGTTAAGGTGCAACTTGGGAAGTGTAAGTATAAAACTAAGGTGGTGAAGAAGAGTTTGAATCCTGTGTGGGGTGAGGAATTTAGTTTTAGAGTGGATGATCTTAAGGAGGAGCTCATTGTTGCAGTTTTAGATGAAGATAAATACTTCAATGATGACTACGTCGGGCTTATTAAGATTCCGGTATCGAAAGTGTTTGATGCAGACAATAAGTGTCTTGGGACTTCATGGTACTCTCTACAACGAAAAAGTAAGAAGTCGAAGAAACGAGAATGTGGTGAGTGTTTCAATTTGAATTCAAAATTTCAAGTGGTTTTATTTATTTATTTATGTTACTTTTTTCTGTTTTTCATACATTTTTTAGTATTTATTCTTCTTAAGAGCTTTTGGTGACATGATAGAAACTTTTTCGGTGAAACATGTTGTTGTATTGACATCAACTTGATTAATCTTAGAATTAAGTAGTAGTTGTGTGATGTGATGTGATGTCTTATGATATAATATATCAAACTGTAAGTAGAACAATAAATATCATTACTTTTGCATCTTTGTATCGGGGGAGTAGCTGCTGATCTACCTCATGGCTGTTTTGCAAGTTCAGCCTGCTGAAAAATTTCCTTTTGGAAAAAAATATTCAAAACCATAATTTGTGAGAAATTCAGCGATAGATTACAGTTCGAATTAAGGGGGAAGAGAAGATCGCTACTGGCTAGAGCTTGATTCTCCTTGGCGTTTGTAGTTTGAGATGGACTCCCATAACCGGTTTAAGTAATGTTTATAAAACCAAATTTAACAGCAAAGCAGGATAATGGCAAATATTTCTCGAGAAAGGGGTCTATATTGCTTTTTGAAGTGGTTTGTTAAAGATTGACTCAGTTCGTAAAAAGGTATTTGGGCAAAGGCTTATTTTCAGCATAGAAAAGCCAATCAAGTAAGAGTGGTAAACTTTGATGAGCAATGTCTCATAGTTGGTGAAGTAGGACATATATCCAGAGCTGAATTCATTAAGAAAATTTTCACAATACGAAGGGATCCAAAGGCTCTTGTAGTATTGTACGATGAGAAGACCCACACATTTCGAGCGTGTGAGAAGTCACATAGAAGACGGTGCCTAGTTTCATGGAAGGAGTTGCAAATGAGACATTTTGTGTTGGGCAAAAGTTTTCGATGAGAAGACAGATGCATATCTCGGGTGCAAGGGCAGGGTTAGGGGTATTTGATCTGTTTAGTGTTTTGAGGTCAGTATCAATTGGGCTTTTGGTTTGATATATTTTATAATGTTCATTCTTCTTCAGAAACTGCTTTTGGTGGTTTAGTCAAAATTGGTATGGATAGACAAATATCGGGTAAGGATTTAATGATTAATGTATGACATGCTGCTGGTAGAAACATGCATGAGAAATGGACTCGGACCTTTAGGGTGTGTGAGCAAGCAAGTCTGTAAATTTTGTTGGAGTTGGCATGATTATCGCCTATGGTAAACCTATTTTTGATGTAGAGCTCCCAAAGAGCTGGATTCCCATATTGCAGGAGTGTAACACTTTAAAATTTGTATTAAATCTTTGATCTGTTGAACTTGTATGAGAAAATGTGTATTAGTGTCAGATTGGGAGATTGGGGGATTAGTAAAATCCCTGAAATAGGATTAGGCATTTTACGTAAAGGATGTGTTTGGAAGAAATTCCATTTTACTGGTTTGAATTTTATTGTGTAAATAAAAACTTAAGTTAGAAAGGTAGGTATGTTGATATAAATGCTAACAAGTAAACCTAAAGGGGAAGTAAGAGAACTTTTTTCAGTATTATATTTTTTTTGGAGCTTTGGAATCTGACACATGATTGATATGGGTACTTCATTCTTTCACAGATGTTCATGCAACAAAAGGAATTACTTTTACTGATCTGAGTTTGTGATTTGAATTGCATGTTTCTGATTGCTTTACCTTTGTAATAATTGGATTATTCTGTTCCAATTTCTATATTTTGTAGGAGAAATTCTTCTTACTATATCCTTGTCTCAAAACAATGCATTCCTAGAAGAGACGCCGTCTTGTAATAGTACTTCAGACCTAGCGAGTGAATCATCCAGGCAATCTTCATATAGTCGCTCAAGATCGTCATCATGTAGCCCCTTAAGAATGGGAAGAGAGGATGTTATTGCAGCAAAGGAAGATAAGATTTCTTCACAAACAATTCCTCGTCGTTTTGCCCAAATGTTTCTGAAAGAAACACCATCTGTCACAAGCAGAGCTACTGTTGTGGCAGATTTAAATGACACACTCAACACTGAAGTTGATGAGAACAAGCCGGAAGATCAGGGCTCACGTATGGCTTTTGATGAAGTTATGAGAACAATGGAGTCGAAAGACCAAGGAGAGGAAATTCCGAGCAACTTACCTGGAGGAATACTTGTTGACAATTCTTATATGGTTGCACCATCCGAACTGAACTCTCTGATTTTCTCACCCGATGCTAGTTTTCCTAAATCCTTGGCAGAGGTGCAAGGCACAACAGATCTGCAGCAAGGACCTTGGGAAATTAAGAATGGTGAGGAAAAAGCGAAAAGAGTGGTTACCTACATAAAGGCTGCAAGTAAATTGATCAAGGCAGTGAAAGCGACTGAGGATCAAGTGTATCTGAAAGCTAATGGAAAGGTTTTGCAGTTTCAGTAAGTGTGAGTACACCAGATGTGCCTTATGGGGGCACCTTTAGGACAGAATTGCTTTTCTCCATAACGCCGGGACCTGAGTTACCATCTGGAGAACCTACATCAAAGTTGGTAATATCGTGGCGGATGAATTTCCTTCAGAGTACTATGATGAAAGGTATGATAGAAGGTGGAGCCCGGCAAGGTCTTAAAGAAAGCTTTGAGCAGTTTGCAGATTTGTTATCTCAAAATGTTAAAGTAGTTGACTTAAAAGATCTTGGGTCCAACAAGGAGCAGCTCTTGGCTACTTTGCAGGTAGAGCCACAGTCAGATTGGGAGCTGGCGAGTCAATATTTACTGAATTTTACTGTAGTTTCAACAATTATCGTGGGGTTCTATGCTGCCATCCACATGTTTCTAGCCATGCCAAGCACGGCACAAGGGCTTGAGTTTGTTGGACTGGATTTGCCAGATTCAATTGGTGAAATGGTTGTGTGTGGGATTCTTGTTCTTCAGGGAAAACGAGTTTGGGAGAGTATAGCACGATTCATGCAGGCCAGAGCGCAGAAAGGTAGACAGCCTGTTTAATGACTTCCCTATTTAGTTTATTAGATGGCAGTATCTTGTGTAGTTTTAGGTGAAACTGGAAACTTAGCTGATTGCTCGATTACCTGGTTTGTACCTAAAAACTCATACAACCGACTTTTCTCATGGCATTAGTACTATAGGAGTTCCAAGCTTCCATAATTTTTTACCGCTGTGAAGCTTACCCTGACATTGACTGTGCACTTTCTCTCTTAAATCTGGATCTTTATTATTTATTATTTTTATAATTATTGAAGAAACTGAATCATTTATTCTTGAATTCCAACATTGTAGGCAGTGATCATGGAATGAAAGCACAAGGAGATGGGTGGTTGTTAACCGTTGCTTTGATTGAAGGAAGCAACTTAGCTGCTGTTGATGGCACTGGATTCTCAGATCCATACGTGGTTTTTACGTGCAATGCAAAGACCAGAACAAGTTCAATCAAGTTTCAAAAATCTAATCCTCAGTGGAATGGTCAGCTCCCTTTTCTTGTATTTCTACTTTCTGGTGGAAATGTGCCATTTGACACTAAATTTTAGGTTGTACATATTAGCTTACAATCTGCGGAATAACCATTTAATTAGAATTTCCACATGATTAAATATTCTATTTACTAACCTTTCAACCCTCATCAACTATGCAGAAATATTTGAGTTTGATGCGATGAATGAGCCTCCATCTATGTTGGAAATTGAAGTATTTGATTTTGATGGACCTTTTGATGAAGCTGTATCTCTAGGACATGCTGAAATAAACTTCTTGAAAGCTAATGTATCTGAACTTTCGGATGTGTGGATACCTCTCAATGGAAAACTAGCTCAGGCTTGCCAGTCTAAAGTGCACTTAAGAATTTTCTTGAACAACACAAGAGGTAACAATGTTGTTAAGGAGTACTTAGCGAAGATGGAAAAGGAGGTTGGAAAGAAGGTGAATATCTGTCTTGGTTTCAGTTTCTTTTCAGGGATGCATTATGTTTTTCTGATCTCTTGCTTCTATCATACTGGCATTTGAAATTACGTGCAGTTAAATGTACGATCTCCGCAAACAAATTCAGCATTTCAGAAACTATTTGGGCTCCCCCCAGAAGAGTTTCTCATCAATGATTTCACTTGTCACTTGAAGCGCAAGATGCCACTGCAGGTGCTAATAACTCCACATATAAATAATTCAGTTACACAATTTCTAAAGTGACATGAAAAATAAACTACAAAGCCAAGAACATTGTGCATATAGATAAAGATCTTAAAACAACATTATAATCATCATCATCATCAAAGCCCATTCCCGATATTTTCGGGGTCGGTTGCATGGATTTTGGTTCTCCAAGCAATACGGTCTACCACATATCCTCGCCTAATCCAAGTTCAATGATATCTTCATTCACCGCCTTCATCCAAGTTTTCAACAATCGCCCCCTCCATCTACACCCTCCATATTAACTTGCCAATCTAGACATTTTCTAATAGGCGCCGTGCTTGGTCTCCTCCGCACATGACCAAACCAAGTTAAATGTCTTTCTCTAATTTTGTCTTCTATGAGCGCTACACCTAAGTATCTCCTAATTATTTCATTATGGTGTATGTTTTAGTCTACAAGGCATGTATGTTATTATGATGCTAATAACATTATGGTGTATGTTTTAGTCTACAAGGCATGTATGTTATTATCTTATCCATTTGATTTTGATTCATTGCAGGGTCGCTTATTTCTGTCAGCAAGAATAATCGGGTTTCATACTAACATGTTTGGTCATAAAACAAAATTCTTCTTTCTATGGGCTGATGTAGAAGACATATACGTTCTTCCTCCGTCTCTGGCATCAATGGGTAGTCCATCAATCATCATAACTCTCCGCAAAGGAAGAGGTCTGGATGCAAGGCATGGTGCAAAATCACAAGATATGGAAGGAAGGCTGAAATTTCACTTCCAGTCATTTGTATCTTTTGGTGTTGCTCACAGGTACTCATTCACATCAAAGATAGCGCATGTTATCACTATGTAGTATACAGCTAAAATATATTAAAATCAGGGGTACTGGATGGCCATGCATTTTAGTTTGCTAACTTTTGAATAGGCTGTACCGTGAAGCATTCAGATAATAAACATGGCTAAATGCGAATAATTGATGGCTCTAAATGAACTCTTTACATGTCCCTGGAAGAATACTTGTAGTATGTACTCTTGACTCTGTCAGAGATGATGCTCATTATAGTGAGCGATTTCTTTGAACCGTTTTACATGCCAAAGAAATAATTCCAGGTCTGATGTCCATGTAGCTCTATATCATCTCCTAATGTTTGCGATATTGGTCGCTTCAGGAATCCAGTTTACTATTCAACTTTATGTGAAGTCTCATTCATTCCAAGTGTGCATCTTTAAATCTTCATTATTATACGCACATGGTTTTTGATCATCTTCTCACTTTATCTAGCCTGTTTTGTACATGGATATATATATTGGAGTCTACCCTCACATAGCAATTTGAGCCTTTTTTCCATTAGGAACAGGCTGATTTTTTCTTGTGTAAAACATTCTCATTAAAATTAAGGAATTGAACATTATTTTTACAGGATAATCATGGCACTGTGGAAGGCAAGATCCTTAAGCCCTGAGCAGAAAGTGCAAATAGCTGAAGACGAATCTGAAGGGAAACATCTCCACACTGAAGAAGGTGGAACCTTTTTGGGCCTACAAGAAGCCAGTATGTCGGAGGTTTATTCATCAGTTCTGCCCATTCCTGTAAGTTCCCTTCACTTCTCCGTTCCTTCTCTCACGATTGACACACACACTCTACATGCACGTGCACACATGCTTGTGTGAATATCCATAGTGGTCAGATGTAAATCTTCTGACTCCTGTTCGACTGAGTATTATTTCATGGATCACCTTCTTATAACTTCCCAGGACCTCCCCACAACCATCAACCATCTGCAAATTATATCTGCCTAACATGGTTCTCACCTTTTCGATTCCAACCAAGATTTGGACTCAGGTGCAATACGCGGACAGTGGATAAATGGGTGCCCCCTGGCAGTCAGCCAAAAATAATTCTTGTTCCGATTTGGGTTATCCTGTCCTGCATTACAGACAGTTATATGAAATTGTCTGGCAGTAGCTATTTGATGTCACTGTTTGCTTCCTATTTTGCATTGGTTTTTGTAACACCTGGTACAAAATTTATGTTGTTTTTCCCACCAAATTCTCAGATCAAGTTCTACATGGAGTTGTTCGGTGGAGGTTACTTAGAACGCAAAATGATGGAGAAAGTGGGTTGCCTTGACTATTCTCATACACCATGGGAACTGGTGAAAGCTGACATTTACCAAAGACAAATTTGCTATACATTTGACAAGCGCATTTCACGCTATGGAGGAGAAGTGACAAGCACTCAGCAAAAGTGTCCCTTATCTGCTGGAAATGGATGGGTTGTTGAAGAAGTCATGACCATCAATAATGTGCCGTTTGGGGACTATTTCACTGTATGCTCACTGCCTGCCGATTTCCTTTTACACCCTTTCTGCATAGTTCTCTCTCTAGTTTGTTTGATTTGGCGAACTCATGTCTCTTGCAGCTTCAGTTAAGATATCAAGTTGAGGATCGCTCTTCGAAATCACAAGCATGCAGTGTTCAGGTATTCTTGGGAATTGCATGGTTGAAAAGCACTCGACACCAGAAAAGGATTACGAAGAACATCCTAATCAATCTGTCTGACCGGTTAAAGACAATGTATGTTCGAGTGGAGAAGGAATTTATAGCAGAAAGTAAATGATCGTTTCCATCCAGACTGCATATATTTTCTGTGAATAACATCGACAATAATTTATTGGCACAATATATCTTCAGTGGCCCGTATCGAGATCAGAGATGGTTTGAAGGTTCCCTCTTAGCAAGTTAAGGGCGTCTTCCACACGAGATGAAACGGCTATATAACTTATGTTAGGCTCATTGTCAGGTTTTCCAATTTCTGACAGAGAAGATCTGTGACCAATATTAGGATGGATGGTTGTGACTCGGCAGAATAGCTTACACACTCAAGTCAGGTTATTCTTTGAAGCTAATCGAGCTCCATTGTTACAAGTATTATTTTGTAGTTCCAGATATAATTGTCTGTATATAATTCTTCGTCACGATAAAAGAATATTCAATTGTAACATAAACTGTGTTTACTTTTTTGAAATATAAACTATAATTCCTTGAAATGGAGGGTGATTTGGAGCAATTCCTGAAGGCTGTATCACTGTCTTCATAGTTTATAAGTGTATCTAAACCAATCCCCAAAAGCTAAACTTGTAGGGGTTACGACCTAATTAAAATCAGCTTTGCATGAATATTTCATTTCGTTTTACGTCTAAGTATGACACACAATCCAAGCCCATCTGCTAATCGATGACTGACAAGGATGATACTGGTAAAAGTGGTAAATTTTCGATATAAAAACTCGTAGGCCTTAGGGATGACAATTTGGCCAAATCTCTAAATTAACATGCCACAGGTTGGATCTGGGAATAGAGACTCAAACTGTCAAACATGACTTGGGTTAGGGTTATTCTAGGTTGGGGTTGTTAAAAAACCGAAATCATACCAATAAATATCGGATCCATGGAATCCAGATCCAACATATATACAAAAATACTAAGAAACCAGGTTTTGCAATCGGAGTGACGTGATGTAATTTTGAAAAAATGATGAAATCTCCAAAGTGTTTATGTATAACTAGAGGTTGTAAATTTTTTTTCTGATCACATCATCGTGGTTGCAAAACCTGATTCCCTAGCATCATTCGTATACATAAAGTCAATCTAAGAGCCACTTTTAATAATTCGGACCACATCTCAGGTCTTGTTGGGCCTATCGAAATCTCAAAATCTTATTAATTTAAGATTATGATTTAAGTTTCAAGAAATTACAATCTAGAAAGCCTAAGGCTAGATCGGCCGGTTCCATCCCTAGAAAGCCCAAGGCTCGATCGGACGGTTCAGATTAAACCGATTTGTAATATTTAGGAATATATACTATTTATATCATACTCTCATCTCTCTCAACATCTTCAGTGTTTCGAAAGACTCCTTTTTTATTTTTGCAGAAAGAAATACAAAACCCTAGAAATCAAAAGCAAACTCAAAATCAAAAATTTCTCCAGTTTGAGGTAAATCTCTCTCTCCCTCTCTCGATTTATCCCCAAATGCACTAACACTAATACACACTTCTAGTCACTCTTTGGGTTTCTTTCGAATCCATCGCCATTGTTACCCACTCTTACAATCTGGAAAATTTCACACTCGATCCTTGTTTTTGAACTAATATGCACATTTTAGATTTGATTTCGAGTCCTAATGCTGCAATAGTTCATGTTTCCATTATCAAGTTAGTATCTTGCAATCGATTGTATATTGGTTTTTTTTATTTTTTTTGTTTGAGGTATCTATGTTTTTGTTGGAAATTAGGGTTTCTTCAGTTTAAACACATTGGGTGATGATGGGGTGGATGGGTTCGTTGCAAAGTTGACAGATTTATTGGACTTTATACAATAATAAACTGACTGACTGAGTACCCGATTGGTGAAACTTAACATGAGCAGAAATGACGTCTGTGTGATTTTTAACTTAATAGAAGCATTGTTGAGGTAAGGTGATTGCTGTTTAAGTCTGAAGATACTGATCAGGAGAAGCTAATATAAAGAATGATTAGGGAATCAGAGTAGCATATGGGTTTGTTTATATTATTGGAGATTTCGGAATTGCCTTGATTTTTCATAGGCTAGGCAGTCTGATGGACAATCAAATTTGGTGGACAAAAAACTTTACTAATCGGCTGAGTTTTAGTGTAGGTGGTCTATTTAGTGAAGAGATCAACCAAAAACTGAGTGAACTATATAAACAGTTATATAGGTATAAACCCATAGGGAATTAGATCCTTGTCCATTTTGTGAAAATCCCTTCTTCAAATTACTCAATAAAATATTTTAATGGTTCTTTGAGTTTTTTTGTTGCATCTACAAAATGGATTAGTTGTTTTCTGTAACCTGTTACATGTAAGTTCTGTTAAGGCTTGTGTTTACCAGAACACAACATTCTTTTCCCCAAATCGAACTTGAGAGTAATGTACTGTCATGTTTTAGGTATTTTGGTTATGGGGTTTGAGATGTACTGCCGAATATGTGTACTGTTGCATTTGGAGCAAATGTTACATTTTAGGGTGGACACATGTTAAGGGTTGTGATTTGAAGAGGAAGGAAAATGTATGGGAGAACGGGCCTTGATAGGTTTAAGAAAGCCCAATCATTGGAACCGTTCTCTGTCGCTCTCAACTCAGCTTCCAAAACAGGTGCACAAGTAGGTTCAAAGACTGGTACCCATTCTTCAGTTTCATCTCAAAACTCCCACTTTCAAACTTCATTCCAGCAACAAAAACAAAATGTTCAAGAAAAACCTGCAGTGCCTGAAGTAACAGGTTCAGTGGCACAACCACAGCATGTCACTCAGATTGGAGGGGGGCAATCTACTTGGCAGCCTCCAGATTGGGCAATAGAACCACGCCCTGGTGTTTATTATCTAGATGTTATGAAAGACGGTGAAGTCCTTGATAGAGTCAATTTGGACAAAAGGCGGCATATCTTTGGGAGACAGCAGCCGACATGTGATTTTGTACTTGACCATCAATCTGTTTCACGTCAACATGCAGCCGTAGTTCCGCACAAGAATGGAAGGTATGATTTTGTTTATTGATCTTCTCAATTTAATGTGTACCTCTGTTCTCAGACTTATTTGTGATGCTCATGCACAAATTATAATTCTTTTCTTCAACTTTAAAACTCTGGTTAAGTCACTGGTTTTGGATAGATTAGAGAATCCAAAGTCCAAACTATTTATGTTTGCAACCTGCACCTTGAGCATGTGATCACACATTCATCCAGATTGTTCAGATGACACCTTTGGTCCTACCAAAGTCAAAATGAACACACCAAACTAGGTAGTTTTGTCTCACTAGCTGTTCTTGACGTTCAAATATGAAGATAATGTGCAGGTGGTTTATAATATGTTAGTAAAACATGTGAATATACATTTTGCTCTAGCTTTTAACAAATGTTTTAAAAAATGTAAAGGGGAGGCTTTTCAACGTGTCAAAGGATTAAATATTAGCTTAATTACACCAGGGGCTTACGCCTCAAGCTTAGAGGCATACGCCTTTTATACACTTCATTGTCAAGACGTGCAACTTTGTTGCATTGCATTTTAACATTTTTAATTGTTTCAGTTACGAGATAATGTGTCAACTTAATATAGTAAATAATTATATATATTAAATATAGATCACTTTTATTTGTGGAGTTATGGTTTTTCTATCATTTTCTTAGTTTTATTTGTCTAAATAGCATTCATATATTAGATTTTACTTAAATATACACTTCTAAAAGGTTTTTCCCCACATCTCCTCATTTAAAAACCTTGGTTTTTGATTTAGAAGTTGAAAGAGACAAAAGATAACTAATGTCCTCTTCTATATTACCTTTTTTCCTGAATCAACTTGCAACAAAAGATGGTTTATTTATTTTTAATGTGAACTATAGTAAATGTTCTTTAAACCATATTAATTATATATTATGTATTCAACCTTCATGTAACACCTAGATGCTTACACCAATTGACAACCATGTCACTAGATGTTTCTGGCCTCAACGAAGGGCTTTTAGGAGATGAAGGTTGGTTTAAGAGGGATGGTAGAGGTTGAGCTATTGTATAGTGGGTAAGAGACTAAGTGTGGGAAGGGAGATGGCGGTGGAGGCTGTGGGGCTTCATCCAGCTTCATCGGAGGAGCAAAGGGTGATGATAGGTTGTTTAAAAAAAATCATAAAAAAATAGTAAATATAGTTGGCACGATAAGGTTTCTTTTTTCTAAAGTTGGTTTACCAAAGGAGAAAAGTAAAAGGGCAGTTATTATGGTCAGTGTTGTATGAATCGGTACAAATCGCGAGTCAAATCGGCGATTTGACTCGACTCGGCATGCAAACGATGTGAATCGATAAATAAATCGGATTTCACCCAAATCGGAGTGAATCGTCTCCGATTTAGGAAAGAAATCGTTGAGTGCGATTGAACGACAATCGTTCGATTTATAAAGCGCGAGAAATCCAACAGAAAAAAAAAAGGAAGAAGAAGAACAGAGATTGGGAAGAAGGAACAGAGAAAGGGAAGAAGAAGATCCACCGAAACAGAGAAAGGGAAGAAGAAGAACAGAGATAGGGAAGAAGAAGAACAGAAAAAAAAAGGGAAGAAGAAGAACAGAGATAGGGAAGAAGAAGATCCACCGAAACAGAGAAAGGGAAGAAGAAGAACAGAGATAGGGAAGAAGAAGAACAGAGAAAGCGTCCTCATTCCCTCGTTTCTGACTCAGATCCACCGCTTGTCGAGGCCAATCCCTCAGATCCAGCTCAGATCCGCTCGGATTTGCTCCTTCTCGAGCTGTTTTCGCTTCATATCGGTTCAAAGAACAAGCTACTTCGACCGATTGTTGAAGAAGGAGTTGATAATCAGATTGTTGAAGAAGAAGAAGAAGAACGTCCTTCTCTTTGCTTTTCTTAAACCCTCTGTTTACCTTTTCAATGTCGATATCCCATCGGTTTCTGAAGATTGTTTCATATTGGTTTCTGAAGATTGTTTGAGAGAACTCTCTGTTTTGCCTTTTGTTCTTTCTGTTTGAGTTGAGAGAACTCTAGGTTGAGAATATGTTGTCTGTGAGTGTATGAGAATTGGGAAAAATTCTATTTTTACCCCTAAACAAATATTTGTTATTAAATATTGTAATTAAACCCTTAAAGAACTTTATAATCATTTTTAAACCATAATATTTAGACAATGTTTTTATCTTTTAAAGTAAAAAAACGATCCCTAAAAGAAAACTTTTTGTAAACCCTTATTTCCTTAGCTTTATATTTCCTTAGCTATATATATATTATAATTAAAAAATCTTACGATTTACGATACGATTTACGATTAAATCTAAATCTTACATGTTACGATTTATAATACGATTTACGATTCACTAACATTGATTATGGTGCTGAAACACCTAAAAATCGACACAACACTTGTGCCATCCTCTTTGATAATTTGATCGCTTGTCTTTAATGGATGGTGTGCCATCCTCTTTTTATCAAACTAAAAATTGAACAAGTTGAAGGTAAAAAGTATTTGAAATTTGTCTACCAACTGCATGCTCATAGATTGATGACTCAGTAGGTTATGATAGTTCATGCACATGTCCTACCTAGTTGTTTGTTTATACTTTTTATCTTCCTTCGAGTTGCTTTATCTCCAAATGTGGTTTGCGCCTATCAAGCAAGCATTTTACAAAGTTTTGTTTCTTGCTTGCAGCGTGTATGTAATTGATTTAGGTTCTGTACACGGAACCTTTGTTGCAAATGAGCGGTTGACCAAGGATAATCCAGTGGAGCTTGAAGTAGGACAGTCACTGCGGTTTGCAGCATCCACAAGAATTTATATCTTGCGGAAGAACGATGCAGCTCTTTTTCATCCCACCCCTTTACTAACAGAAATCAATCTGCCGCCTCCACCTGATCCTTCTGATGAAGAAGCTGTTTTGGCCTATAATACTATTCTTAACCGTTACGGTATCAATAAAAATGCAGTGTCCAAATCTGGAAAAGGTTTAGGTAACTCATCAGGTAGGAGCAGTGACAGTAGTCAGTCAGAGAGGCCGACGAAAAGAATTCGAAAAGCTAGAGTGGCTTTCAGGGACCAAGCTGGGGGAGAATTGTTTGAAGTTGTTGGGTTTTCGGATGGTGCTGATGTCAGTACAGAACCTGGTCCAGTCGATGTAAAAGAAGGCAGTCTTGTTGGAAAGTACGAGTCCCTTGTTCAGACGACTGTAATACCCAAAGGAAAGGAACTAAATGTCACCAGAGAAGAAAACTTATTGCCCAAAGGTGTTACTGATAAGCTTCAGCAAGTCTTGAACAAGGTCAAATCTACTACAAAGAGTGGTGGGATTTATGATGATTTGTATGGAGATTCATTTTCGAGTAAAGTGGGTTCATCATGGGCTTATGCTGCTTCTGGTGGCATTGGTGATGCGCAAGTTGGTTCTGCCAAACTCACAGAAGAAAAATCTTCTGGCATTCCAAGTGGAACTCCTCCTGATACTAATCTGGGGTACGACAATGATGATCTATTTGGGGACTCGTTGGACTAATAAGAGAAAAGGTCTCTCGGTGTTGTCATTTTCGCTAGTGCTGTTTATGTGATTGGAATTGGAAAAAACTTTCAATGGGCAGTCCAGAGGTACCATTGTTCACTTTGTACATGGTAATTTTTGTTGTAACCTTTCATTTTTATTTTTCTTTGATAACATGCACCCCTTGGGTTGAACAACTCACAGCAACAATTTTCAGATTGCGGGTTCAATTTAATTTACTCTCAAAGAAAGTAGTTGCCAGAAAATTTCAAATGATAAACTTTTGTGTAGTGCTGTAGCTGTTGTTCTAGAACTGATTGAAATAGATTTTCTAATGTTCTCTGTGCATTTGGTTAGACGATTTTCTCTGTGTGCCTTTTTTTGTTTTCACTTCTAAGACTTGTAGTTATGATTTCTGATCCAGACGCTCTATCTTGGTGATGCTGTTAGTGCAATGCTCATGTTGACTGGTGCTTGTTAAAATTGATTGTTACTAAATTGTTGGAAATGTTTAATCTCCATTTTGCACTGCTCGAGTTCATGCGGAAAAAAAGACACAAGAAAGAAGGGAAGAAGAGCAGAGATGCACTAAGGGCGGGTCGCTGAGGCTTGAACCTGGTGTAACTTCTAGTTGGAGTTTATCATCTGATGTAGGTTGATAAATAGTATTGTAAACTGGTCTCAGTGAGAATATGGAGTGGATTCATAATCTGTGTGGTTGGGCAGTCACTCTATCTCACCACGCTGAGCCATTCGAAACTGAAGTCTAGAAGGTAACTGATTACAGTTTTCATTTCAAGTCCCGTGTTGTGTTGTGTTCATTATTTCCTTGTTCTGAGGCCCTCTAGGTCAGAAGAATATTTAGCTTGGGTGAATTATTCACACCCTATTTTTGACATTAGCTTCTTTTGTATTTTTTGTTAGCTATTATTTTTCTTTTTTAGGCAAGCTAGGGTTGTAGGGATCCATCTTTTTATTAAAGAAAAGAAATAACCCAAGGGAGGACATACGACCTTCGACAACAAAAAAAAATAACACAAAACACTAGAACCTCAAAAAGACCTACGTGAAAGCACTAACTACCACAATGAAAACCCGTAAAACTAAAACTAAATACCATAAATGAACAAAACATATATTCAGGTAATAAACCTTGAGACCTTTTTGCCAGATCTTGAACTTGTTCTGCTGGCAGTGAACTTGTTGTTGCCACAGGAAGGTGTACCTCATTTCTAACTTTGCATCTTAGGGTCTTTTTGGTTGTATGAAATCTTATTCTATGGGCTTTCTCATTCTATTACTAAAAAAACTAGGTTTTGCTGATAACTACATTAAACTTATTGAACAATGCATATCGGCTACCTCTCTTAAGGTAATGCTTAATGGCTCCCCCTTGATCCTATCAAACTTACGAGAGGTATTCGCCAAGGAGACCCCTTGTCTTTGTATCTTTTCATCATGTCGCAGAAGCACTTTCCCGTCTATTGGCTCAAGCTGAATCAAATGGGAATATCAGAGGCATCCAACTGCGGCGACACTCGCCCTCAATCAGCCACCTTTTCTATGCACATGACCTATTACTTTTCTGTAGAGCTTCACTTGGAGAGGCTCATTCCGTAAAGGATATTTTGATGAATTACTGCGACGCCTCAGGACATGCAGTAAGTTACGACAAATCGTCTGTTTTTTACAGCTCCAATGTCCACCCCAAGCACATCAGAATGATTAACAAAATCCTTGGTTCAAAGCTTTATAACCCAAAGGACAAATACCTGGGTTCCCCCCTTTTCTTTTAAAAAAGAAAGCCTTAGACTTTCAATTCCTGGTGGAAAAAATCAATAACAAACTCTGCTCTTGGAAAACTAAGGTATTGTCTCAAGTAGGAAGGACATTCATGATTAAATTGTTTATCAATTCTATCCCGATTTACAATATGCAAACTTTTCTTCTACCATCTTCTGTCACCACTCAGATTGACAATCTAGTCCATAATTTCTGGTGGAATGGTATGGAAGAGGGGAAAACAAAACATCAGTGCACCTGAGAACAAATCACAATTTCGCGCCATTTGGGAGGACTCAATATTCCCCAACTAGGCTCAAGAATCTGGCTCTCAAAGCCAAACATGTTTGACAAACTGTGGTCAATCCACTCAAACCCTGTATTGCGCAACTTAAAGCAATCTACTTTTGCAATAAAAACATTTTTCAACTCTCTAAATCCAAGAACACTGCCTCCTTTGCTTGGAGAGGTAGCCTTGCAGCCCTCACAAAAATGAAATGTCACCTCATTTGGCAGGTTTGATCAGGAAATGACATTGATTTATGGATAGATTGCTGGGTAAAATCAGGACTTCTATTAGCTGATTGTGAACTTCTACCGACCCAAATAGATTTCATTTCATCTATCCAAGACCTCTGGATCTTGGATTCCAATCGACGACCTCGTTGGAATGACAATCTCATCACATCCTTATTTCCACAACCCGTGGAAAAATATATCATGGATATTGTTATCCGACCCTCCACCTCTCTAGACAACTTGATCTGGAACTTCGACAAACGTGGAATTTTCTCTGTGAGAAGTGCTACCAAGACCTTTTTTTTTTTTGGAAGGCGAGGCTACCAAGACCTTCATTTTTTCAAATCTGTAAAACATCCACCTCTGAATCCCATAACAACCAGTTCCTTCCTAAAATATCAAGAGAGCTATGGTGAATCAAAGCCCCGGCTAATGCCATTATGCTGTTATGGAAGGTTTCCCGTAACTTGTTGCCAATTTTATCCAAATTGTATTGAATTCATGTTCCTGTGGATAATTGTTGCGTCTTTTGCCATGAGCACCAAGAAGACACTTTTGTCATCTCTTTTTTCTGTGTCCTGTAATACAAAGACTCTAGTTTCTCTCCCCATTACCCATTAATTGGGAAAGTACAAACTTCCCTGACCAATCGGTCTGTCATATGCTTAATTTCCTTTTGAAAACTGTGGGGGCTCGCCCCCTCATCAGAAAAGAGATGCTATCTCTGTCACAATGATTTTTTCTATCTGGCATACTCGAAATGAGATTATCGTTTGAAAACAAAAGTTCTCCATCCAGAACTTTTTCTAGATCGCAAACTGCACATGGTTAGCATGACACAAACAATAGCTCATTAACTCATCCACCTTGAATAAAAATGATCAAACCCCATCCTTAAACCAGGTCCTTGAAACAGTAGCTTGTGCCGATCCTATTCATACCACTAGTCTTACCCCCATTACTGACCCTTCCTCTGAACTACCATCTGTAGAACAACTTTCTAGATTGCATACCATTCATGAACAACTTAGGGCGATAAAAAATCATAGACTTAACACCACATCCACATCCACACCCACGACCTCCACTCTTTCCCTTGATATGATGTATGTTTCTTTGCATCCTCACAGCAGGGATATTTTGGTGTTGTTGTGGTGGACGCTTTTGGGAGTGCTAGATTAACTGACACGACCGCTGACCGAGTTACAGACAATACAATGGCCGAATGTTTTGTTGCTAAAGCCGCTTTGCTACTCATCCAGGCAAGACAGTGGACAACATGTCTGCTTCTAGGAGATTCCGGAAACTTGCATTCTCTTTTGCAATAAAAAATGGAGGACCAAGGAACAGACTCGAGGTGGATGTGGCGACCTATAGTTTATAGTATTTAGTCACTTCTTTCAAGTCTTTTTAGTTGGTCTTGTAAATTTCTTCCTAGGACTCTTAACCAGGAGGCACATCATTTGGCATCTATTGTCAAACAAACTTTGTGTAATCATATTTAGTTTCTATAATATTGGCTATATGCATTATACACACACCTTTCTTTCATTCTCTTGTTGATTTGCATATGCTAAGAATTCTCTTTACTTTTTAGCTATGATGTTGTTTCATAAAAATGAAAACAGAAATGGGTGGAGCTATTAGGGCTGGGCAAGTACGGGTAACCGGCCCAAAAGTTAAAAACCGAAAACCGGCCCGAAAACTTCGGGCCGGTGTTTATGAGAACCAAAACCGGACCGAATCGACCGAATAACCGAGGTCCCGGTTAACCGATTAACAGGCCGGTTTATAAGGCCGGTCTCGGTCCTAAAAGCAAAAAAATAATTCTACAGTAAAAAAAAAAATTCCTCATAGTACAGAAATTATAGTAAAAAATTCCTCACAATTGGGCTTGGCACATTGTTTCATTCAGCCTGGAATATTATTTCATCCCATGATCATGATGTTCATTCTCCATTACATTTAAACAGTCCCTCAGCTATACAATCTACATACAGTTATAATAGAATAAATCGCTGGATAGCTCCTTCACGGCACCAAGTCAGCCACTAGCATCCTTCAGGAGTTTCATCTCCAACGAGTTGGAGGAAGGACCATTTCTTGCTAGCTTTGAGCCTTTTACACTTTATTCCTAACAATATTAGTCTACACATTTCCTAAAAAAAACCAGAAGAAACGCTGTTTGTTTGGGTGCTTCTTTTTGGGGTATTTTTGACACTTCTGTCGATGATGTTTGTAGTTGTGTTTTAAAGAGAATGAATTAAAAAACTTCAAAAGACACAAAAAAAGGCATCCAAACAAGGCAGCCTAAATTAAACTATTCTTTATAGAATAATTAAGGCTTTTCCAAGGAGGGTGTAGTTTTTTTTTTGTTTAAGAAAAGCAAAGTAAAAGAGAGGGCAGTGCTAAATGGTAACCTTGAGAACCCATATGATAATAAAAAGGGTGCACAGATCCATGAAGAGTTACTCAGGTTGTGCTACAAGCATTGTTGAAGAGGAAGAAAGGAGTTATAGTTTATATATATAGTTTCAGGAGCTACCACTGTTATACCTTCTGATCTTCTTTACGAATAATTTAACACGAGTTTAATATACATCGTATACAACATGCTTGCTCAGTAGGATGCTTAAGTTTAATTATAGTCACCAACAACGTAATTGATAGTGAAAAGCCTTATTTTCAAAATACTCAATTATCAAGCTAAAGCTAATCTTTCTCTTGGTGTGTTTGATTTTTGTTTTTCATGAAAAACTTAAATGAGTGAAGAAATCATGGAAGAGAAGAGAGGGATGGGAGCAGGTATGAAAGACCTCCCACCACCTATCACCACCTATCAAAATCATGGAAAAGAACTCTAGAGGGGCCTAAAAAAGTTATTCCATGAAAAGCTCAAGAAACAAGGCCTACTTCATCAGTTTTTTCCCACTTGTTCTCTCATCTCCATGAAAAAAATTATTCCATGAAGTGGCCTAAAAAAGTTATTCCATGAAAAAAAAAAAGAAAAAAAAAAGCAACAACTACTACACATCACCATATATGATGTCTCACACCATTACACTTTCTCATACCACCTATTTTATTTGCCACACCACCACTGCTCTCTCACACGATCAATATGAACATGCATCCACTCTCTTTCCCATTCAAAATCGAATTCTTCCATCTCTGCCCTTATTGAATCTTTCATCTCTCCTCCACTTTCTCCCCCATTCGATTGGTTCGATAGCTCTCCCCCTTCTCTTACTGTTCTACTCTCTCCTCCATTCGATTGGTTGGATTGCTTCACCACCGACTCCACTTTCTCCCCCATTCGATTGCTTCACCACCTGTTGAAAAAAACAGTAACATAAAAACAGGGTAACTTTCGATCAATTTAAACTGAGACCGATTCTCAAGCTCATCAAAACGTAAAAATTGTAGTACTCTGAGTTATCTAATAAACATAATTTGAATCACTTGAAAATGTTTTGAAATGAGCAAGTTAATGGTCATTTTACTAAAGTCGTGCAAATCTGTCTCGCAATGAAACGGAGTAGTGTCATTGACTTTTGGCCAACTTAATTATATACTCGATCGAGACTAATTCTCAAGCTCATCAAAACACGAAATTGTAGTACTATGTAGTTATCTAATAAACACAATTTGAATCATTTGAAAAATATTTTGAAATAATGAACAAGTTATGGTCATTTTACTAAAGTTGTACAAATTTTTCCAAAAAAAAAAGTGTGTTTTCACCCATTCGTCCAGACCTATGCGAGAATAAGCCTAAACCTCGCATTGATCCAAGCGGCGAGGGTTTGGCAAAACCTCCCTCAGTTGCATGTGACTACGAGTACTACTATTCCATGCATGTGACTACGAATGTTATTCCTTGCATGTGACTATACGAGTGTTATCCCATGCAAGTACGATTCTTACAAACCTCCCTTCAGTTGGTCTGGTCAGTCACGACACTCCGTATTGAATTATTGAGAGCTTCGACAGTGATGGAGCTTCGAGTGGGGTGCACCACTCCATTGAATGTATTCGAAAGATTTGAGCTAGCCTGATGTTAAAATTCAAATGGGATTTTTACCCTCTTTGGGTCTTCTAATTCGTTTAGAACAAGTAATCAATAATTCTGATGTTAACTGCTAATGTTGTTTGTATAGGATATGCCATTTTTACTCTTTCGATCTTCTAATTCTTGCTAATTCATGGAGAACAATTCCAAGTTCCCTTACAATTACGTAGTTGTTGGATGTTGTAGAAGAGTGATTATTACACTTTTCTATGGGTTTTGTACCACTTCTAAGATTTTGAAAAAAAATCATATGCTCCAAGAGGACCGAAAATAAGTTTTTATTAAACTAAACAATTTTTTAATATTTGCAATTATTAATAAAATTGCATTGAAAATAAAAAAAATTTAGGTGATAAAGAGTATAGAGGTCTTTTGCTAAAAATTGTAAACTTCCAAACATTGCACCAATAGAAATATATGAAAATAGTTGAATGAACAATAATCATATTGCATTACACATTATATAATTGACTTTTTTGTAACGCTAAATATTTATTAAAAATATTTTAAAAGTTGAGCCCCCCTCGCCCCTAATACAAGGTTTTACTATGGGTGTTGTTCTTTTCACCCCCATTTTTGGGATTGTGTTTTCTAAAACACCCTATTACATTTACACCCGAAACCAAACTAACTATTCCTCTTTTTCTAATCTATACTTACCCGCAACTAGAACCAAACAAAATTTTCTCGCGTCTTTTTCATACTCAAATCTAAAACTTTAATCATTTCATTTTAAAGATATCCCTATCTAGCTAGGTTAGTCCATTTTTCTATCATTATCTTCATCTCTCAACCCTTTCAATTACGTATAGGAAACATACTTTGAAGATGTATCATTGCGTGTTGAATATTTACAAATGAGATTAGAGGTTTTGATTTTTTTTATTTATTTATTTACTTATTTTTTGAATTCCTATTCAGAAGATATAATTCTGATACTAAGCTGCATGAAAAATGAAAATGATGGAAAAGGCATCTCTTTGCTTATGGGACACAGAGTTTCCCTTATAATCTTCATGGTTTTCTACCTCATAGACTTATCTATGACTTTTTGTGGATTATCAAGATTCCCTCAAGAGCTTTGCTACTACTCTGGAAGAGAAATCAGAAATCTTATTCCCACCAAAAAACTTTTGGCAGAACATAAGGTCTCAATCTCAATGCACAACAACCAATTCTTGCAAATTGCTAGCTAGCAAGGAAGTGTTATGTTGTATATTTTTCTAACTGCCATGCCCGTCACCAATTACACTGTAGAGCATCCTCCCCTGCCTCTTGAGAGCGTACACAACTTCAATTGTTTTGACAGCCTTCCGACGAGTTACCTCTTTGATCTTTCATTAACTTAACAGAAAGAAAAAAGAAAAATAAAATTTCATAGTGAGTGTTTTTTCTATGTACATTCTGTGACTAAAAAATTCAAGGAAAGCATTCTGTGACTATCAAAAATAAAAAAAGGTAGTGTTAGAGATTTTTTACTCTTTCGGCGTGGTCAAAGTTAAGCACCCACAATCGTTGTTGGCAAAGCCATCCATGTGGCCAAATAAAAACTACCTAACAGTTTGTGTTCAATTTGAAATGCCATATATCTAGAAATGCATGGCTAATTGTCTTCTAATTCCCTCACTTAAGACGGACAAAATTAACAACAAACTATACAGTTATCTATACTTTCTTGCAAATCTTTGTTTGAAAGAGTTGTATAAATACTGAGCTCAGTCAATCTTTAATTCACAACTCAAACTTAACTATACCTCTTCTACGTACCTTGCATTTGCATAGCCTGATGTCTGCTCATTCTATCATGACGAACCACATTTTCTTGTTGGCTCTTATGATGGTGTTCATTACCTGCTCTCGTACATGCGCCTATGATCCAGGTCTTCTTCAGGATTTCTGCGTAGCTGACCTTAACAGCTCAGGTATTTGTAATACATATTAGAGTTCATCAAGTAAACTTTTGATATCCATATTAGGTTATGTATCGTAGCTTCTTGATAACATTTTTAGCCTTGATTAAATAGTTGTTGTGTTTCTTGTGGCAGTAAGAGTTAACGGATTTGTTTGCAAGGACCCAAAAACCGTTCATGCTAATGATTTCTTCTTCTCGGGGCTTGATAAGGCTGGAAACACTTCAAAATCATCACTAGGATCTTCGGTGAATCTAGTGAATGTACTTCTATTACCAGGACTCAACACTCTAGGAATTTCACAGGCTCGTTTAGACTTTGCACCAGGGGTACCAACCCTCCACACACACATCCACGAGCCAGTGAGTTCTTCACAGTACTTGAAGGTACACTCTACGTTGGCTTTGTCACTTCGGACCCTGAGTATCGTCTAATTAGTAAGGTACTTCAGAAAGGAGATGCATTTGTCTTCCCGCAAGGCCTTACTCACTTTCAGTATAATGTTGGAAATGGGAATGTGATTGCACTTGCTACATTTAACAGTCAAAATCCTGGTATAGACCATGTTGATAAGGTGGTCTTTGGATCAAACCCGGCCATTCCTGATGATGTTCTTGTCAAATCCTTCCAAGTTGGAAAGAACGTAATTGACCTTTTGAAAGCTGGATCAGCTCGAACAAGTTGAATTGAAGTAACACAAAGCAGAATATATTGTAACGAAATAAGATTATATGTGCTTTTTCTTTTATAGCAACTCATTGTTCCACCTCTTAGCTTGATTCCGGATTCTAACGAAATTTCTTTCCCTTGTGACGATGTAATGTATGATGAAGGGATAAGTGAGAGGTATAATTTTGTTGTATTTTTATGCTTTGATTTAATGATAAGGTTCGAGGATCCTCAAAACCCCAGGAACTCTTTTCAAATAAAAATAAAAATATCTTCATAAAGGAGAACAAGAATTTATACAGAAGGATACGTAGGAATAGAAAAAATAAAAATAAAAATGGGGGTTTTAACTGCAAATACACACACATCATGGGGAGTACTCCCTAATTGACCATTTAGAAACTCTTAGTGCATGGTGTTGAGAATTCCAGCTCGTTGGATCAATTACAAACTCACAATTACATTACAAACAACAATTATATAAACACAATTGCACGCTATGATAGAATTGCACATGTTAAGATCCTAGTAAATTTCCTAGTCAAACCCTTGAATAACATCTTAATTTGAACTCTTTTGAAGTCATTTACGATTAGATGTTTGTCATATTTGAACCCTTGAATATTACAAAGTTTGTCATATTAACGCATCTACTACAAGCCAATGAGGCTAACACAGAGTTCAAATTAATATGACTGCAATACACAATGGTCTCAAAGCAATTTGGATCCAAGAACCATAATATGCCATTGCAAGGTTCAATCCTAAACATGTAATACTACCTTTTGAACCAGCTAGCCCTGGTAAGCAATAGTAATACTAGCTTTTGAAATAGCTAGCTATGGCAAGCAAAGTGGCAGCTAATTCAGATCAGTTCCCCACCCGAAAGACTGCAAATATAAAATCGGATATACGAAAATAGTAATAACTCCTAATATAACACTACAAAAAAAATTGAAAATCAGCAACGGCTAAAAACCGTTGCTGATTGAGCTAAAATCATAGCTAAAAGGCATCAGCGACGGCACAACAACCGTCGCAATCCTGTAGATACAATTATCGTCGCTGTTTGAAGTGGCTAGTTAGCGACGGCTTCTTGCCGTGGCTAAATGGTTTTTTAAAAAATATTTTAATGTTAGCGATGGTTGATTTTTTTTGCAGTGGCTAATTGATTTTTTTTAAAATTTAACATTATTTTTTATTTTAGCGACAGCATTTTGCCGTGGCTAAATGGTTTTTAAAAAAAAATTTACATTATTTTTATATTAGCGCTAAATGGTTTTTTTTTAAATATATATATTTTCGATTTATAGAATATCGGAGATCTCTCCGAGATCTGAGATTCCAGGTCTCCGAGAACTCAGATCTTTGAGATTCTCTTAGATCTCCGAGATCAGAGATCTCAGATCTCCAAGATCTCAGATATCAGAGATCTCAGATCTCCGAGACCTCAGGTCCCAGATCTCCGAGATCAGAGATCTCAGGTCTCTGATCTCCGAGAGAAAGGCGACCGGGATCGATGTCGAGGAAGCGACGAACTTCTCCTCTGTGGGTTTCTTCTCTGGAGGATGAGAGAAAAAAAAATTTGAGAGAAATTTTTTGTTTAAGTTGGTTTGTAGAAAAATTGAAATTTATATAGATAAAGGGGACTGGTTGTGTTAGTTTCACGTGGATTGATGACGTGATTTGAGCTAAATTTTTGGGTGTTATTAACGGTTGAGATGAGATTTCACGCGGATCAGTGATATTTTTAAAAAAAACCAATTAGCGACGGTTTTCTGCCGTCGCTAATATAAAAAATAAAAACCAATTAGCCACGACAAATTTGCCATCGCTAATCTCTTTAGATTTAAAAAAAAAACCAATTAGCGACGGTTGTTTGCCGTCGCTATTATAAAAAATAAAAACCAATTAGCCATGACAACTTTGCCGTCGCTAATCTCTTTAGTGTTAAATTATTATTTTTTAAAAACCAATCTCTTTAGTGTTAAATTTTTTAAAAAAAAACCAATTAGCGACGGTTTTTTGCCGTCGCTAATATAAAAAATAAAAACTAATTAGCTACGGCAAATTTGTCGTCGCTAATCTCTTTAGTGTTTTTTTAAAAAAAAACCAATTAGCACCACCGTCGCTAATATAAAAAATAAAAACCAATTAGCCACGGCAAAAATTTGCCGTCGCTAAAATCTTTAGTGTTAAATTTTTTTTAAAAAACCAAAAACCGTCGCTAATATAAAAAATAAAAACCAATTAGCTACGGCAAATTTGCCGTCTCTAATTTCTTTAGTGTTTTAAAAAAAAACAATTAGCGACGGTGTTTTGCCGTTGCTAATATAAAAAATAAAAACCAATTAGCCACGGCAAATTGGCCGTCGCTAATATCTTTAGTGTTAAATGTTTTTTTTTAAAACCAATCTCTTTAGTGTTAAATTTTTTTTAAACCAATTAGCGACGGTTATTTGCTGTCGCTAATATAAAAAATAAAAACCAATTTGCCGTGGCTAATCTCTTTAGTGTTAAATTTTTTTTTTAAAAACCAATTAGCTACGACAATTTTCTTTGATCTTCTTTGAACTTATTTGATATGATATTCTTTGATATGATATTCTTTGATCTGATCTGATCTTCTTTGATATGATATTCTTTGATCTGATCTGATCTTCTAAGATCTTTTATGATCTTTTTTGATCTGATCTGATCTTTTTTTTCTTTGATATGATCTTCTTTGATCTGATATGATCTTATTTGATATTCTTAGATCTTATTTGATTTGATTTGATCTGATCTTCTTTGATCTAATCTGATTTGATCTTATTTGATATTCTTTGATCTGATCTTCTTTGACCTGTTCCGATCTGATCTTCTTTGATCTTCTTTGATCTGATCTGATCTTATTTGATATTCTGTGATCTTCTTTGAATTTCTTCGATCTTCTTTGATCTGATCTTCTTTGATCTTCTTTGATTTTCTTTGATCTTCTTTGATTTGATCTTCTTTGATCTGATCTGATTTCGTTGATTTTCTTTGATCTGATCTGATCTTCTTTGAACTTCTTCGATCTTCTTTGATTTTTTTTGATCTGATTTGATCTAATCTTCTTTGATCTGATCTTTTTTTATCTGATCTTCTTTGGTCTTCTTTGATCTGATATTCTTTGATCTGATCTGATCTTATTTGATATTCTGTGATCTTCTTTGATATTCTTCGATCTGATCTTCTTTGATTTTATTTGATCTAATCTTCTCTGATCTTCTTTGATATTCTTTGATTTTCTTTGATCTGATCTGATTTTTTTTATCTTCTTTGATTCAATCTGGTTTTCTTTGATTTTCTTCGATCTGATCTGATCTAATCTTCTTTGATATGACCATCTTTGATCTGATCTGATATTCTTTGATCTGATCTGATCTGATATTCTTTGATCTTCTTCTTCGATCTTGATCAAGATCTTATCTTCTTCTTCGATCTTAATCTTATCTCATCTTCTTATTCGATCTTGATCTTGATCATATCTTCTTCTTCGAAGGGGAATGGCTGTGTTAGTTTCACGCGGATCGGTGACGTGGTTTGGTTTAGTGCGTTGGATTAAGCAAAATTTTGGGGTGTTATTGACGGTTGATATGAAGTTTCACGCGGATCGGTTAATTTTTTTCAAGAGCAACCACTGATAATACCAATGAATGAATGACTATGTTCAAGAAATCTTGACTGGTTTAATATACATAGAAGTCATAAAGAAAAAACAATTTAGGGGGATTGGAATATGTTCTAAAGTTGAAAGCAGTTAAAAAAATAAAGGAATAATAAAGTCGTAAAGAAAAAACAAGCGGCGGCTGAGTAAAAGGCAGGTTTCTAACCAAGCTGGACGACAATGTGTTGGCGGTAATTTTATCCCGTTTATATATATATTTTCTTGTGACTATCAAGAAATTCAAGGAAGGCATTCTGTGACTATCAAAAATAAAAAAAAAGGAAGTGTTAGAGATTTTTACTCTTTCGGCATGGTCAAAGTTAAGCACCCACAATCGTTGTTGGCAAAGCCACCCATGTGGCCAAATAAAAACTACCAAACAGTTTGTGTTCAATTTGAAATGTCATATCTAAAAATGCATGGCTAATTGTCTTGTAATTCCCTCGCTTAAGACAGACAAAATTAACAACAAACTATACAGTTATCTATACTTTCTTGCAAATCTTTGTTTTGAAAGAGTTGTATAAATACTGAGCTCAATCAATCTTTAATTTACAACTCAAACTTAACTATACCTCTTCTACGTACCTTGCATTTGCATAGCCTGATGTCTGCTCATTCTATCATGACGAACCACATTTTCTTGTTGGCTCTTATGATGGTGTTCATTACCTGCTCTCGTAAATGTGCCTCTGATCCAGGTCTCCTTCAGGATTTCTGTGTAGCTGACCTTAACAGCTCAGGTATTTGTAATACATATTAGAGTTCATCAAGTAAACTTTTGATATCCATATTAGGTTATGTATCGTAGCTTCTTGATAAATTTTTTAGCCTTGATTAAATAGTTGTTGTGTTTCTTGTGGCAGTAAGAGTTAACGGATTTGTTTGCAAGGACCCAAAAACCGTTCATGCTAATGATTTCTTCTTCTCGGGGCTTGATAAGGCTGGAAACACTTCAAAATCATCATTAGGATCTTCGGTTAATCTAGTGAATGTACTTCTATTACCAGGACTCAACACTCTAGGAATTTCACAGGCTCGTTTAGACTTTGCACCAGGGGGTACCAACCCTCCACACACACATCCACGAGCCAGTGAGTTCTTCACAGTACTTGAAGGTACACTCTACGTTGGCTTTGTCACTTCGGACCCTGAGTATCGTCTAATTAGTAAGGTACTTCAGAAAGGAGATGCATTTGTCTTCCCGCAAGGCCTTACTCACTTTCAGTATAATGTTGGAAATGGGAATGTGATTGCACTTGCTACATTTAACAGTCAAAATCCTGGTATAGACCATGTTGATAAGGTGGTCTTTGGATCAAACCCGGCCATTCCTGATGATGTTCTTGTCAAATCCTTCCAAGTTGAAAAGAACGTAATTGATCTTTTGAAAGCTGGATCAGCTCGAACAAGTTGAATTGAAGCAACACAAAGCAGAATATATTGTAACGAAATAAGATTATATGTGCTTTTTCTTTTACCCTTTAGCAACTCATTGTTCCACCTTTTAGCTTCATTCCGGATTCTAACGAAATTTCTTTCCCTTGTGACGATGTAATGTATGATGAAGGGATAAGTGAGAGGTATAATTTTGTTGTATTTTTATGCTTTTGAGTTAATGATAAGGTTCGAGGATCCTCAAAACCTCAGCTTGCCTTTTAAAAAAAAAACTAGTTCTGCGGCTGCCATGGAATTCGACCATGATACGATAATTGATATTTAAGCACCATAGAGTTATAATCTTCACAAAGGAGAACAAGAATTTATACAGAAGGATAAGTAGGAATAGAAAAAATAAAAATAAAAATGGGGGTTTTAACTGCAAATACACACACATCATGGGGAGTACTCCCTAATTGGCCATTTAGAAACTCTTTGTGCATGGTATTGAGAATTCCAGCTCATTGGATCAATTACAAACTAACAATTACATTACAAACAACAATTATATAAACACAATTGTACGCTATGATAGAATTGTACATGTTAAGATCCTAGTAAATTTCCTAGTCACCCTTGAATAACATCTTAATTTTAACTCTTTTAAACTCATTTACGATTAGATGTTTGTCATATTTGAACCCTTGAATTACAAAGTTTGTCATATTAACTCATCTGCTACAAGCCAATGAGGCTAACACAGAGTTCAAATTAATGTGTAAAATTGTTACACTTCAAGAGTGATACTGTTTTGGGGGTTGTTACAAAAATGTCAATTTAGTGTAGTGAGAGTTCAAATTAATATGACTACAATACACAATGGTCTCAAAGCAATTTGGATCCAAGAACCATAATATGCCATTGCAAGGTTCAATCGTAAACATGTAATACTACCTTTTGAACCAGCTAGCCTTGGTAAGCAATAGTAATACTAGCTTTTGAAATAGCTAGCTATGGCAAGCAAAGAAGCAACTAATTCAGATCAGTTCCCCACCCGAAAGACTGCAAATATAAAATCGGATATACGAAAATAGTAATAACTCCTAATATAACACTACAAAAAAATTTGAAAATCAGCAACGGCTAAAAACCGTTGCTGATTGAGCTAAAACCGTAGCTAAAAGGCATCAACGATGGCACAACAACCGTCGCAATCCCATAGCTACAATTATCGTCGCTATTTGAATCACAGACGGCTTCCTGCCGTGGCTAAATAGTATTTTAAAAAATATTTTAATGTTAGCGACGGTTGATTTTTTTTGCAGTGGCTAATTGATTTTTTTTTTAAATTTAACATTATTTTTTATTTTAGCGACAGCATTTTGTCGTGGCTAAATGGTTTTTTTTTAAATATATATATTTTCGATTTATAGAATATCGGAGATCTCTCCGAGATCTGAGATTTCAAGTCTCCGAGAACTCAGATCTTTGAGATTCCCCGAGATCTCCGAGATCAGAGATCTCAGATCTCCGAGACCTCAGGTCTCAGATCTCCGAGATCAGAGATCTCAGATCTCCGAGACTTCAGGTCTCAGATCTCTGAGATCAGAGATATCAGAGATCTAAGAGATCTCAGGTCTCAGATCTCCGAGAGAAAGGCGATCGGGATCGGTGTCGAGGAAGCGACAAACTTCTCCTCTGTGGGTTTCTTCTCTGGAGGATGAGAGAAAAAAAAAATTTGAGAGAATTTTTTTGTTTAAGTTGGTTTGTAGAAAAAATTGAAATTTATATAGATAAAGGGGATTGGTTGTGTTAGTTTCACGCGGATCGATGATGTGGTTTGAGCTAGGGGTGGGCATAAACCGATTTATTTCGGGTTAACCGACCGAACCGGTTTTTAAATACGGTTCACCGAACCGAATAAGGGATGATAAGAGAATTTGTAAAACCGAACCGAAACCGGTTCCAAACGGTTCGGAATCGGTTCACCATTTTAAACCGTCCGATTAAAAACCGAACCGACCGATTGATTCTTATGTTGCATCCTGTCGCACTATATCACACCCCAAAGGCAAAAACCCCAAATCTCTCTGTTTCTTTCTATTTCAGTTCTTCTCTTGCAGAATTTCTAAATGGCGACGAAACCAGCGAGGAAACCTAAATAAATCTAAATCTCTCTATTTCTCAATCAATATCACCGTATCTCAAATTGAGATTTACTCAAACTCAAACTCTCAAACCCTAAATCCAACCTTAAAACCTCATCCTCTTCTGCAATGAAAGGCCTCCTCTTCTTTGCAATCACTCATCGAAATCCTTCATCAACTTCTCTGCAATCATTCATTAAAACCCCATTGAAGCCTCCTTTTAAACACCCACTGAAGCCCTTTCTTGTTCCTCATTGGCTTCTAGTTATTCTCCAATAACTCAGGTTAGTCATTGAAAGATTTTATTTTTTATGTGTTTTATTTTTCATTATTTATGGTTTGATCTAATGTATGTAAACAACATACTAGATAAAAAGTGTTATATATAGTTTCAAATAAATAGCACAATTTTTGCGAACAACAATGCCCAATTCGTTTGGCTCAGTATTGCATAGAAATCACTTTTGTATGGTTTACAGTGGTTCAAACTTCAAAAGGATCCCAACTTGATACAAATTTATTCCAGAACTAAAAGAAGGTATCGTGAAGACAATAACATGTCATCTATTTCTTCAGTGATAATATCTGGTGGAAAATAAGAACATGATTGTGTTATTCAATTTTATCACTTGGGTTTACTTTGGTTTGAGGGATTCAGAATTTTTTGCATAACTTTCGATATTTAGCTCTTCTTTATTACAAAGAATTCCTACTTATTTAAGTCGTTCCTCGATGCATGTTGCAGCCACATCGTCCTCTTCAATTTCCTGATTGCCTGTATAAATAAATAAGAGTAGCATGACTATCAGGTATCAGCAATAACCAAATGAAAGAAGTTAAAAGCAAGACAGTAAAAGGCTAATTATATATAGGGATCATTTACTCCAATCATTTATACATGCAGTATGTACTTAATAGTGCCTGAATATTCATTTGTTGTTGAATGAATAAGTGTAATGTCTGTCAAGTAGTTTGTTGAATATGCATTTTTCAGATTGTTTATGTACGTTCCATTGTACAGATTATGGAAGGCAATTGTGAGACTCCAACACCGACTCAAATAACTTGTTCTAACATAGAAACCAATGGAACCACACCATTAACTACTCCTGCAGCAAGTGGTTTGGTAGTCAATCCAGCTGTCCAGCCTGCTGAAGTTCCTCGTGAAAATTCTTTACCCAAAAGGAAGAACAAGAGTGTAGCATGGGATCACTTCACCAAGCTCACCAACCCAGATGGTTCTAAGATGGACAAGCCTCAAGCTAAGTGCAACTACTGCCCCCAAGTCTACAATGTTCATTCCAAGTCTAATGGGACTTCAAGTATGAGGACTCACATGCTCTATCAATGCAAAAAATGTCCCCTCTACATTCCAGGTAAAAAACAGAGGTTTCTTACTTTTGATTCAGCTGAAAATGGTGGTAATATGAGGTCTGTTAGTTATGATGCTGAGGTTTCTAGGCTTGCTTGTGCTAGGATGATAATTAGAGATGAACTTCCCTTTAGTCATGTTGAGGGTCAAGGGTTTGTAGATTTTATGAGGGTAACTCAGCCTCTATTCAAGCTCCCTTCCCGTAGGACTCTAGTGAGAGATATCTGGGATCTTTTTCAAAGTGAGAAAACTAGGATGAAAAAAATATTCAGTACCTATTCTCAGAGAGTGTCCTTGACAACTGACACCTGGACTTCAATCCAGAATGTCAATTACATGGTCCTAACAGCACACTTTATTGATGACAATTGGGTTTTACATAAAAGAATAATAAACTTTGTTGTAATTCCTAATCATAAGGGCAAGACCATTGGGAAGCTTGTAGAGTCATGCTTGATAGGATGGGGAATAGATAAGATTTTTACTATTGTGGTTGATAATGCTAGCTCGAATCAAGTTGCACTTGATTATATGAGGGAAAAAATAGGAAATTGGAAGAAGCTAGTGCTGAATGGGATATTTTTGCACATGAGGTGTTGCTGCCATATCCTTAACTTAATTGTTAAGGATGGCATGGAGGAGTTGGATGCCTCTATAGATGCTATTAGGAATTGTGAGAAGTACATCAGATCCTCTCCTGCAAGATTAGAGAAGTTTAGGAAGTGTGCTGCTCAGAAAAAAATAGAGTACAAGGGTGGGATTGTTCCTTTGGATGTTTGCACAAGGTGGAACTCTACCTATTTTATGTTAGATATAGCTGTGAAGTTTAAGAAGGCTTTTATGAGGTTGGAGGATGAGGATACTCAGATGGAGAGTTATTTCTTAGAAAGGGTGGGTGGAAAAAAAGGGATGGGCCTCCAAATTCAGGTGATTGGGATAAGGCAGCAAGACTTGTGAAGTTTTTGAAGATTTTCTATGATGCAACACTACAGTTCAGTGGTACCAAGGTTGTGACAGCAAACCAACCTCTTCTTTGGATGTGCACAATTGTAGGAGAGATAGAGAAATGCATCAGTAGTGATGATCCCCTATTAGTCAGCATTGGGACATCAATGAAGAAGAAGTTTGACAAGTATTGGAGAAGGCTGGAGGACTTGAACAAAATATGTGTGATTGCTGTAGTCATGGATCCTAGGTACAAGTTATTGTATCTGCAATACTTCTTTCCCAAGTTGCAGCAAGACAAGACCATGGTTGGAGTGATGGTTGAAGAGATCAAGACCATGTTTTTGCAACTTTTTTATGAGTATTCTGATGCTGATCCAGAGGCTGCCCAAGCTTCTATAAATGCCACCATGCCAAGATCAGAAAATGCACTTGTTGATGTTGGTGAGGACATTCATGCTCAAACAATTTACGAGTTTATGAAGCTCAGGCAGGAACAGGATGTTGTCGAGATTAAAGCTGAGGTGGACAAATATTTGCTAGAACCAGCTGAAGACCCTTCAAATAACAATTTCAATCTTCTTAGCTGGTGGAAGGAGAATGCAACTAGATATCCTATTTTATCTCAGCTTGCAAGAGATGTATTTGCTGTTCCTGCTTCTACTGTTGCATCTGAGAGTGCTTTCAGCTTAGGAAAAAGGGTCATTGATCCTTTTAGGGCCAGCTTAACTCCCAAGATGGTTGAATGTCTAGTATGTTGCAATGATTGGCTGATGGGTAATAGTATGTGTTCCCTATATAAAGAGCCAACCAAGACTGAGCTTGATTTGTATACCGAACTGGAGAAACTTGAAGCAGGTAATCTTAATTGTTTATTATAATATTATTTATTTCTCATTTCTAGACTTTACAGATTTCTAATTCTGGTTTTGTTTTTGTTTCTATGAACTAGAGTCTGGGGTTGCACATATTTCTATTTCTGAAGATTGAATTGCTGGTTGCTGATTGCTGAATGTCTGAGTTGCTGAAGAATGAATTTCTATTTTTAAGTTGAAGTAGTTAAGATTTCTATTTGGGTTTATATTATTTACTTTCAGACTTTCAGTTTTAAGATTACACATTTGGTTATTAGGTGATTTCATGTTCAATCAACTATACTTCAAGTTCAAGGTGATTTTACAAATACTGTCTTACTATCTTGCTGGCAGCCTGGTTGATCTAGGCATGGCATCTTACTGTTTGAATGTAGAGTTAAAGAGTAAAGTTATGTAGATGCTTCTGTTTATATAGAGTTAAAGAGTAGAGTTATGTAGATGCTTTTGAAAAAGTTTTCTGGCCATTATATAGAGTTAAAGAGTAGAGTTATGTAGATGCTTCTGTTTATATAAGTACAAACTCCACTTGGTCACTAACTAAAATGTATGTTTCAGAAGTTTGAAGAAAATCATTTTATCATTCACATTTTGTCATTTTTTGTCTAATCATATTCCAACATGTTTTGCCTCATGACTAAATTAGTCTAGTTCCAGGAGTAATTCAATGATGTTGATTTTTTCTTCATTTTTATTGTATTTGCAATTGACCATTCATCCTTGGCTTGGATGCAACAGGTTTTGACTCATTTAGAGGGTGTTCGGAATCCATTACCAATCCTCGGGACCAATAATATTTTCGGTCTCTTTCAACTGGATAGTTACTTAATAGCATTCCACTAGATTTTCTATCTTACTATCTTGCTGTACAATGTTTTCCTTTCCATTAATACCATTATTACCATTACACTGCTCAAGAAAACTTTGAATGTAAATGTGCCATCTTACTATCTTGCTGGCAGCCTGGTTGATCTAGGCATGGCACGGTGGCAAGGAATTGCTACAGTTGTTGCAGTAATTAGCAAGGCAGGAATCAAGTCAGTAATTAGCAAGGCAGGAATCAAGTCAGTAATTAGCAAGCAGGAATCAGCAGAGTTCAGTAAGGAAGTCAGTAAATCAGCAAGTCAGTAATCCGCAAGCAGCAAGGCAGATTAGAAGTTAGCAGTCAGCAATGCATACCAGCTCTCAGTGTTTGGCAAGGAGTTCCAGATTACAAAAGGGGATGCTATATTGGCAATACAAGGAAAGATCAGAGCAATGCACTGTGAGTGCAGTTACAATTCTGTTAATTAGCAATTGTAATTTCACTGCTCAAGTGGATGTTTTGTTTGCAAGTGAGCAAGTTGTTAATAGGCTTTATAATCTGTTACTTAGCAAGTGGTTGTTAGCAAGATGACAGGTTGTTACAACTTATTATGCCAGTTGTTAGTCATTGTATTGCAATTAGGACTATATAAAGAAAATGTCAGTAGAAAGTATTCATTCATTTTTTCTGTAAACTTTGTAAAAGAGCTTATGCTCTGAGGAGAGTTGGCTTCTCGAACAGCCTTTTATTCATATCAATACAATTTCATTTCCATCTTGTTTCTACAATTCTATAAGTCTAGATACTGGAATTGCTAGTAGTTGCTTGTCTTGAGTAACTTCTGCCAGTAATTTGAGGCATTGAATTGCTCTACTTCTGCAAGAAAGATACAAAACAGGTTAGAGTTTATCAGATGAGAGCATGTTAATGTGTATGATGAGAGCATGTTTTTTTCTTTCCAGGTGTATGTACCCTATTGCAACTGCAGAGACAACTTCTGTGTTTTCCGCATATTACACACGTCTAGAAAAGTGTAGGATGAGAGCATGTTTTCATATACTGTATGTCTTTTTCAATCAATGGGCTCAATTTTCATTTGGGCTAAAAATGGGCCTGCTAAAATGGGCTGAAATAGCTAAAACCGAATTTTCAGCCCAACCGAACCGAACCAAACCGAATTTTTGGTTTTACCATATACAAAATCGGTTTCGGTTTTGGATTTGGGCTAACCGATTGAAAGCGGTTCGAAAGCGGTTTGGGCCTCAAACCGAACCGAACCGACTTTGCCCACCCCTAGTTTGAGCTAAATTTTTTGGTGTTATTAACGGTTGAGATGAGATTTCACGTGGATCAGTGATATTTTTTAAAAAAACCAATTAGCGACGGTTTTCTGCCGTCGCTAATATAAAAAATAAAAACCAATCAGCCACGACAAATTTGTCATCGCTAATCTCTTTAGATTTTTTTTTAAAAACCAATTAGCGACGACAAACAACCGTCGCTATTATAAAAAATAAAAACCAATTAGCCATGGCAACTTTGCCGTCGCTAATCTCTTTAGTGTTAAATTATTATTTTTTAAAAACCAATCTCTTTAGTGTTAAATTTTTTTTAAAAACCAATTAGCGATGGTTTTTTGCCATCGCTAATATAAAAAATAAAAACTAATTAGCTACGGCAAATTTGTCGGCGCTAGTCTCTTTAGTGTTTAAAAAAAAAAAAACCAATTAGCACCACCATCGCTGATATAAAAATAAAAACCAATTAACCACGGCAAATTTGCCGTCACTAATCTCTTTAGTGTTTAAAAAAAACAATTAGCGACGGTGTTTTGCCGTTGCTAATATAAAAAATAAAAACCAATTAGCCACGGTAAATTGGCCGTCGCTAATATCTTTAGTGTTAAATGTTTTTTTTTAAACCAATCTCTTTAGTGTTAATTTTTTTTTAAAACCAATTAGCGACGGTTGTTTGCTGTCACTAATATAAAAAAAAAAACCAATTTGCCGTGGCTAATCTCTTTAGTATTAAATTTTTTTTAAAAAAACCAATTAGCTACGAAAATTTTCTTTGATCTGGTCTTCTTTGATCTTCTTTGATCTGATATTATTTGATCTGATCTGATCTTCTTTGATATGATCTTCTTTGATCTGATCTGATCTTCTAAAATCTTATATGATCTTTTTTTATCTGATCTTTTTTTTCTTTGATATGATCTTCTTTGATAAGATATGATCTTCTTTGATATTCTTAGATCTTATTTGATTTGATCTGATCTGATCTTCTTTCATCTGATCTTATTTGATATTCTTTGATCTGATCTTCCTTGATCTGATCTGATCTTTTTTTATCTGATCTTCTTTTACCTGTTCTGATCTGATCTTATTTGATCTTCTTTGAACTTCTTCGATCTTCTTTGAACTTCTTTGATTTTCTTTGATTTGATATTCTTTGATCTGATCTGGTTTCTTTGATTTTCTTTCATCTGATCTGATCTTCTTTGAACTTCTTCGATCTTCTTTGATTTTCTTTGATCTTCTTTGATTTGATTTGATCTAATCTTCTTTAATTGATCTGATCTTTTTTATCTGATCTTCTTTGATCTTATTTGATATGATATTCTTTGATCTGATCTGATCTTATTTGATATTCTGTGATCTTCTTTGAACTTCTTCGATCTTCTTTGATATTCTTTGATCTGATCTTCTTTGATTTTATTTGATCTGATCTTCTTTGAACTTCTTTGATATTCTTTGATTTTCTTTGATCTGATCTGATTTTTTTTTATCTTCTTTGATCCGATCTAGTTTTATTTGATTTTCTTCGATCTGATATGATCTAACCTTCTTTGATATGATCATCTTTGATCTGATCTGATATTCTTTGATTTGATCTGATATGATATTCTTTGATCTTCTTCTTCGATCTTGATCAAGATCTTATCTTCTTCTTCGATTTTAATCATATTTCATCTTCTTATTCGATCTTGATTTTTTCATATCTTCTTATTCGAAAGGGAATGGTTGTGTTAGTTTCACGCGGATCGGTGACGTGGTTTGGTTTAGTGCGTTGGATTAAGCAAAATTTTGGGGTGTTATTGACAGTTGATATGAAATTTCACGCGGATCGGTTAATTTTTTCCAAGAGCAACCACTGATAATACCAATGAGTGACTGACTCTGTTCAAGAAATCTTGACTGGTTTAATATACATAGAAGTCGTAAAGAAAAAACAATTTATGGGGATTGAAACATGTTCTAAAGTTGAAAGCAGTTAAAAAAATAAAAGAATAATAAAGTCGTAAAGAAAAAACAAGCGGCTTGGAGTATGTTTCAAAGTTGAAATAAATAAATAATAAAATTTTACATTGCTAGGATTCGAACCCGGGTCGGCTGGGTAAAAGGCAAGTTTCTAACCAAGCTGGACGACAATGTGTTGGCAATGGATGTATCCCGTTTATATATATATTTTCTTGTGACTATCAAGAATTCAAGGTCGCGTGTTCAAAGTTAAGCACCCACAATCGTTGTTGGCAAAGCCACCCATGTGGCCAAATAAAAACTACCAAACAGTTTGTGTTCAATTTGAAATGCCATATCTAGAAATGCATGGCTAATTGTCTTGTAATTCCCTCACTTAAGACAGACAAAATTAACAACAAACTATACAGTTATCTATACTTTCTTGCAAATCTTTGTTTTGAAAGAGTTGTATAAATACTGAGCTCAATCAATCTTTAATTCACAACTCAAACTTAACTATACCTCTTCTACGTACCTTGCATTTGCATAGCCTGATGTCTGCTCATTCTATCATGACGAACCACATTTTCTTGTTGGCTCTTATGATGGTGTTCATTACCTGCTCTCGTACATGTGCCTATGATCCAGGTCTCCTTCAGGATTTCTGCGTAGCTGACCTTAACAGCTCAGGTATTTGTAATACATATTAGAGTTCATCAAGTAAACTTTTGATATCCATATTAGGTTATGTATCATAGCTTCTTGATAAAAATTTTAGCCTTGATTAAATAGTTGTTGTGTTTCTTGTGGCAGTAAGAGTTAACGGATTTGTTTGCAAGGACCCAAAAACTGTTCATGCTAATGATTTCTTCTTCTCGGGGCTTGATAAGGCTGGAAACACTTCAAAATCATCATTAGGATCTTCGGTTAATCTAGTGAATGTACTTCTATTACCAGGACTCAACACTCTAGGAATTTCACAGGCTCGTTTAGACTTTGCACCAGGGGGTACCAACCCTCCACACACACATCCACGAGCCAGTGAGTTCTTCACAGTACTTGAAGGTACACTCTACGTTGGCTTTGTCACTTCGGACCGCGAGTATCGTCTAATTAGTAAGGTACTTCAGAAAGGAGATGCATTTGTCTTCCCGCAAGGCCTTACTCACTTTCAGTATAACGTTGGAAATGGCAATGTGATTGCACTTGCTACATTTAACAGTCAAAATCCTGGTATAGACCATGTTGATAAGGTGGTCTTTGGATCAAACCCGGCCATTCCTGGTGATGTTCTTGTCAAATCCTTCCAAGTTGGAAAGAACGTAATTGACCTTTTGAAAGCTGGATCAGCTCGAACAAGTTGAATTGGAGTAACACAAAGCAGAATATATTGTAACGAAATAAGATTATATGTGCTTTTTCTTTTACCCTTTAGCAACTCATTGTTCCACCACTTAGCTTGATTCCGGATTCTAACGAAATTTCTTTCCCTTGTGACGATGTAATGTATGATGAAGAGATAAGTGAGATGTATAATTTTGTTATATTTTTATGCTTTGATTTAATGATAAGGTTCGAGGATCCTCAAAACCTTAGGAACTCTTCACAAATAAAATTAAAAATATCTTCATAAAGGAGAACAAGAATTTATACAGAAGGATACATAGGAATAGAAAAAATAAAAATAAAAATGGGGGTTTTAACTGCAAATACACACACATCATGGGGAGTACTCCCTAATTGACCATTTAGAAACTCTTAGTAAATGGTGATGAGAATTCCTGCTTGTTGGATCAATTACAAACTTACAGTTACATTACAAACAACAATTATATAAACACAATTGCACGCTATGATAGAATTGTACAATTATCGTCGCTATTTGAATCAGCGACGGCAAAATAGCCGTGGCTAAATGGTATTTTAAAAAATATTTTAATGTTAGCGATGGTTGATTTTTTTTGCAGTGGCTAATTGATTTTTTTTTTAAATTTAACATTATTTTTTACTTTAGCGACAGCATTTTGCAGTGGCTAAATGGTTTTTTAAAAAAAAAAATTCATTATTTTTATATTAGCGCTAAATGGATTTTTTTTTAGAATATATATATTTTCGATTTATAGAATATAGGAGATCTCTCCAAGATCTGAGATTTTAGGTCTCCGAGAACTCAGATCTTAAAGATTCTCCGAGATATCCGAGATCAGAGATCTCAGATCTCCAAGATCTCAGATATCAGAGATCTCAGATCTCCGAGACCTCAGGTCTCAGATCTCCGAGATCATAGATATCAGAGATCTCAGGTCTCAAATCTCCGAGATCAGAGATCTCCGAGAGAAAGGCGGCCGGGATCGGTGTCGAAGAAGCGACGAACTTCTCCTCTGTGGGTTTCTTCTTTGGAGGATGAGAGAAAAAAAAAATTTGGGAGAAATTTTTTGTTTAAGTTGGTTAGTAGAAAAAATTGAAATTTATATAAAAAAAGGGGGATTGGTTGTATTAGTTTCACACGGATCGATGACGTGGTTTGAGCTAAATTTTTTGGTGTTATTAACGGTTGAGATGAGATTTCACGCGGATCGGTGATATTTTTTAAAAAAACCAATTAGCGACGGTTTGCGACGGTTTTCTGCCGTCGCTAATATAAAAAATAAAAACCAATTAGCCACGGAAAATTTGCCATCGCTAATCTCTTTAGATTTTTTTTTAAAAAACCATTTAGCGACGGTTGTTTGCCGTCGCTATTATAAAAAATAAAAACCAATTAGCCATGGCAACTTTGCCGTCACTAATCTCTTTAGTGTTAAATTAATTTTTTTTAAAAACCAATCTCTTTAGTGTTAATTTTTTTTAAAAACCAAAAAACCGTCGCTAATATAAAAAATAAAAACCAATTAGCTACGGCAAATTTGCCGTCGCTAATCTCTTTAGTGTTTTTTTTTAAAAAAAAACCAATTAGCACCACCGTCGCTAATATAAAAAATTAAACCAATTAGCCGCGGCAAAAATTTGCCGTCGCTAATCTCTTTAGTGTTAAATTTTTTTTTTTAAAACCAAAAACCGTCGCTAATATAAAAATAAAAAACCAATTAGCTACGACAAATTTGCCGTCGCTAATCTCTTTAGTGTTTAAAAAAAAAACAATTAACGACGGTGTTTTGCCGTTGCTAATATAAAAAATAAAAATCAATTAGCCACGGCAAATTGGCCGTCGCTAATATCTTTAGTGTTAAATGTTTTTTTTAAAACCAATCTCTTTAGTGTTAATTTTTTTTTTAAACCAATTAGCGACGGTTGTTTGCTGTCGCTAATATAAAAAATAAAAACCAATTTGCCGTGGCTAATCTCTTTAGTGTTAATTAAAAAAAAAAAAAACCAATTAGCTATGACAATTTTCTTTGATATGGTCTTCTTTGATCTGATTTGATATTCTTTGATCTGATCTGATTTTCTTTGATATGATATTCTTTGATTTGATCTGATCTTCTTTGATCTTCTATGATCTTTTTTATCTGATCTGATCTTTTTTTTTCTTTGATATGATCTTTATTGATCTGATATGATCTTCTTTGATATTCTTAGATCTGATCTGATCTTCTTTTATATTCTTAGATCTTCTTTGATTTGATTTGATCTGATCTGATCTGATCTTCTTTCATCTGATCTTCTCTGATCTTCTTTGATCTTATTTGATATTCTTTGATCTGATCTTCTCTGATCTGATCTGATATTCTTTGATCTGATCTTCTTTGACCTGTTCTGATCTGATCTTATTTGATCTGATCTGATCTTATTTGATATTCTGTAATCTTTTTTGAACTTCTTCGATCTTCTTTGATCTTCTCTGATATTCTTTGATCTTCTTTGAATTTCTTTGATTTTCTTTGATCTTCTTTGATTTGATCTGGTTTTCTTTGATCTGATCTGATCTTATTTGAACTTCTTTGATTTTCTTTGATCTTCTTTGATCTGATCTGATCAATTTTTATCTTATCTTCTTTGGTCTTCTTTGATCTTATTTGATCTGATATTTTTTGATCTGATCTGATCTGATATTCTGTGATCTTTTTTTAACTTCTTCGATCGTCTTTGATATTCTTTGATCTGATCTTCTTTGATCTTCTCTGATCTTCTTTGATTTTATTTGATCTGATCTGATCTTCTCTGATATTCTTTTAACTTCTTTGATATTCTTTGATCTGATCTGATTTTTTTTTAATCTTCTTTGATCCGATCTGGTTTTCTTTGATTTTCTTTAATATGATCTGATCTTCTTTGATCTGATCTAATCTTCTTTGATATGATCTTCTTTGATCTGATATGATATTCTTTGATCTGATCTGATATGATATTCTTTGATCTTCTTCTTCGATCTTGATCAAGATCTTATCTTCTTCTTCGATTTTAATCATATTTCATCTTCTTATTCGATCTTGATCTTGTTCATATCTTCTTATTCGAAAGGGAATGGTTGTGTTAGTTTCACGCGGATCGGTGACGTGGTTTGGTTTAGTGCGTTGGATTAAGCAAAATTTTGGGGTGTTATTGACAGTTGATATGAAGTTTCACGCGGATCGGTTAATTTTTTCCAAGAGCAACCACTGATAATACCAATGAGTGAATGACTCTGTTCAAGAAATCTTGACTGGTTTAATATACATAGAAGTCGTAAAGAAAAAACAATTTAGGGGGATTGAAACATGTTCTAAAGTTGAAAGCAGTTAAAAAAATAAAAGAATAATAAAGTCGTAAAGAAAAAACAAGCGGCTTGGAGTATGTTTCAAAGTTGAAATAAATAAATAATAAAATTTTCCATGGCTAGGATTCGAACCCGGGTCGGCTGGGTAAAAGGCAGATTTTTAACCAAGTTGGACGACAATGTGTTGGTGGTAGATGTATCCCGTTTATATATATAATTTCTTGTGACTATCAAGAAATTCAAGGTCGCGTGGTCAAAGTTAAGCACCCACAATCGTTGTTGGCAAAGCCACCCATGTGGCCAAATAAAAACTACCAAACAGTTTGTGTTCAATTTGAAATGCCATATCTAAAAATGCATGGCTAATTGTCTTGTAATTCCCTCACTTAAGACAGACAAAATTAACAACAAACTATACAGTTATCTATACTTTCTTGCAAATCTTTGTTTTGAAAGAGTTGTATAAATACTGAGCTCAATCAATCTTTAATTCACAACTCAAACTTAACTATACCTCTTCTACGTACCTTGCATTTGCATAGCCTGATGTCTGCTCATTCTATCATGACGAACCACATTTTCTTGTTGGCTCTTATGATGGTGTTCATTACCTGCTCTCGTACATGTGCCTATGATCCAGGTCTTCTTCAGGATTTCTGCGTAGCTGACCTTAACAGCTCAGGTATTTGTAACACATATTAGAGTTCATCAAGTAAACTTTTGATATCCATATTACGTTATGTATCGTAGCTTCTTGATAAAATTTTTAGCCTTGATTAAATAGTTGTTGTGTTTCTTGTGGCAGTAAGAGTTAACGGATTCGTTTGCAAGGACCCAAAAACCGTTCATGCTAATGATTTCTTCTTCTCGGGGCTTGATAAGGCTGGAAACACTTCAAAATCATCATTAGGATCTTCGGTTAATCTAGTGAATGTACTTCTATTACCAGGACTCAACACTCTAGGAATTTCACAGGCTCGTTTAGACTTTGCACCAGGGGGTACCAACCCTCCACACACACATCCACGAGCCAGTGAGTTCTTCACAGTACTTGAAGGTACACTCTACGTTGGCTTTGTCACTTCGGACCCCGAGTATCGTCTAATTAGTAAGGTACTTCAGAAAGGAGATGCATTTGTCTTCCCGCAAGGCCTTACTCACTTTCAGTATAACGTTGGAAATGGGAATGTGATTGCACTTGCTACATTTAACAGTCAAAATCCTGGTATAGACCATGTTGATAAGGTGGTCTTTGGATCAAACCCGGCCATTCCTGATGATGTTCTTGTCAAATCCTTGCAAGTTGGAAAGAACGTAATTGACCTTTTGAAGGCTGTATCAGCTCGAACAAGTTGAACTGAAGTAACACAAAGCAGAATATATTGCAACGAAATAAGATTATACGTGCTTTTTCTTTTACCCTTTAGCAACTCATTGTTCCACCGCTTAGCTTGATTCCGGATTCTAACGAAATTTCTTTCCCTTGTGACGATGTAATGTATGATGAAGAGATAAGTGAGATGTATAATTTTGTTGTATTTTTATGCTTTGATTTAATGATAAGGTTCGAGGATCCTCAAAACCTCAGCTTGCCTTAAAAAAAAAAACTAATTCTGCGGCAGCCATGGAATTCGACCATCATACGATAATTGATATTTAAGCACCTTAGAGTTATAATCTTCACAAAGGAGAACAGGAACTCTTCACAAATAAAAATATCTTCATGAAGGAGAACAAGAATTTATACAGAAGGATACGTAGGAATAGAAAAAATAAAAATGGGGGTTTTAACTGCAAACGCACACACATCATGGGGAGTACTCCCTAATTGACCATTTAGAAACTCTTTGTGCATGGTGTTGACTGTTGAGAATTCCAGCTCGTTGGATCAATTACAAACTCACACAACAATTACATAAACACAATTGCACGTTATGATAGAATTGCACATGTGAAGATCCTAGTAAATTTCCTAGTCAAACCCTTGAATAACATCTTAATTTGAACTCTTTTAAAGTCATTTTCGATTAGATGTTTGTCATATTTGAACCCTTGAATTACAAAGTTTGTCATATTAACTCGTCTACTACAAGCCAATGAGGCTAACATAGAGTTCAAATTAAGATGTTTCTAAATGATTGTAACATGCTAAAAAAATTCCGACTCATTAATTATGACTGCAATACACAATGGTCTCAAAGCAATTTGGATCCAAGAACCATAATATGCCATTGCAAGGTTCAATCGTAAACCTGTAATACTACCTTTTGAACCAGCTAGCCCTGTTAAGCAATAGTAATACTAGCTTTTGAAATAGCTAGTTATGGCAAGCAAAGTAGCAGCTAATTCAGATCAATTCCCCGCCCGAAAGATTGCAAATCTAAAATTGGATATACGAAAATAGTAATAACCCCTAATATAATGAAAAACACTGCAAATTATTATACAAAAAAAAAGCGCTAAACTAAATTAAGTTCTCATCCATTGCTAGAACACAACGAACACTCGATTTCTACCAAACTCATGAAGTCTACTTATTATTCAAGCAAAAAATAGTCCAAATTCTTATTCATGAAAAAAACTAGTCCAACTATGGAACACCATGTTTCTACTTGTTCTCCTCCAGCTTCTCCATCTCTTGCATCCTCTTCAGGATTGCCTTCTGAATCTGTAATAACAAGATGTGTTATTCAAGATTACAAAAATTGGTAATAGACATTAAATGGTTGAAGGTGACATGTCTAAAAACTGATTTTAATAAATTTGGTCTCAATCCTTTTGCTAAAGCAAAAAATATAGTTTGTGAAGTGTAGACAGTATCATTTGAGTGCTGTATATATTTATTATGTTTTTAAAAAAGAATTGAGTGTACCTTTATATGAGCCCTTAAAGATTCATTTTCGCTCCTGAGCCTTTGCATCACAAGGTTTGACCTAATGTCCGAAGCCTACAAAAGCAAAGAAATAGTTAAGAAAAAAATTATATATATCACAACCACAAAAAATCTTAAGAAATTAACGTAGATAACGAAAATAGAGCTTAACTGAAAGAAATCTTAGATTTTCAAGAATATTAGAAAACGGTTAGAAAAATATTAAAAATTAGAGACTCAAATAAAATAAATAGGGAATTGGATTGAAATGCATAGCAATGTATGGTTTACCTTTGGAACCAATGCTGCTCCACATTTCGGGCAAGTTGGCTGCAAAATTTGCACGAGAAAAATAGATATAACCAATTGCCAAATAAATTATTACCATTCCTATTTTTTTTTTTATTAAAATTGGTTGACACAATACCCTTTGCTCAGCTCCGGCTGCCATTGAATCTATGCCAATATGAAACAAAATTTCAGAGTCAATTGATTTGTGGGACAAATCCTTAATCAAGATTGAGATTTATGTTGATAACTTGCTTGGAAAAAAAATCAATAAACAGATAATTATACTATCATATACTATTTTCGTTAAAAAAATCTCATTTAATATACACGTCCGTTATTGAAATTTTCTGCTAATTATTTTTACTGAGTGACTTTACACCTATTTCATTGAGATTTCAAAGTCAAAGTGAAGCTTAATATATAAACATGCGTTACTCCTAACATTCATCATCCACATATATATTTTCTTTTGAATTTCACTGTGGGTAATCACGAATAAAAAAAATCCACATATCTATTTTCTTTTGAATTTCACCGTGGGTAATCATGAATAAAAAAAATGATTTACACAATACATGTACGGTCACGACTTGATCCACATAGTACTATATTGTTCGCTTTGGGTCCAAGGCCCGCACGGCTATAAAACGCATAGTACTTTGTAGATCTAAACTCGTACATATATAGTACATCACCTTCTCTTACCCAAGCGATGTGGGACTATGATCTCTCATTTGTAGCTTGCCAACCCTCTTGGGATGCATGGGCTCTTGGGCTTCTATCTCACCCTCCCCCTCAGGTCAGCCCATACAAGGGTATCAAAGTCCACCCCCTTAAGAGACCAACGCCCTCGTTGGCGCATTTTTGATTGAGCCAGACTTTGATACCATTATGTCACGATCCGATCCACATGATACAATATTGTCCGCTTTGAGCCCAACCTAACTACCCGCACGGCTTTAAAACGCATTGTGTCATATGGATCCATGTACAATGATGGTATTGTGAGTTGAAAACTTCTTTTTAATGAAAGGGAAGAAACAACACTTGATTCAAGAGAACACAAAAGTGAGTGATAATTTTTTTTTGGAAGGGTAAGTAAGGTTTTTAGATCCTAGAACCAATAAATGATGAATACAACTACAGTAAATTACGTTCAATCGTCAAAAATTCAAGTTCAGACTCTTTAAAAAACTTGAAAATGATGGCAATATTTTAAAGGGCAACATATATATCAATCTGGACTCGATCTAAAGCCCTTTGTAATGACTGGAAATTAAATAAAAAAATCTATACTATTTTCAAAAAATAATGTAACTGATAACTTTATTAAATAAATAACAAAAGCGGATGAATTACAATTGTATTGAATTCAATTTGAAACTCCAGTTTCGTTTTTTTTTTTTTCCGGATAATAATTGAGATTTAAGGAACTATTATTAAAAGAGAATATTTCTTATCTTCTGATAAAGGCAAGAAATCAAGGTTAACGTACTATACTATTAGCACTTTTAAAACTCAATCTAGACGCTTTTACACAAACTACGTTATGTTAAAGATAAAATGGCTACCATCACCGCACCGACCACACATTCTAGCTCATATAAAGAGAGTTCAGCCAACCCGCCTTTGTTAAACCCTAATTTTGGGCTTGTGATTTTAATTTTATCGCTCCCATTGGAGATGATCATAGAGTTAAACTTTTAAACATCAAATGAAAATAAAAATAAGAAGGCCAATTTACCTTCAAAGCCATGTATCATACTAAACTAGTAGAACAACAAAACTATACCACAGAAAACTAAAATCGATTGAAAAAACTTACCTCCAAACTCTCTCGGTGAAGCTTTTCCTTTGTTTACTTGTGAAGCGGAGAAGCCTAGAGAGGCTATTTATAATTGTTATTGTGTGATAAATTAGTTTCTTTATTTAAAGCATCTCATTTTGAATTAATTAATAAGAACTGTTTTAGGACAATAACACCCTTCATTTTCAACTAAAAATGAGTATTGGTGAAATCTTATTCTTGATGGTGTGGATACTTTAGTAATTTTTGCAACTAGATAAGTAATTTTATGCAATAAATAGAAAATTGTGTCGCATTGAAGTACTTTGACCATGGTGAAAGCTTGTGAGCTTAAAATAAACATTTTAATGCACTAACCAGTTGTCAATGGTCCAAGCGTTGACTCGATTTTGATACGACTAATTAATTAGGATACTGACCCTATTTTGAAGTCCAATAAAACTTTTTTTTTAAAATTATCCCTTAAACCTTCCAACTCTAAATGCCGTCGGTAGGATTCGAACCCTGGACTTATAATACATCCGCCATAAGCATACCACTAAACTGGTATCCCATTGGCAAGTCTAAGAAGACTCAATCCTATAGTATATGATGCTCCCTCGGCTACTATAGTTTGGGGGCTTTTTATCAATTTGTCGTCAATGAATCACAAGTGTACTTAGAAAGTTTCCCTTCATCATATTTATTATGAAAGGGTCAATATGGGTTTTGAACCCTACAAAATTTATGAGAAAGCCAAACAAGACATGTCAAGTTTTTGTAGTAGCTCCCTAGGTACTGTGAAATACAAACAGAGGCAACATGCAATTTAAAATGTCCTTTGGTGCTTCCATGTTTCAACTAAGTTTTTAAATGTTTAAACATTTTTTTAGCAAGGAGTTAAACATCACCGACTCTCTCAACGTTATTACAAAGTGGATTCTTTGGATTTCACATACATTTTCAAACACATAACCAACAATATCGCAGACCCCCAACACTACGAAAAACATGGTTATTTTACCAATGACACTAGATTCCTATTGATTTCACCTTTCAGTAGCGGGCAGGGGTGGAGCAAAGATTGCAGACAAAGGGGAGCAAAAAAATAAATCACAGATAAGTTAATTCTTAAAATAAATAGATAAATATGATTAAAACAATGTTTCAAAAGTAGTACAAGATAAACATATTTTATGTGTCAATGTTGTTGCACCTTGGATTTTAGTAGAAACTCTCTGCAAGTTCTCATGTTCTAGTAATGTTGTATAATCACCTCATCATCAATTCAATTAAATATATATTTCTCAACATATGTAATCAAACTATCTGCCTCCATTGATCTCCCATCTGATTATGTAATTGATTCTTGATAATCTTCATAGCAGAAAAAGCTCTCTCGACAATGCAGTTGCAAAACTGGTAATATTAAGAATGTTACCATTCAATTGCTTAGCTGAAGCATGCTACTATGAAGACTGAAGAGTGTCGATGAGGAGCAAACAAGCAATAGAGAGTAAGACCACCTCCATAAATCGATCTATGTCTAATCGAAATCATATTGTGCGATTGGAGAAATCGATCTCCTTTGAAATCGTCTTGTGCGATTGGAGGGAATTGGAGAAAATCGATATTTGTCGAAATCATTTTGGGCAATTGAGAAGGTAGAGAAGTGAACTTGCGAAGGGTTTGCAATTTTGTATATATTTGTATTCCATTATCTATAAGAGGGGGCAATCTAAAATTTTAAAGGGGGGCAAGATTGTAAATATTGTTAGTTTGGTGGAGTTTCTTAAAAAGCTAAGGGGGGTAATTGCCCCCCTTAGCCATAAGGTAGATCCGCCCTTGTCAGTGGGTGACACCCCATTCCAGTCATCACCACCTCCCCTACTACTGACTTCATGGCCTCGATGTGTTGCCACTGTTCCCTAGAGGTGTTTGTACACACTCTTAGGCAACAATCCTAGGTGAGATAGTTGGAAAGATGGTAGCTGGTTGATTAAGTCCCACATCATGTGTGGGAGTTAGCAAGTGTTACGTGTTGAGATTTGTAGAGCCTGAATATTTTTAATTTCCTCGTATGAGAATAGGAAGTTTCCTTGTACGAGAAAATAGGAAGTTTCCTTGTATCATAATAGGAAGTTTCCTTGTATCATAGAATATATGAAGTTTCTTTGTATAAGACAATAGGAAGTTTTCTTGTTTCATAAAATAAAAAGTTTCCTTGTATGAGGCAGTATGAAGTTTCCTTGTATGAGAAATTATGGTTTTCTTGAATGAATCTATATATAGGGTTTCCTGTGGGAGGTTTGTGTAGACCTAGAGATTGAGTGAGGCTTCATTGGTGATTGCAAACCTTGATTCTCAGAGTCATAGTGGTTTGTGGTGTGTTTCGTGGATGTAGACAGCTTTGACCAGACCACGTTAAATTCTGGTGTTCTTTGTTTTATGCTCCCTTTTTTTTATTGCATTGCCTTAGTTACTTGCCCTTCGTCAAGATTGTTTGGTTTGTTATCTATTGCATTGAATCCCAAGATTCTGAGATTAGTAGTAACACTAATCCATAACAGCTGGTATCAGACATTGGGTTTGTGAACCTAGGGCACAAAAAATATTTGAAGAAGTTCATGTGAAAGTTTCTTTGTTGGTTAAGGTGAGCACAATGGTTTCAAAGAAGGATACAATCAAGATAGAGAAATTTGATGGGTCAAACTTTGGGTTTTGGAATGAGCAAGTGGAGGATTACCTTTGTCAGAAAGATCTATACCCACCATTGATTTAGATAGTATGAAACAAGAAGAGTGAAAAGTGCTTGAAAGAAAGACACTCGGCACCATAAGATTGACATTAGTGAAGTTTGAACAAGTTCAATGAGATTTTTGACCAATTGACAACATTTGAAATCGAATTTAGTGATGAAATTCGAGCGTTGTTAATGTTGTCCCAGTTACCAGAGAGTTGGGTTGGCACAATTACAACAATTAGTAGCTCTGTATGGAAGAACAAATTGAAGTTTAGTGATGTAATCAGTGTGATCTTGACTGAAGAATTAATTAGGAGAAAATTTGAAGGAGGTTCCAGCTCAGGGTATGCTTTGAATGTAGAAAACAGAGGCAAAAGCAAAAGTAAAGACCATGATCAGTATAGGTCTAAGTCCTAAAAACACAAATCGAAGTCTCAAAAACCGAATGGTTCCTAAGATCATATTAAGTGTTGGAACGGTGGTAAAAATGGCTACTATAGAAATCAGTTCAAAGCCCCAAAGAAAGACATAGAAAAGAAGTCAGATTAGGCAAATATTGTGATGAAAGATTCAGATGATGTGTTGGTATTTTTATGAAAAACAAACCTGAGTGTTGGGTGATAGACTCAGGTGACCATGCTACCTCAAACAAAGGTTCTTAGAGAACTATGAATATGGTGACCTAGGTAAGGTGTACATTGGTGATGATTAGCCTTGCAATGTAGTTGGCAAGGGTGTGTCACAAATCAAGTTGAACGAGTCTGTGTGGAAGTTAAAGGATGTGAGACACATTCCTAATTTGAGGAGGAGTTTGATTGAAGTGGGGCAATTGGTGAAAGACGGTCATGTGATAACCTTCAATGATGATAGCTGGAAGGTTTGTAAAGGTGCAATGACTATTGCACGTGGTAAGAAAAATGACACTTTCTACACGACTTCACAGGCAAGTGGGTCAATAGTTATTGTTGAAACAAAAGAGGATCTTGACTTGCGACACTAGAGACTTGACCACATAAGTGAAAAAGGACTGAAGGTCATGCAGTCAAATGGAAAACTACTTGGATTGAAATTAATTGATATTGATTTGTGTGAGATTTGCATCATTGGGAAGCAGAAAATGGTTAGTTTCAAGAAGTGTGGAAGAACTCTAGAGAAAGAAAAACTTGAGTTAATTCACACAGATGTACGGGAGCCAACAAAAGTCTCATTTATTGGTGGGAAGTCATATTATGTGACCTTCATTAATGAACATAGCAAAAAGTGTGAGTATATTTTTTGAAACATAAATCAGAAGTGTTTGATATGTTCAAGAAGTAGAAGGCACTAGTGAAAAATGAGACAAGTTTGAAGGTGAAGAAGTTGAGATCTGACAATGGTGGAAAGTACATTGATGATAGTTTGACACTGGGCAGAATAGCGATTATTCTGTAAGCTAGTTTCAACAGATAATTAACAGGAAAAAACACAAGAGAATTGCTCAAAACACAGAGAAATAACTCTAATGTTCAATTAAATTATTCAAATCAAATGTCTCTTCTAAATTAGCCCACTAGCCGGGCTTTATAGCTAAAACTCATCAATATATATTGGAATTTTACAAAAAATGGCAACACCCCAATAATCATGCTAAAATGAAATACGTAATAAAAGAAATAATTTGCCAAGAATCTAGCCCAAATCGGGTTCAGAATCACTTCCTAAACTATAATTTAAATATTACTATAAAGGAAAAAAAAACTACTAAAATTAACAAGCAGTCTATTCCTAAAAGATAATAATATCTAATCCTAAAAGGAAACTAAAAATACTCTTAATTAAATTGAAAGATTACGAATAAATTATTTAGTAAATAACGTTGAGAGTAAATTATGAACCCTAGAAACCCAAATTAGGAACCCTAGAAATCCTCCTGCATCAGTCGCCTCGGTTTGGAAAGAACTCGTCCTCGAGTTCACAACATCTTCACCGGAATCCTTTGGCGATAGCCCAGAAGGAAGATCTTCTAGCACCAGGTAAGAAAACTCTGCTAGCTCTTGCAGGCCAAGACCATGTTGCGCTAAAGTTGAAATTATAATGTTCCACAATACCACATCTTGCTTGTTACCCATGAGATAAAAAATTTGTTGACCAACTTCCAAACTCCCCACATTTAGAATACATATCAATAAGAGAGCTAATGACTATTGTATTAGGCATGATACCTGTCCTTATTAAATGACTGTGGATTTGCTTACCATGCTTAAGTGTCGCAATGGTAGCACACGCGCAAAGGCGCTGAAAGCAAATTGATCGGGTCCGATCCCCCTAAACATCATTTTTGTAAAGAGCTGAAGTCCAGCATAGCCCATACCACACCGCACATAACCACTAATCAAAGCGGTCCAAGACATTGGATTTTTTTCAGGCATCTCATCAAACAACGTCCGAGCTGATTCCATATCACCACACTTAGCATAGCCCGACACCAAAGTGGTCCAAGCAAGCACGTCTCTTTCTGTCATCTCACCAAACAACTTTTGACCATCTCCAATCACACCACATTTAAAATAAACATCCACAATATAACTCAATATAATTACGTTAAACCCAACTACCAAAACTTGACAATGAACCTGTTTCGTAAGCTTCAGATTATCCCAGGCCTCTGTTGATGTAATTGTAATTAAACATTCATCAAGGCCAATGACACGCCTAATTTTGTTTAACGGGCACAATAATCTGACAACTAATTCCTCAGATTGAGAGCCACCACCATAATCAGGAACGTTCGACGAATAGGATGGCCATGAATTGCTCATGTCAGCATAGCCATGGAGCTCAGGTACATGTGCAATACCAACCAATGAGAAAAGAGGTCGAGGTTCATACACAAGCTGTGTATAGTTGCATGGGTTCTGGGTCTCTTATACATGAACGTCCACGTGAGATAATATAATATCAACGACATCTTGTTTGTTGTCAATAACTCCAACTACAATCTCAGCGTTCAAATTGTCATGCAAGTAGTGGTGCAGATGGCTTTCCACAGGGAAAGCTTCATACAAAACTTCTTGTAGTACTCCTTTCTCGAAGCATGGCAAAGGATGACACACACTTACCAGAATCATCTATTAGAGGTCTGCTTGCTTGACCCATCATTTGCAACAGGTTAGTGACGGGATAGTTGGTGTGAGCATTTTCTCTCCCATCGTAGTATTGTGTTCCCATAACCACCTGCCAAGTGAGTTGACAGTGGCATCCCCCAGCACATTGAGTTGCTTGCAACACAAACTTGAATCCAACCAGCTTCAAACAAATGAGAAACAACTTCTTGGTCCATACTAGTCAAACCTTCATGCAAATAGCCGACACCAAACCGAAGTGTCACTCTTAACATGGACTCTCCCTCTTATGAGATGAAAGTATCCAATTCTTCAATTGGGCGTAACCGAAACGAGGAGTAACCTGCACCATCTGCAGTTGCATAGATCATCATATCCATTGCAATATGTGATGCATGCTTTTGAGTCTTGGACCCCGGTGAGCTACCTCTATCGGTGACATTGTTCTGCAAACCATTTGCATCAACAATATCCAACTCTTCATCAGTATCATACACATGCTCTCCAAGCTCCGTAGTAATGTTTACCACGTCTTCCTCAAGCTCCTCATTGTCATACACATGCTCTCCATGCTCCCATAATCGAGCATGATTGTGATACGGGTTTTCGAAACTGGAATCAGAATCGTGATCTTCTTCCATCTCACGATTATCGAAATCCTGCGTCGTTAGACGCCGGGTTAATTTTGCAACTTGCCTCTGTAAATCCTCAATCATCATATTCTTAACATTACGATCACGGTGAGGGGCTTCTTCGTTCGAAACTTGCCTGTGACTACCATGACCACCAGCCATAGAAACTGATGAAATCTCACCCCAAGAAGATGTAGAAGCTCTGATACCAACTGACGCCGGACAGAATAGCGATTATTCTGTAGGCTAATTTCAACAAATAATTAATATGGAAGAACACAAGAGAATTGCCCAAAACATAGAGAAATAACTCTAATGTTCAATTAAATTATTCAAATCAAAGGTCCTTTTTAAATTAGCCAACAAGCCGGGCTTTATAGCTAAAACTCATCAGTATTGGAATTTTACCAAAAATGGCAACACCCCAATAATCATGCTAAAACGAAATACGTAATAAAACAAATAATCCGCCAAGAATCTGGCCCAAATCGGGTCCAAAATCACTTCATAATCTATAATTTAAATATTACTATAAAGGGGAAAAAAACTACTAAAATTAACAAGCAGTCTATTCCTAAAAGGAAACTAAAAATAGTCCTAATTAAATTGAAAGATTACGAATAAATTATTTAGTAAATAACTTTGAGAGTAAATTAGGAACCCTAGAAACCCAAATTAGAAACCCTAGAAATCCTCCTGCATCATAGTTTCAAAAGGTATTGTGCTAAAAATGGAATAAGACTGAAAAAAACTTTGCCAGGAACACAACAATAAAATGGTGTAGCAGAGATGATGAACAAAACATTGACTGAGAGAGTCAAATGTATGTGTTTGCATGCAGGTTTGCCAAAATAGTTTTAGGCAGAAGCAATCAGTTCGTACATCATGTTACTTGATCAACATGGGACCATCATCTCCATTGGAATAGAGGATACTAGAAGTGGTAGTGTGGGCTGGTAAGAATGTAAACCTTCCCCAATTTTTTGGTTGTGTTTCTTATGTTCATATAAGTGATAATTCTAGAAGTAAGCTTGACTCCAAGTCACGTAAATGTTTTTCATTGGATGTGGTGGTAATGACTTTGGTTATAGTTTTGAGATGATCAAAACATAAAAGTCATTAGAAGCAGTGATGCAATATTTAATGAAAAATTAATGTACAAGAACAGAGATAGAACACAACTTGTTAGACAGGTGCAGAGTGATCCTGAGTATGTTGAGTTGGTTGATATGCCAGATAATGATGTGGTACAACAAACATGTGAGAGTTTACAGTCACAAGGTACTATACTAGAGAACGTGATACAACAAAATGATACACCATAAAGTCCAACTCCTGCACGAAACAAAAAGTATGTATCATCTGATTATGTAAATTATTTGCAATTTACTGACGAAAATTGTTTGAATTACATGTTACTCAAAGATGCTGGCGATCCTGAATGCAATATGGCGAAGCATGTGAGTTAACAGATGCCAAACAGTGGGATATTGCAATGGATGATGAGATGAAATCACTTATTTCAAATGAGATGGGAGTTAGTTTAACTACCCAAAGGGAAGAAAACCTTGAATATAATAAGTGGGTGTATCAAGTTATAAAACATGATGGCTTCAAGATATATAAAGAAAGGCTGGTAGTCAAGATATATAAATAAAGAAATACTTGACAACACATAGATATTTTCTCCAGTTGTGAAATAGAATATGATCATTAGAACTGTATGAGTATTGTTGCAGCAGAAGATTTGCACCTTGAACAGTTAGATGTGAAAACTGCATTCCTCCATGGCGACTTAGAGGAAGATATATACATGTAACAACCTCGAGGTTTCACAGTGAATGATAATAAAGAGAGTCTAGCATGGAAATTGAAAAAAGTTTGTATGGTTTAAACAGGCTTCTAGACAGTGGTACAAAATGTTTGATGATTTTATGCATAAAAATGACTACTTGCAAGTGCAATGCTGACCAGTCCTGCTACTTCAAGAGTTTTGCATCCTGTTTATTATTTTGTATTGTATGTTGATGACATGTTGGTTGCATGCTCAGATGTGAGTGAAATTAAATGTTGAATAAGTAGCTGGCAAGTTTGCCATAAAAGATTTGGGGTTCAACAAAACAGATTCTTGAAATGAAGATTAGCAAGGATAGACAAAATTTTGTTTTGAAGTTGTCTGGTTGAATATGTTGAACGAGTCCTAAAGCGGTTCAATATGAGTGGTGCTAAAGTAGTTAGCACGCTTTGGCAAATCATTTCAAGTGGTCAGAAGAGTAGTCGCCTAAGACACAATAAGAAATAGATTACATAGCTAAGGTACCGTATGCCTCAACCATTGGAAGTTTGATGTATGCCATGATTTGCTGAGACCAAACATTGCTCATGCAGTGAGAGTAGTGAGTAGATTTATGCGCGATCTTGGAAACAACACTAGGATGCAGTTAAGTGAATATGAGATATCTAAGAGGTACCACTGGAAGGTATTGTATTTTGATAAAAATGATCTCAGATTGCAGGGATTTGTAGATGCAAACCACACAGGTGATGTGGATAGCAGGAGGAACACCATTAGTTATGTCTTTAATTACAGTGGGCAGTACAACAGTTAGTTGGGCTTCTGAGTTGCAGAAGCTGGTGGCATTATCTACTACCGAGTCGGGATATGTTGCCATTAGAAGTATTTTAAAGCAGGACAAGAGTGTTTTGTACAGTGACAGTCAGAGTGCATTTTGTCTTGCCAAGAACTCTACATTTATCACATAACTAAGTACATAAGTATTCGTTACCATATCATCAGATATGTTGTAGAAGATAAGATCTTGAAACTTAAGAAGATTCAGGGTATTAGAAGTCCAACAAATATGTTAACGAAGGTAGTAACAAATGAAAACTGAGGTTGTGTTCAACTTTAATTGGTCTTTCAGCTTGAGAAGACCAGGATGAACGCAACAATATGATGTAAATTGGTTCATTGTTTGATTCAGTCTAAGTGGGAGATTGTTGAGATTTGTGGAGCCTGAATATTTTTAGTTTCCTTATACAAGAGAATAAGAAGTTTCGTTGTATAAGATAATAAGAAGCTTCCTTGTCTCATAGAATAAGAAGTTTCTTTGTATAAGACGATAAGAAGTTTTATTGTATGAGAGTATATGACTTCCTTGTATGAATATATATATATATATATGCAAGGTTAACAATTGTAGTGAAGCTTTGCTATATATACATCCTCCTAGCAAACTATTCCATCCACCATTTTAAGGATGGTTCAATAAATCGAGACAATCATAATTTTATAGAAACCAACAAGCCTCACAAAACCAACTCTTGTATGATAACATAAAACAACATTATTCAAATCAAACATAGTATTCCCAACATAACATAAAAACTGCATTATTCAAACCAAACATAGTTTTTCCCATCATCATCAGTACTGAACCACCAACAAACACTACTAACTAGTTTTTTTACCATGACAAAACACACTGTTCATACCAACAAAAGCTTTCTAACCAAAAAACACACTTTCTATGATTGATACACCGATCAATACCTACCACTTTGCACGGGCATGGAGTGGCTCCTCGAATTCTGCATTTGCCTACGTTGCTCCTCCATCTTGCTCAACATAGCAATTATAGTCTGCAATAACATGAAGATGATTATAAATAAGAACGACCTGTTAAGTTTTAAACTTGATAGTACTAATTTTCATAGAGATACAATGATTATCTAGCAGTGAAAGGAAAAATGAAAAACATAGTAGCTAGACTTCAAAGTGAAAATATTACCTCAAGATCATTTTCAGAAATGCATTTTTCTTTTTGAAGTTTCTCTAATATGAGCTGCTGCTGAGTGAAGTAAGCCTGATATATTTTTTTTCATAAAACCAAAGAAATAGTCACTAGCATATATAAATGGGTTTTTAGACTTAATAAACAAATAAATAATAAATGAATACACTTTTTAACTTGCTATTAACAAAAACAGCATGTTAAGTCGCCCCATGGAGAGCGAAAAACTTGTTTTACCCCTGACAACGTGTAATTGTGTGGAGGGGGGTTGTAACATATATGGGTTCACACACTACATGATCAAATTGAATTGGAATGAATCATGTAGGCTCAGAACGCATGTGCATTAATAACAGGATCCCTTACCTATAGTTGCATTTATATGGTCGCATCAAGGTTTCTGAATGCCTTGTTACAGTTAAGATCAGGTCATTCTCAAACTTCTAATGATAATGGCAACTGTTCCAGTATATGCAATATGCGTGCATTCACACAAACACTTGGGTAAAGTAATTTCGATCTACAAAACAAACAAACCCTTGTGATATACATACCGCCCTTCTTGCCCTTGATCTAGCTGCCGCTCCCGGTTTCTGATCATCCTCTGGTGCCTTCTTTGCAGCATGATTTGTGCAAATGGAGAGTTTGCATTGGCAGTATTAGTTATCCCCACGTTAGAATGTCCAAATGGAGCCTGTTGTGATACTGTGGGTAAAATCCCATTCCGACTCCCTGATGAAGCCCTGACCCATTTCCACCTACTCCATTCTGGGGCACTTCATTCATACCACTTTCGAAGTCATTACATTGTTTTCAGACATCCCAACAGGGACTCCCCAATTTTCTCCACCTTCGGGGTTTCAAAAGATTCATGGCTAGAACCGGGTTTGGGAGCACTGAGGAGTTTTGGGAAACTGGAAAATGGGGGCCCCAGGTTTGGTACAACGACTGCCGGGTTCTGAACATGGATGTTCACATGGAGTTTGGTGCATTTGTACCGGAGAGAAAAGGTTTGGATTCAACTTCCTGTTCATATGATGATGATGAAAACATAGGAGGAAGGTGGTAGGCAATTTGGCGGTGGGGTTTTGTGCTGTTGTTGATTGCTGGTTCATGTCTAGACCTGAAACAAGATTTTTAGCAGGATGAGTTCTTTATGAAATTTCTAGGAACGAAATCAGATTTATTTGGAAAAAAAAGAAGAAGAAGAAGAATAAAAGGAAACTGGAACTTTTCTAGAGAGCCAAGCCCTCGCCAGGCCAGGCACAATACCGTCCATCATCTTCGAGATGTGCATCTATAGGATGATGGACAGTATCGGGCCTGGCTCTCTAGATTTTCCAAGGAAACTCTAGTATGTGTGAGCTTTTGGGTTCTAAAGGCTTCAATTACAAAATCCAAGAAGAATTAACAGCATAAACTCAGGCTAATACATGCTGTATTGATTGAATAAAATAGCTAGGCCCATGCCCAACAATTAACGAAATACAAAGTATAGACATTGAAGGGCAAAGAACAAAAAAAAGGAATTTAGACCATTTTAAGATGGTAATTATGTTGGTAAAGGCAATCATCAACAATCTTTAGATCAAGTTCACGATCTTCCAAGAAGAATATTTGAATGGGAAGATAATTATGATGCGAAGTTCATGATTAATTCTTCAATAAGACATCCAGATTCAATAAACCAAGCCAAAACTATCTAAATTCCATTTCCAAGAAAGTAAAGCAAGAGAGGAAAAAACTTATTAAAAAAAAAAAAGAAAAAAAAACGAGTTTAATAGATGGTGGCAAAAGCAAGGATGCACTCATTACCATTAAAGTTGGTCTTCTAAATAAGATGAAGAACAACCTAAAAATTACCAACCCTTCACACAATGAAAACTACAAAAAATCATCAACACTTCACACCATGCAAATTTACTAAAACTACTCGAAGAGAGAGTAAGAGATCTAGACACCTGTATTCATGTTTGTAGAGAGGACTCTTGATTCTTTAGAAGAAATGGGATTCAAGAATCAAAGAGATAAAGGAGAATAAATTGAGAGAGAAAGAAGAAATACAAAGAGGAGAGTGAGCAACTTGTGAATTAAGTTTTGAAGAGTGAACAACTACCATGATCGTGTACATCTATGCCTACCTTTTATACTCAGCACCGACTCATTATCGAGCATCCCAACCATTCGTTAAATATCTAAGTATGTGGAATCTTGATCTAGGTGATTTGTCCGTATGAGCGGTGGTGATTAGAGTTGATAAGAGTAAAGTCAACATATTGAAAAAACAAGAAGTGATTATGATGGTAAATAATACTCTCCCTAAAATGAATAGCGACCCGACAAGGCATTCATCTCAGAATCGACTGAACCCTGATAAACGTGTCAACGTCAGTTGGAGTGCGAGTTGAGCCACTTTGTGTGGATTGCTTAGATAGATAGATGACTAGGAATAAGAGCCACCCAACTGCGAACCTATAATTATTTTCGGATTGTTTTCCATAGTTCTAGTTCCAATTCTCAACAACTACGGACTATTTTTTTCTTTTTTTTATCCCTTAACCCCTCTCAACCCCAGATGACGCACTGCTCAACCATTGATCCATTACACCTTAAGTACAAACTACTAGCACTATGAGTTTATCTATTCCAACTTTTCAAAGGAGAATGGTAGTGAATCACTCTTGCTAATTATGATGTCTTCAAATAATAAATTAAACATTTAGATGACATCCAAGGCTTGTGTGAGAGACAACTTGAAAAAAAAGAAAGATACGAGAGTCCAATTATCTACTTGGAGAAAGTGTTTGGGTTTCGAAACTCCACTTTAACTACTTCCAACACTAACATCCAGAATTAGCAAATGATTGTTGATCTTGATAATGTATATATATGTAAAACTTGTGACCAAACTCAAAGTTACAAATCAACTATCCTTAAAGAAGAAAAGAAAAGAAAATTCTTAGAACTAAAATGAATTGAATGAGGACACGCACCTAGTGATGGAAGGTAGAGTTGGGATGCAATACGAAAATTTTTGCTTTGAATAAACTAATTTAAATAAGAAATTATATGTGGGTTTTTATCTGATATGCTTTGGTTGAAAACGTATTTCAACCGTAATACATAGTTGGTCCGTGATTAATTTAACATTTAAAAATTGTTTGGTGTAACCAACCACATTATGTTTTTTACTCTTAAATAAAACACAAAGAAGAAAACTACTCATGTCGTTGATTGAGGGTTTTTGTGAAGAATTCTTGATTTAGATTTTTGGATGTAGGATTTTTTAAGGTTTTAAATGCAAAATTTTTCAATATAATATAATAGGTGCCACAATTATGAAATTATATATATATATATATTTAATATATTAATTTAATATTTATTAGTTTTGTCAACCCTTCTATGGTTGATGAACACGGTAGAATTTAATGAATGTTGACTGGATTTTAGTTTTTTATATAAATGTTACTTTTTATTCTTTCATTCAAGTGTTAATTAATGTTCTTAGATGAAAATTTTCATTATCAAATGATTTTTATTTAATAAAAACTAATTAGTCCGATTATTTAGGTTGTGCAAATAAAGTCGGAACGGCCCAAGATACCAATGCAACAAAGAGTTGATGCAACCAAGCCAAATAGTCGGATACACATAGCAACTCCCTTGCTATTTATTATTTACCTATTTTCTTATTCATTTCAAACTTAACTTGAACCAACAAAAGGGACATTGTTAGCGACAACAAGAATTGGGTCTTAATCAGATCCATCTGCGCTAGACCCATCTCAATTGTGAATGCTATTTCCATTGAATTGTCAATATATAATGATCGACCTTTAATTAATGAATTGTCCAACCACATAAATGAGTGAGACTACCCCAACACTCCCAATATCCAATGAGACCCACATCATCATAATTTTCTCCAAGAAGAACCAAAAAGAAAAGATGTGTGAAAAAGGCCAACAAAAATAATCAAAATC
>QNQO01010076.1:0-50043 GCA_003290165.1 Berberis thunbergii
AATTGTGTCATTCAGAGAGGTTACGGTGTATTTCATAAAATATGACAATGATGATGTCATTATCAAAATTGGTAGTGTCATTTAGTGTATAGGCATGACTCAAATATGAATGGATAAAAATATTAATTATTTGACAAGTTTATTTTATTGCAAGAGCCATTTTTCATTGAAAATGATTTTTTTTAAATGTTATTTTTTTAACTTACGGTTGAGTTACTGCCACCTTTCATTTTCCACCACTAGTGCTTTTCGCTATTAGCTCACCTTGAATGCTCTTTTTCATTGTCGCTATTAGCCCCAGTGGATGCCCTCAATAATTAATTGACCGAAAGAAGATTCGTATCTCCCCATATTCATGTAAGACATTTGGTTAAGGTTCATAATCTCTTTTTTTTTTAATATTCAATGGCAATAAATGAAGCTCCCTATTGTTTTTAGTGACAAAATTATTGTGAAAGAAGTTGGTAACCTAATGACTTTATACCCCCAAGGGTTCAAACGCTATATTATTAATGTAAATACTGCAATTTGCATGTTCAACAAAATATCAGGACAACGATAACATAACTCTTCTTTGCAACTTGACTATATATTATTAATGTAATAAGAGTATTTTTAGTTATTTTATTATTTAATTAATAATTGGTCGGTTCACATTAAAGTTCAACAAGAATTAGAATTAGAACTTTTACTTTTGCAATTATAATTTGAATTCAATTCAAGTAAGAGTTAAAGTTTCTATTTTATTTAGGAAACTAATTGTTTGCCTATAAGCTTAAGTCAATTATAAATTAAGGTCATTGGCCAATGTAATAGATTTTTTTTTTTTTTTTTTTGAGTCTTGAGAATACATTAATATTGTGAAACTTTGTTTATCAAATTTCATTTATAATTTGATTTGTAGGCTTCGGCTGAATCTATGAATTATGAACCTTTTAAATTTATGTTCATTATAGTTATTTGTAATTGAACATTTGATCACTTCATCCAAATTCAGTCAATGGCGCTGAGCCAACTTGGAAGTTGGAATGGTAATTTTCATATGACTAAATAATAGTGGATAAAAATATTAATTTTTTGACAAGTGTTATTTTATTGTTGAAAATGATTTTTTTTAAATGTTTTGTTTTTTAATTTAGGGTTCACTTGCTGCCACCTTTCATTTTCCACCATTAGTGTTTGTCGCTATTAGCTCACCGTCATCGACTAAAAGAAACACGAGTAATTCTAGCCAGCCTGGTTTGCTTGTTTGGCCTGCTTATTTACACATGTTGTCCCTCCTATTTAAAACACAACCACAGACACTTTAAAGATGATGGACAAAAGAGTAATTCTAGCCCGCCAGACAAGCAAACCGGACTAGCTAGAATTTCTGAAGAAACACCACTAGAACTTGTCGCTATTAGCTCCAATGGATGCCCTCAATAATTATTTGACCAAAAGAAGATTTGCATCTCCTCGTGTTTATGTAAGACATTTGGTTAAGGTACATAGTCTTTTTTTGTATATTTAATATCAATAAATGAAGCCCCTTATTGTTTTTAGTAGTGTTCTAAAAAACGCTAGGTGCTGGGCGGGCAACGAGCAGGTGCCTAGCGCCCAGGGGCCTAAGCGGCACCTAGGCGGTCTTAGGTTTTGTATTATAACTTTAATAATTTACAAAAGTTAAGCATAATACCTTATCAATTACATCTAATTGAATTCTATGATACATATGCAAAATTTAAAAACATGAAAAAATTAATAATCATGAACAAAATGTATTAAACTCAAGTGACTGAAGTTGGGCATGATGGTATTTTATATAAAATTGAATTTTGTAGACAAATATTCAAACCTACTCTTTTATTTTTCTTCAAATTGCATTAATAACCTCAGTCATGTTTGATAAAATCTACATTAATAAAATAGGTATTGGCAAATCCTTTTGGAAATTCCATTAAAGTAATCATCATTTGTACATTTAGACATATACTGAATAAAAAATAATTATATTATTTTTTCTAAAAAGATGAAAGAAAATAAAATGAAGAACACAATCAGCCTTAATTAAAAAATAAAAATAAAATGCCCAGAACCCTGCCTAGGTCGCCTAGACCTCCCAGAACTGCCGCCAACCATTAATTTGGGCGATTTTCTACCTTCTAGCGCTAGGCCGATTTTTAGAACACTGATTTTGTAGTGACTAAGTTATTGTGAAAGAAGTTGGTAACCTAATGAATAATATATATATAACTTTTTTTAAAGTCCCTTAATCCCCCCACTCCAAATGCCGTCCTCGGCAGGGTTCAATGCGGGATATAATGACATGTAGCGTAATCTTCTTTGCAACTTGACTATATCATGACAACGATAACATAGCTCAAATTAGTGACTGGAATCCACATTTTAAGGGATTGCTAGATCATGTAATATTGTTCAAAGTCTACAGTCTGAATTCCAATAGATAACCGAATGGTTTCACTAAAATATTTATGATGTTCTTTATTTCCTTTACTTTTTGCTTCTCTGATATACTTAGACCGTGCATATTTAGTGAAAGAATAATCCAAGTTAAAAGTTTTGGAATGAATTGGATGTTTATTGAGATGAATCTAAATGATGAAACATCGTGTTTTGCCAAAGTAAATTGGATTGAAAGCTTCTTACCCTGTCAATAATTTATTCGTTAAAACAATTAAAATAAACAAAACTGAAAGAATGATAATACTTCAATTTTAGTGAAAGACTAACTCAAGCTAAAAGTTTGGAATCAATTGGATATTTATGAGATTGATTAACATGATGAGAACAATCTACTTACTAAAGTAAATTGGATTTAAAAACTTCTAACTAGGGGTGAGCATGGGACGGGATGGGTCGAGATGAACTCATCCATATCCCATCCCATTTCATTCGAGATCGGGACGGGATGTGATAGACCTCATCCCGACCTCGTCCCATCTCCAACCAGGACGAGATGGGACAGGATGAGCACGTACCAGATAGTCCTCCAATAAAAATTAACAAAAATATTTTTATGTCACATTACTCACACACTAATAATGTCAAATTTATATACATATAACTTACATCACAAATAATAATAGATATTAAATAAATAAATATTACACTTTTTTGGAACGCAAATAAATATTTAAAATTTATTTAATATTAAAAAAAATCGGGACGGGATGAGATGGGTTCGGGATGTGATGCCCACCCCTACTTCTAACCCTATCAAATAATTTATTCATTAAAATGATTAAAATTGATAAAATTTAATGAAGTAATAAATTATGTTAGAGATTTAAGTATAATTAATGAATGTCAATAAGGACTGATTTTGATTGTAAATAATCTGAATTTAAAAGGATAAATGGTAAAATTGTGTAATAGTATTTTAATTTGAAAGGACACAAACACCTTATGTCCTTGTTCATCACTATTCATCCAAAATTTCTCGTAATTGTTAATAAAGGTTAAAGGCAAAACGGTCAAGCAAAGTTAAAGTTGAAGAAATACTCTCCTACTATGGCCGGCTGACGGTGGCAGGTTGGCTGTGGTGTTTGATGGAGAAGAGATGAAGAAATGAGAAGAGATGTGATAGAATTTGTTTTATTTATATTGGTAATGTCCTTCAGTATGTGATTGTGTCATTCAGAAAAGGTTATGGTGTATTTCAGAAAATAGGACAATGATGATGTCATTATCAAAATTGACGGTGTCATTTAGTGTAGGCATGACTAAATTATGAATGGATAAAAATATTAATTTTTTGACGAGTTTTATTTTTATTGCAAAGTCATTTTTCATTGAAAATGATTTTTTTTTTAAATGTTTTGTTTTTTAACTTACGGTTGAGTTACTGCTACCTTTCATTTTTCCACCCACTAGTGCTTGTCGCTATTAGCTCACCGTGAATGCTCTTTTTCATTGTTGCTATTAGCCTCAGGGGGATGCCCTCAATAATTAATTGACGAAAAGAAGATTCGCAACTCCCCATATTCATGTAAGACATTTGATTAAGGTACATAATCTTTTTTTTTTAATATTCAATAGCAATAAATGAAGCTCCCTATTGTTTTTAGTGACAAAGTTATTGTCAAAGAAGTTGGTAACCTAATGACTTTATATATATAAAAGTCCCTTAACCCCTCCCACCACAAATGTCATTCTCGAGAGGGTTCAAATGCTGGACCTAATGACATTTAGCCTTCCAAATAGTGCAATTTGCATGTTCAACAAAATATCAGGACAACGATAACATAACTCTTCTTTGCAACTTGACTATATATTATTAATGTAATAAGAGTATTTTTACTTATATTATTATTTAATTAATAATTGGGCCGGTTCACGTTAAGGCTCAATTAGGAGTAATAGAAGTTCAATAAGAATTAGAATTAGAATTGGAACTTTTACTTTTGCAATTATAATTTGAATTCAATTCAAGTACGAGTAAAGTTTCTATTTTATTTAAGAAACTAGTTGTTTGCTTACAAGCTTAAGTCAATTATAAATTAAGGCCATTGGCCAATGTAATAGAATTTTTTTTTTTTTTAATCTTGAGAATACATTAAATTGTGAAACTTTGTTTATCAAGTTTCATTTATAATTTGATTTGTAAGCTTCTGCCGAATCTATGAATTATGAACCTTTTAAATTTATGTTCATTATAATTATTTGCAATTGAACATTTGATCACTTCATCTAAATTCAGTCAATGGTGCTGAGCCAACTTGGAAGTTGGAATGGTAATTTTCATATTTCAAACCGCGGTCATAATTTGGTATTATAGTCTGAAAGCTTCACAGTTTAATTGGGTTGAAGATTCCTATAATACAAAAAACAAATTTCAACTAGTTTGCATGATTAATGAATATTTAAATGGAGGACAGAGTATTACTATAAAAATGTTGAGCTCTCTTCATGAATGTTAAAACAATCGACTAAAGGTAACGTCACAAGCATACTTTGCCATTGTTTTCGCTTTAATTAGCTTGTGGATGCTCTAAGCTATCAGCTCAATTTGGATTTGAATAACTCAGTCTCCCAATAAAGTGGTGCACCCAAGATCAATCTGGAATATATAACGACTCATCTCCAAATTTACAGTAGGAGAGTTCTTTTATTATATATATATATATATTATATATATATATATTGGTAATGAAGTTTTTTTTTTTGAAAGGCATTGCCAGCTTTGTTTGTTGGTATTTTTTTGACATTTTTGGGTTTTTTTTACACTTCTACCATTTTTTTGGATTTTGGGGTTTTTTTTTTTTTTTTTTTTCCTTTTTTACACTTCTACCCTTCAGAAATGTAGGTGATGTCATTCAAGAAAAAATAGGACAATGATGATTCATTATCAGGATTGGAGGTGTCATTAGTCATGGGCATGACTAAAATATGAAATACTAATGGATAAAAATATTAATTTTTTGACAAGTTGTTGTTTTATTGTTTGAAAATGATTTTTTTAAGTGTTTTGTTTTTTAATATAGGGTTCACTTACTGCCACCTTTCATTTTCCACCATTAGTGCTTGTCGCTATTAGCTCACCGTGAATGCTCTTTTTCATTGACTAAAAGAAACACGAGTAATTCTAGCCAGCCTGGTTTGCTTGCTTGGCCGACTTATTTACACATGTTGTCCCTCCTATTTAAAACACAACCACAAACACTTTAAAGAGGAGGGACAAAAGAGTAATTCTAGCAAGCCAGACAAGCAAAACCAGACTAGCTAGAATTTCTGAAGAAACACCACTAGAACTTGTCGCTGTTAGCTCCAGTGGATGCCCTCAATAATTAAGTAACCAAAAGAAGATTTGCATCTCCCTATGTTTATGTAAAACATTTTGTTAAGGTACATAGTCTTTTTTTTTTTTTTAATATTCAATAGCAATAAATGAAGCTCCTTATTGTTTTTAGTAGTGTTCTAAAAAGCGCTAGGCGCTGGGTGGGGGCGAGCAGTGCCTAGCGCTCAGGGGCCTAGGTGGCACCTAGGCGGTCTTAGGTTTTGTATTATAACTTTAATAATTTACAAAAGTTAAGCACAATACATTATCAATTACATCCAATTTAATGCCAAGATACTATGCAAAATTTAAAAACATGAAAAATTAACAATCATGAACAAAATTTATTAAAAACTCAAATAACTGAAGTTGGTCATGATGAGTACTTTATATAAAATTGAATTTGTAGACAAATATCCAAAACCTACTCTTTTATTTTTCTTTAAATTGCATGAATAACCTTAGTCATGTTTGATAAATCTACATAGTAAAATAGGTACTGGCAAAATCCTTTGAGAATTCCATTAAGTAATCATTCATTTGCTACATTTGGAACATATACTGAATAAAAAATAATTAAATAATTTATTTCTAAAAAAGATGAAAGAAAAATAAAATAAAAACACATCAAACCTTATTAAAATAAATAAAAAATCGCCCCAGACTCAGCCTAGGCCCCCCAGACCCTCCCAGACTGCCGCTCAGCCTTTAATCTGGGCGATTTCTACTTTCTAGCGCCTAGACCGATTTTTAGAACATTGGTTTTTAGTGACTAAGTTATTGTGAAAGAAGTTGGTAACCCAATGAATTTATATATATATATATAAACTTTCTTTTAAAGTCCCTTAATCCCCCCACTCCAAATGTCGTCCTCGGCAGGATTCAAATGCGGGATATAATGACATGTAGCGTAACTCTTTTTTGCAACTTGACTATATCATGACAACGATAGCATAGCTCAAATTAGTGACTGGAATCCGCATTTTAAAGGATTGCTAGATCATGTAATATTGTTCAAAGGGTACAGTCAGAATTCCAATAGATAACCGAATGGTTTCACTCATATATAAATTTTTTGTTGTTCTTTCTTTCCTTTGCTTTCCGCTTCTCTGATATACTAGACCGTGCATATTCACTACTACAAATATTAGCTTAGGTAACGCCACTTAGATGACGCTTTTTTAAAGAGCTATCCAAGTGGGCACTAGGATAGCGCTTATTTGTCTTTAAAAAAAAATCAAAAAATAAAAACACTACAATAGCGCTTTTAATTTTTTTTTTTCAGTTAAGCGCTATCTTAGTTATGTCTTAGATAGCGCTTTAAAAAACGCTATGAGAAAAAACGTTACCAAAGCTACCATAGCACTTTTAAAGTGCTTGCATAGCGCTTTCGAAGCGCTATGCTACTTACATTTAGGATAGCGCTTCCGAAGCACTATCCTATATATCACTACTAAAGCGCTATCATAGTCTAGCAATTAAAAAAAAAATTTAATTAAATTATCACTACTATAGCGCTTATATAGCGCTACCTCAACAGCGTTCTTCAATGCCTCACTTACACACCACCACTCGCCAATTTCTGTCTCAACAATCAACACACCTCTCTTTGTGACCGCAACCCTAACCCTAAGAACAACAATTGCCCTTTCTGCATTCTCGAAAGGCGAATTGTTCGCTCTCTCACCCTCGACGCCACTCTCGACGCCCCTCCAAGATCCACAGCTGCCTCACCATATTTGCTAATCATTTCCGCTACGGTAGACAGGAGGATGCTTCACGAGTTCTTGCGCTACGTTATCGATGCCTTTCATAACACCTGTCTCCGCTTCAAGAAGCTCCATACACCACCGCCAATGGAACAACAACAGCAACGGGAGCAGGAGTGACAACACTATTGTTAAGGAGATTTTCGGGAGGGCATTGAGAAGTCAGGTGAAGTGCCTTCCTGTGGTGCTGACTCCAATAAGACTGATGAGATTATGGATATCAGTTCTTGACCTCTTTCACTCTACTTCTCTTAAAGATGCCATGGATCGATTCTTTGATGTCGAGGTTTTGGATGGAGCAAACAACTCCAAAGCCCAAAAACCCTTTCAACAGTAAACCCTAACCCCATCAAAAACCCAGGTCTTCTTCGTCTTCTCGCTCACAGAGCTCAAAAAATGGCTTCTCAACATCTCCACAATATTTACAAAAATGCCATCTTCTTCTCCACTCGATCTTCGCATTCACCAATTACAGAACCGTTTGATCTTCACAACCTCACCACTCAATGGATGGGTGGACAAGATCAAAGGGTCTTCACCGGCGACAAGACCTCCACTGACCAACCTTCTCAATCCACGTCCCAATCCTTCACTCTCCTCAGTAAGTACCCCACAGCTCTTTGCTAAAAGTTTCGATTTTTTTTCTAATTTGGTTTTGAATTTGCTGTTTTGTTGTTGGGGTTTTGGAAAAATCGATTTTTTAGTTTTTGGGTCACTTCAATTTGGTTTTCAATGAGTGGGTTTTGTGTAAGTTTGTACATTTTTTGCGTTTTAGAATTTGCTGATAGATGATGACTGCAAGAAAGATGGGATCTTTCAAGAACTATGTGGTGGGTCGAAGTAGTGAAGCCACATTTTCGGATGCATTTGAGAAGCAAGAGCTATTATTCGATATCTAGGTGGGTTCGATCCCACTGAGGAGGTAATGAATTGGTCTCTTAGTTTGTATATTTGAAGTTTTGCGTGAATTTTTGTAGAATTCCATTAAAGTTGTGTTTTTTATTGTTGAATGATTGTAGAATATCCAAAGCAGCCAGAAGAAAGATGCGGCGAAGAAGTGTAATTGCACGATAATGGAAGTTGAGAGTGCATTGGCGAAATTTACGTGGGCTAAAGAAGCACAAAAGAAGATAGAGAAGTTGAAGTAAGAAGGAAAACCTATGCCGAAAAACATAAATGGGGTACTACTAGTCTCAAACTTGAATTTTGTAGTCTATTGTGAACGCTTAAAGAAGATAGATTATGAATTAGGTGTCGAGGATTTTGATAATCCAATGGAAAATAATTTAGCAAATATCATTGTTAAGATTGTTTGGATGAGCACTAATTCCACTGCCCCGATCTCATGTTTAGGGGTTTCTATGTACTGTAACGGGAAGTTCTACTGTATCTTACGTACCAAAAAACTTTAGGATAGTTTTTTTTTGTTTTGGGTCAGTAAACTTTAGGATATCTGTCTTATAATAGACAGGGTTCAGAATCCTGTATTGAGCTAGGAAATCTGAAATGGTTTTTTCACTATCCTCGTAGTTTATTGATAATGCATATAATAGCATTCAAAGGCTAAAGATGGTTTCTAGGTGATTTTGATCATGTCCCCGGCGTATCTAGTTTATTAGTGCAATGAACTACATGTGTTATTGTGTTTGTACTGGCACATAATATATACATTGAATCAATGTTTGTCAACTGGTGCATTGCAAAACAGAGCTGTGAGACAGTTTCTTATATGTGAACTGCATTTATTAATTATTATATGGTTAATATGTTGTTTTCCTGTCTTTAAATGGGTTATCATGGTTTTTGTAGGTTCAAAAGCTGATGGGATCAACACCACTGGATGTTGCCAGGTCTAATATGGCAAAGAGTGGGCAAATAAGTAGAAATGCACTCTGCCCATGTGGCTCAAAAAGAGATATAAAAGGTTTGATGGGCTGCCTTTTACTCATTCAGATTCAGATACATGTAAATTTGAATATTTCATATCATAACATTCCTCATGTGGAATCGTCGTGTGGCCTTCTTCCAAGAATAATTAAAATAAGCTATTATCCAATACAGAAATCCAGTGCTCGTGAACATTACCCAACTACGCATGGCATATGATTGCTTGCATGCACTATAGATTCCTAGAATCAGAGAATTGCAGAAACATGTTACATCGTATTGGTTATTCAATCCTTATGTCTCCTGAATTTGGCTGTTCAAGTCCCTGATTGCTTCTGAATTTTTTGTTATGAAGGTGCTGCGGAAAAGATTGAAGAGCAAAAGCTTTCTAACTAGACGGGATTTGATGGACACCGATTAAAGACTTGACAAAACTTTTGCAAGAGAATCTTCCCATTAACCATTTGAACTTCCACCTGAAGTGAAGCTCAAGTTATGTCATCATCAAAGAAAGTTTCCCTCAGCCTTCAGTGTCCACCCTTCACATTGCAGTTACTTGATTGGCAGGGAACTCTTAACTGATGGATCGAGTAAAATATCAATGAGTGTTATGCAATCATTAGAGGAAATAAACAAGTTTTATTTTTTGTTTTCATTATTGTTCAAGGAAAAAAGACGAGGGAAGATGGAGATGGCCAGATGGATTTCATGCAAATATATGAATGATGCTTGACGCATTTCATCTTGTCTACTAGATGTTTTCTCCAAATGGAGAGTTGGAACCATCGAAAGCACATATCATTTTCTTTTCGGTATTACCATGTTCAGAGCAGGAAGAATATATATGAATGCTTAAATTATATTTTGAATGAATGAGAAACAGTTAGTTATCATGTTGTGTCTTTATTGATTGATTGAACGTTGTCATTATTATATTAAATATTATATTTAGCCCAGAAAATCGGTATCGGAAAAATATAAAAAACAAATCAAATAACTTAGATAGCGCTTATTTAAAAAAAATTAGCGCTTTCTAAGGCGCTATTGAAGTTAATTAAAAAAAAAATCAACGCTTAGATAGCGCTTTATTAAGCGCTATTCAAGTACGCGCCTTGCATAGCGCCTTTTTGAGCGCTATCTAAGCTACCATAGCGGTAGCTTAGATAGCGGTATCTAAGCCTATTTTAAGCGTTATGCAAGCCTATATTTGTAGTAGTGATTTTAGTGAAAGAGTAATGCAAGTTAAAAGTTTTGAAATGAATTGGATGTTTATGAGATTGATCTAAATGATGAGAACATCGTGCTTGCCAAAGTAAATTGGATTTGAAAGCTTCTTAACCATCAAATAATTTATTCGTTAAAACAATTAAAAACCGACAAAACTGAAAGAATGATAATACTTCAATTTTAGTGAAAGAGTAACTCAAACAAAAAGTTTTGGAATGAACTTGATATTTATGAGATTGATTTACATGATGAGAACATCTGCTTACCAAAGTAAATTGAATTTGAAAACTTTTAACTAGGGGTGAGCATGGGTCGAGATAGGTCGAGATGAATTCATCCATATCCAATCTCGTTCATTCGAGATCGGGACGGGATGGGATAGACCTCATCCCGACCTCGCCCCATTTCAAACGGGACGAGATGGGACGGGATGAGCACGTACTAGATAGTCCTCCAATAAAAATTAACAAAAAGATTTTATCTCACATTACTCACACACCAATAATGTTAAATTTATATACATATAACTTACATCACAAATAATAATAGATATTAAATAAATAAATATTAAACATTTTGGAAGGCAAATAAATATTAAATTTTATTTAATATTAAAAAAATCGGGACGGGATGAGACAGGTTCGGGATGTGATGCCCACCCCTACTTCTAACCCCATCAAATAATTTATTCATTAAAATGATTAAAAACTGATAAAATTTAATGAAGTAATAAATTATGTTAGAGATTTAAGTATAATTAATGAATGTCAATAAGGACTGATTTTGATTGTAAATAATCTGAATTTGAGAGGATAAAATGGTAAAATTGTGTAATAGTATTTTTAATTTGAATGACACAAACACCTTATGTCCTTGTTCATCACTATTCATCCAAAATTTCTCGTAATTGTTAATAAAGGTTAAAGGCAAAACGGTCTAGCAAAGTTAAAGTTGAAGAAATACTCTCCTACTATGGCCGGCTAACGGTGGCGGGTTGGTTGTGGTGTTTGATGGAGAAGAGATGAAGAAATGAGAAGAGATGTGATAGAATTTGTTTTGTTTATATTGGTAATGTCCTTCAGTATATGATTGTGTCATTCAGAAAGGTTATGGTGTATTTCAGAAAATAGGACAATGATGATGTCATTATCAAAATTGACGGTGTCATCTAGTGTAGGCATGACTAAATTATGAATGGATAAAAATATTAATTTTTTGACAAGTTTTATTTTATTGCAAGAGTCATTTTTCGTTGAAAATGATTTTTTTTAAATGTTTTGTTTTTTTAACTTACGGTTGAGTTACTGCTACCTTCCATTTTCCACCACTAGTGCTTGTCGCTATTAGCTCACCGTGATTGCTCTTTTTCATTGTTGCTATTCGCCCCAGTGGATGCCCTCAATAATTAATTGACTAAAAGAAGATTCGCATCTCCCCATATTCATGTAAGACATTTGGTTAAGGTTCATAGTCTCTTTTTTTTTTAAATATTCAATAGCAACAAATGAAGCTCCCTATTGTTTTTAGTGACAAAGTTATTGTGAAAGAAGTTGGTAACCTAATGACTTTATACCCCCAAGGGTTCAAACGCTATACCTAATGACATGTAGCGGTCCAAATACTGCAATTTGCATGTTCAACAAAATATTAGGACAACGATAACATAACTCTTCTTTGCAACTTGACTATATATTATTAATGTAATAAGAGTATTTTTAGTTATTTTATTATTTAATTAATAATTGGTCGGTTCACAAGTTCAATAAGAATTAGAATTAGAACTTTTAATTTTGCAATTATAATTTGAATTCAATTCAAGTAAGAGTTAAAGTTTCTATTTTATTTAGGAAACTAATTGTTTGCCTATAAACTTAAGTCAATTATAAATTAAGGTCATTGGCCAATGTGATAGATTTTTTTTTTTTTTTTTTATAAAATTCTTGAGAATACATTAAAATTGTGAAACTTTGTTTATCAAGTTTTATTTATAATTTGATTTGTAAGTTTCTGCTGAATCTATGAATTATGAACCTTTTAAATTTATGTTCATTATAGTTATTTGTAATTGAACATTTGATCACTTCATCCAAATTCAGTCAATGGTGCTGAGCCAACTTGGAAGTTGGAATGGTAATTTTCATATTTCAAACCGCGGTCATAATTTGGTATTATAGTCTGAAAGCTTCACAGTTTAATTGGGTTGAAGATTCCTATAATACAAAAAAAAAAATTCAACTAGTTTGCATGATTAATGAATATTTAAATGGAGAACAGAGTATTGCTATAAAAATGTTGAGCTCTCTTCATGAAGAGTGATTCTACGTGATGAGGAAACCAGCGAGGAAAAGGAAGCGGTGGGGGGTGAATCATTCACTCCCTCGGGATGCGCGTGCCAAAAAAGTGGACACACATCCCGAGGGGGTGAATGGTTCACCCTCGCCACCTCCTTTTCCTCGCTGGTTTCCTCGCCCACTTCCTCGACATTTAGAATTTCTGCTTCATGAATGTTAAAACAATCGACTAAAGGCAACGTCACATCATGCTCTGCCATTGTTTTCGCTTTAGCTTGTGGATGCTCTGAACAATCAGCTCAATTTGGATTCGAATAACTCAGTCTCCCAATAAAGTGGTGCACCCAAGATCAATCTGGAATATATAACGACTCTTCTCCAAATTTTACAGTAGGAGAGTTTTTTTTTTTTTTTTTATATTGGTAATGTCCTTTTTTTGGTTTTTTTTGTCTTCTTCTTCTGAAAGGCATTGCCAGCCTTGTTTGTTGGTATTTTCTTGACATTTTTGGAGTTTTTTTTTACACTTCAACCGTTTTCTTGGCTTTTTGGGTTTTTTTTGCCTTTTTTACACTTCTAACCTTCAGAAACGTGGTAGTGTCATTCAGAAAATAGGACAATAATGATGTCATTATTAGAATTGGTAGTGCCATTTAGTCGGGCATGACTAAAATACTATTGGATAAAAATATTAATTTTTTGACAAGTGTTATTTTATTGTTGAAAATGATTTTTTTTTAAATGTTTTGGTTTTTAATTTAGGGTTCACTTATTGCCACCTTTCATTTTCCACCATTAGTGCTTGTCTCTATTAGCTCACCGTCATCGACTAAAAGAAACACGAGTAATTCTAGCCAGCCTGGTTTGCTTGTTTGGCCTGCTTATTTACACATGTTGTCCCTCCTATTTAAAACACAATCACAGACACTTTAAAGATGAGAGACAAAAGAGTAATTCTAGCCAGCCAGACAAGCAAACCGGACTAGCTAGAATTTCTGAAGAAACACCACTAGAACTTGTCGCTATTAGCTCCAATGGATGCCCTCAATAATTATTTGACCAAAAGAAGATTTGCATCTCCTCGTGTTTATGTAAGACATTTGGTTAAGGTACATAGTCTTTTTTTTATATTCAATATCAATAAATGAAGCCCCTTATTGTTTTTAGTAGTGTTCTAAAAAACACTAGGTGCTGGGCGGGCAACGAGCAGGTGCCTAGCACCCAGGGGCCTAAGCGGCACCTAGGCGGTCTTAGGTTTTGTATTATAACTTTAATAATTTACAAAAGTTAAGCATAATACCTTATCAATTACATCTAATTGAATTCTATGATACATATGCAAAATTTAAAAACATGAACAATTAATAATCATGAACAAAATGTATTAAAACTCAAGTGACTGAAGTTGGGCATGATGGTATTTTATATAAAATTGAATTTTGTAGACAAATATTCAAACCTACATTTTTATTTTTTTTTCAAATTGCATTAATAACCTCAGTCATGTTTGATAAAATCTACATTAATAAAATAGGTACTGGCAAATCCTTTGGAAATTCCATTAAGTAATCATCATTTGCTACATTTAGACATATACTGAATAAAAAATAATTATATATTTTATTTCTAAAAAAGATGAAAGAAAAATAAAATAAGAACACAATCAACCTTATTAAAAAATTAAAAAAAAATGCCCAGACCCTGCCTAGGTCGCCTAGACCCTCTCAGACTGCCGCCCAACCATTAATTTGGGCGATTTTCTACCTTCTAGCGCCTAAGCCGATTTTTAGAACACTGATTTTTAGTGACTAAGTTATTGTGAAAGAAGTTGGTAACCTAATGAATTTATATATATATATAAACTTTTTTTAAAGTCCCTTAATCCCCCCACCCCAAATGTCGTCCTCGGCAGGGTTCAAATGCGGGATATAATAACATGTAGCGTAATTCTTCTTTGCAACTTGACTATATCATGACAACGATAGCATAGCTCAAATTAGTGACTGGAATCCACATTTTAAGGGATTGCTAGATCACGTAATATTGTTAAAAGTCTACAGTCTGAATTCCAATAGATAACCGCATAGTTTCACTCATAATATTTATGTTGTTCTTTATTTCCTTTACTTTTTGCTTCTCTGATATACTAGACCGTGCATATTTTAGTGAAAGAATAATCCAAGTTAAAAATTTTGGAATGAATTGGATGTTTATAAGATGCTCTAAATGATGAAACATCGTGTTAGCCAAAGTAAATTGGATTTGAAAGCTTATTACCCTGTCAAATAATTTATTCGTTAAAACAATTAAAAATCAATAAAACTGAAAGAATGATAATACTTCAATTTTAGTGAAAGACTAACTCAAGCTAAAAGTTTTGGAATGAATTGGATATTTATGAGATTGATTTACATGATGAGAACATCTACTTACAAAAGTAAATTGGATTTGAAAACTTCTAACTAGGGGTGAGCATGGGACGGGATGGGTAGAGATGAACTCATCCATATCCCATCCCATTCATTCGAGAACGGGACGGGATGTGATAGACCTCATCCCGACCTCGTCCCATCTCCAACGGGACGAGATGAGCACGTACTAGATAGTCCTCCAATAAAAATTAACAAAATTTTTTTATCTCACATTACTCACACACTAATAATGTCAAATTTATATACATATAACTTACATCACAAATAATAATAGATATTAAATAAATAAATATTAAACAAATAAATATTAAACTTTTTTGGAAGGCAAATAAATATTAAAATTTATTTAATATTAAAAAGATCGGGACGAGATGAGATGGGTTCGGGATGTGATGCCCACCCCTACTTCTAACCCTATCAAATAATTTATTCATTAAAATGATTAAAACTGATAAAATTTAATGAAGTAATAAATTATGTTAGAGATTTAAGTATAATTAATGAATGTCAATAAGGACTGATTTTGATTGTAAATAATCTGAATTTGAGAGGATAAAATGGTAAAATTGTGTAATAGTATTTTTATTTGAATGACACAAACACCTTATGTCCTTGTTCATCACTATTCATCCAAAATTTCTCGTAATTGTTAATAAAGGTTAAAGGCAAAACGGTCAAGCAAAGTTAAAGTTGAAGAAATACTCTCCTACTATGGCCGGCTGACGGTGGCGGGTTGGTTGTGGTGTTTGATGGAGAAGAGATGAAGAAATGAGAAGAGATGTGATAGAATTTGTTTTGTTTATATTGGTAATGTCCTTCAGTATGTGATTGTGTCATTCAGAAAGGTTATGGTGTATTTCAGAAAATAGAACAATGATGATGTCATTATCAAAATTGACGGTGTCATTTAGTGTAGGCATGACTAAATTATGAATGGATAAAAATATTAATTTTTTGACGAGTTTTATTTTATTGCAAAGTCATTTTTCATTGAAAATGATTTTTTTAAAAAATGTTTTGTTTTTTAACTTACGGTTGAGTTACTGCTACCTTTCATTTTCTACCACTAGTGCTTGTCGCTATTAGCTCACCGTGAATGCTCTTTTTCATTGTTGCTATTAGCCTCAGGGGATGCCCTCAATAATTAATTGACGAAAAGAAGATTCGCAACTCCCCATATTCATGTAAGACATTTGATTAAGGTACATAGTCTCTTTTTTTTTTTTAATAGAACGGTACTACTGTGCCCGGTACAGTGCCCGGTACAATGCCCGGCATGTGCCAGGCACGTGCCAGTTAATGGGCGGGATGAAAAAAAAAAAAAAAACTTCGCAAACCACATTTGTTGCTTGATTCCCCATCTTCTTCACACCAGTAGGGTGTAGCACCAACAGAAGGTTAGCAATCTCTTGTGGAATAGGACCCGAAAGGCGATTTGAGTTCAGGAAAAGGAACTGGAGTGAAGTGAGCGCACCGAGTTCAGTTGGAATAGCCCCAGACAACGAGTTTGAGGAGAAATCAAGTAGGCGAAGACTGTGGAAAGAGAGATAGTTATGGCCAAGACTGAGGACTTCTCACCTATATTGCAATTTGAACAAGACCCTATTCAGATTCTTGATGCTTTGCTACCTCTCTATTTGAACAGTCAGATATTGAGGGCTTTGCAAGAATCACTTGCAAGTGAGCTTGCTGCTAGGATGAGTGCAATGAGCAGTGCTTCTGATAATGCCAATGAGCTGCAGAAAAATCTTTCTATTAAGTTCAATAGGCAGCGCAAGCAAAAATCACGGGTGAAATATTGGAGATTGTTGCTGGGGCTGAGGCTCTTGTTTGAAAGTTTTCATTCGGTACTTATTTTGCTCACCCTTTTGTTGTTCTACATGTCCACTCTTGTTATTATTTTGTTGGGTGTTTTCTAATTCATTCAGATAAGCTTTTATGTAGAATAGACAGCTTTATAATTGTAATTTACAGCTGCATTCGACTACTCCCTACAATGAGCAATGTGATTTTGGAATAAAGATGTTAGTGGAGGAGAGGTTGAGAAGCTGTAGGAATGAAAGGGATGATAATTGAGGAGGCAGTGATGAGAGATTGAGAAATGTATTTGGCAAGGACAGTGAAATAACTCTGTTTTGAGGGGAACAAGTGATCCTCTGCCATGAACAAGGTGTTTGGTGTGAAGGGTCCCAAGAGGAGAGAACTGTTGATGTTGGGTCAGCTGAAGATAGCAAAGAAAGGAGAGATTGGCCTGTAAGCAATATTAGAACCAAAGAACATACTTAATAACATAGCTGGTAATATATGATTTACTAAAGTTTCCAAAAAGGACATGTGTGAAGTGTGTGAGCATTTTAATCGATTACAAAGCCACATACTGCAGTCTATTTTGAATTCAAATTCAAGTTATGCAGTTACTGAAATCTATTCTCATATAGATAAGGAATACAGATGTCATGATTTTCTTGATGGAAGGAAACTGACAGTAACTGTTCTAATCTATATATAAAGGGTTAAGTTACAAACATTGATCCCTGCTAGACACCAAAAACTCTCTATTCATATTGTCCCATCAAACAACAAGAGATCTACAGGGTGCATCTAGGAGAAGATCAAATGACTCAAGGAGCAAATAACTGTTAGTATTTCACAATTCAAGTCATACTCTTTTCATTCTGCAAATTGTTGTTCGTATATATATATCGTTGTTAAGTGTTTTTGATTTCTATTTGACATAGTATATATATATATAATTGAATTGTAATATATATAAATATATACAATAAATCTTACAATTGGTATCAGAGCGTTCTATGATCGAATAGAAATTGAATCCAGAATAGAATTGGAAATGTTTAAAGAGTCTGGGAGTTCAGTTACCAATATATGTATGCATACATTGTAACTCTTGCATACTACATATTTACATAGTAATAAGCATTTGATATGCATATTACAGATCAAGTTGAATGTACAAATTAAAGAGTAAATCTATGCAATCAATGTGCTGCCAAAGTAGCCTTGTATGCAGAAAATTTACAATTACAGATTGAGTAGTTTTCTTGAATGTAATTACAATTATGCTTTATGCTATCAAAATAGCCGAGTATACATATGTAGAACATTATGTAACAAGTAAACACGCTCATGGTCATGAAATTTAAAATTGAAATCTGATTCTCGTATCCAAAGATGCTAGACTCAGATATTTGATTTCATTGGCTTAAACATATATATGATAATGAATATTTTGGTGTTATCAGAGTGTCTGTATTACAAATAATACCAATCTCGAAAATAACATGAGTTCATTACATGTTTATATGTATTTAGTTTAGAATGTTTGATTGACATTCTGGGACATTCATATAGAACTGACTTCAATTGCATTCACAACAGCCATGAACTTTCCATTAAACATCAATCAAATTGATTTGCTTAATGGATCCAATTTCAAAAAGTGGAAGGGTGATATTGAACTGAATCTGGGAATGTTGGAGTATGACCATGTCCTGAAAGAGGATCCACCAGAGGCTCCACCTGCTAATGCGAACAAGGAAGTGAGAGACAAGTATGTCCAGTGGCACAGACACAACAAACTAGCACTGTTATGCATGAAAAAGTACATGGCTGAGTCTGTAAAGGGAGGCATACCAGACTCAGAGCATGCAAAGGTGTTTTTCAACTCCATAGCAGAAAAATACAAGATTTCTGACAAAGCTGAGACTGGAAATTTGATGAACTCACTTGTTAAAATGAAATACAGAGGAGGAAGCATCAGGGAATTCATTCTCAAAGGAAGTGACATTGCTGGAAAACTTAAAAACCTGAATATGAACATTGAAGATTCATTTTTAGTGCATCTGCTGCTCAATGCATTGCCTGATGATTATGGACATCTGAAAGCCCTCTATAATACACAGAAGCAGAACTGGAGTATCAATGAATTGATATCCTTTTGTGTACAGGTTGAAGATGAACTCATTAAGAAAGGAAAGGCAGTAGATATCAACTACATGAGCAAGCCCAAATTTAAGAAACATTTTGGGAATAAGAAATTTAAAGGAAGTACTGGTGCAAATTCTTCTAAGACTCCAGTTAAGTCTGATGGAAACAAAAATAAGCAATTCAAACCTCAAGGACCAGTCAAATGTTTTTTCTGTAAGAAAAGTGGTCACTTTAAGAAAGATTGCGAAGGTTTCAAGAATTGGCTGAATAAAAAAGGTACTGTTCTGTCTAAATCTATTTTTGTTTTAGTGTCAAATACATCTATGCTTGACAATTCATTTTGGTTTGATACTGGCTCGCCAATACACATTGTGAACTCTATACAGGGATTATCAAGGATCAGAATCCCAAACACGAATGAAACTAGAGTGTGTGCAGCAAATGGACAAAGGGTGGCAGTTCAAGCAGTAGGATGTGTTAAGCTAGTGTTTAAAAATAAATTTGTCCTAGAATTGGACAATGTGTATTGTATTCCGTCAATAAAGAGAAACCTAATATCTGGTTCTCAATTTGTGATTGACAATAACTATAGCTTTTCATGTAATAATAATACTATGTATTTCTATTATAAAATGCAGTGTTTTGGAGATGCTAGTATCATAGATGGTTATTGGCATATGAATTGTTTCAATCACCTATTTTCTAAATCAAAGTTTACTAAGAACAAAGCCAATGAAATTTATTTTGTTAAAAACTTGTCAGGAAATAAAAGAAAGTATGAGCCAAGTCATTCTTCATTTTTATGGCATAAGAGGCTCGGACACATATCTAAATATAGATTGCAGGAACTCGTTAAACAAGATATCTTACCATCTTTAGACTTTACAGATTTTGGGACATGCATAGATTGCTTAAAAGGCAAGATGACAAATTCCAGGAATTTTAGTTCCAAAAGAAATGAAGTGCTGCTTGGTTTGATACATACAGATGTGTGTGGAGCTTTCCCTATAAAAACGATATGTGGAAATGAATACTTTGTGACCTTTATTGATGATTATTCCAGATATTGTGTGATATTTTTGATTTCTGAAAAATCTCAAATTTTAGATGTTTTTAAAATTTTCAAAACTGAGGTGGAGAGATAGACAGAAAAGCTGATTAAAATAGTTAGATCAGATAGAGGAGGTGAGTATTTTGGAAAATACTCGGAAAAGGGACAACATCAAGGGCCATTTGCTCTATACTTAGAGGAATGTGGCATCGTTGCTCAGTATACAACCCCTTACACTCCTCAGCAAAATGGAGTTTCTGAAAGAAGAAATAGAACCTTAATGAACATGGTTCGATGCATGTTTGTAAGGTCAGGACTTCCAAAATTTCTTTGGGGTGAGGCATTAAAAACAGCAAACTACATATGCAATAGAACCCCAAGTAAATCGGTGAAAGGCACTCCTTTTGAACTTTGGTGTGGTTATAAACCTAGTTTAAACCATTTTCACGTATGGGGATGCAAAGCAGAAGCAAGAGTTTACAATGTGAATATATCTGATAAACTCGATTCTCAGTCAATAAGTGCATATTTTATTGGCTATTCAGAAAAATCAAAAGGTTTTAAGTTTTATAATTTCAGCAGAGGCACAAGGATATTTGAGACCAATAGAGCTACATTCCTTGACGAACAATTTGATTATGTTGACCAAGTGGATGGAGATGTTGCAGATGCACTAACCATGGAAGAATGGTTTGTTTGTCCTCCTCAAAATATTACAACAAGTCCATTCGAGAATGATTCAGCCACTATTATTATTGATATGGTCAATGATAATCAACTTCACGATGGAGAAACTGAAGACGTCCAAAATGAAGCAGTTCAGCAAAATGAGGAAAATGCACCTAGAGAATTAATTGTTGAAGAAAATGAAAATGTTGCTGCAGGCATGACACTTAGAAGATCAAGTAGACAAAGAAAATCAGCAATTTCAGATGATTACCAGATTTACTACAATGAAATTGAATTTGATTTGGGGGAAGAATCAGATCCCATATCAGTTAAAGAAGCAATGCAGTCCCAAAATAGTGAACAATGGAAATTGGCAATGGAAGATGAGCTTCTAAGTATGGACAACAATGGTGTATGGATACTAGTAGACAGAACCGATGACATGAAGCCAATTGGATGCAAGTGGGTTTTTAAACCAAAAAGGATGCACATGGAAGAATTGAAAGACACAAGGCAAGATTAGTTGCAAAGGGATACACTCAGCAAGAGGGCATTGACTATAATGAAACATTCTCACCTGTTTCAACTAAGGATGCTTTTAGAATTCTAATGGCATTAGTGGCTCAATATGACTTAGAATTGCATCAAATGGATGTCAAAACAGCCTTCTTAAATGGAGACTTGACTGAGAATATTTACATGCTACAGCCAGATGGGTTTGTTCAAGATGAAAACAAAGTCTGCAAACTTAAAAGATCTATTTATGGACTCAAACAAGCATCCAGACAATGGTATTTGAAATTTGATACTATTGTCACTAAATTTGGTTTTTCTGAAAATCAATTGGATGAGTGCATATATTGTAAGGTCAGTGGGAGTCATTTCGTTTTTCTGATCTTATACGTTGATGACATTTTATTGGCTAGTAGCAGTACTGATTTAATGCAGTCCACAAAACAATTTTTGATGAAGAGTTTTGACATGAAGGATATGGGAGAAGCTCACTATGTTTTGGGAATTGAAATTACAAGAGACAGAAGTCAGTATGCACTGGGACTCTCACAGAAAAATTACATTGACAAAGTTCTCTGCAGATTTGAAATGGAAAGTTGCAGAAATGGAGAATCACCTATATCAAAAGGTGATAGGTTGCACAAAGGACAGTGTCCTCAGAATAAATTGCAAAGAAAGAGAATGGAAAAGGTGCCATATGCTAGACTCGTGGGAAGCTTGATGTATGCACAAGTTTGTACCAGGCCGGATATAGCATTTGCTGTGAATATGTTGTCCAGATATCAATCAAATGCAGGACATGAGCACTGGGTTGCAGGGAAGAAAGTTTTACGATATTTAAAGAAGACCAGGGATTATATGTTGGTGTATAGGAGACTCGAAGATAACGAATTAAAAGTTGAAGGCTATACTGATGCTTCATATAAAGCAGACTTAGATGATTTAAAGTCCACATCTGGTTATGTTTTTATGTTAGCCAAAGGGGCAGTGTCATGGAAAACAAATAAGCAGTCATTGACAGCAACCTCTACATTCCAGGCTGAATATGTAGCCATATTTGAGGGAACATCACATGCACTATGGTTGAGGAACTTTGTTGCAAGACTTGGAATTGTGGATACAATAGAGAAGCCATTGCCTATCTATTGTGACAATGCAGCAGCAGTGTTCTTTGCTAAGAACAATAAAAGAACATCTGGTTCTAGAAACATAGATGTCAAATACTTCTCAGTTAGAGAAAGTGTGAGGGATAAAGAGGTGGAAATCATCAAAATAGGGACCATGGATCAGTTGGCAGACCCTTTAACTAAGGCTTTGCCAGTAGGCAATTTTCAAAACCACATTCAGAACATGGGAATTGTAGAGAAGTTTTAGTTCATGACATGCATTTAATATAAGTTGTCTATGCTGTGTAATACCTATGACATTATCTATAAAATAATGCAAGTATTATACTACTGATTGTTAGTTCTAGAATTTCATGCTCTATATAGCTGAGAGTGAAATATAAAATCTGTGGAATATTTATCTGCACAGGATCATTATGAATATATATACATGTGATTACTGTATGAACAGTAATATAATTATGCAGACTATAATTTTGCAGAATACATTAGGATCAACATATGTTGCAACCAAGTCGATTAAAGGTATGGAGAACATATATAAATAATCTTACTGCATTTGAGGTAATTCATGTAATTTTATTTTCTGTACTTGTGATCATTGAATAGTGATGTTCATTAATTCATCATGTCTTTTATGATTCAGTATAGCTTAAATAAAATTGACAGAATTTTGAAAAGTAGATTATGTTGTTTGGATACTTGTGCGCACTACAGATAGTAGTTCATGTTTATCATTACATTAAGTATGTAGTTTTGGTTCAGTGGGAGATTGTAAGCAATATTAGAATCAAAGAACATACTTAATAACATAGCTGGTAATATATGATTTACTAAAGTTTCCAAAAAGGACATGTGTGAAGTGTGTGAGCATTTTAATCGATTACAAAGCCACATACTGCAGTCTATTTTGAATTCAAATTCAAGTTATGCAGTTACTGAAATCTATTCTCATATAGATAAGGAATACAGATGTCATGATTTTCTTGATGGAAGGAAACTGACAGTAACTGTTCTAATCTATATATAAAGGGTTAAGTTACAAACATTGATCCCTGCTAGACACCAAAAACTCTCTATTCATATTGTCCCATCAAACAACAAGAGATCTACAGGGTGCATCTAGGAGAAGATCAAATGACTCAAGGAGCAAATAACTGTTAGTATTTCACAATTCAAGTCATACTCTTTTCATTCTGCAAATTGTTGTTCGTATATATATATCGTTGTTAAGTGTTTTTGATTTCTATTTGACATAGTATATATATATATATATATATATATATATATAATTGAATTGTAATATATATAAATATATACAATAAATCTTACAAATCAGAGGAGAGTGAAGAGACTGTATAGAAGTTGATGATGATGAAGAAAGTTGAGATGAAGAAGAAGGTGGTATGGGTTGTTGTTGAAATGTCCATTGGTGAGGTTGGTGAGGTGAAATGAAGGGGTATGTTAGGTGAAGAAGGTCAAGCGATGTTACTTCAAAGCTGCTGGAATTTTCAAGCCAGCACGTGCCTGGTACCATGTGTTGCACGTGCTGAACATCATCCGGGCATTACGGCGGGCATTAACAGCGGGCACAGTAGAATTGTTGTTTTTAATATTCAATAGCAATAAATGAAGCTCCCTATTGTTTTTAGTGACAAAGTTATTGTCAAAGAAGTTGGTAACCTAATGACTTTATATATATAAAAGTCCCTTAACCCCTCCCACCACAAATGTCATTCTCGAGAGGGTTCAAATGCTGGACCTAATGACATTTAGCCTTCCAAATAGTGCAATTTGCATGTTCAACAAAATATCAGGACAACGATAACATAACTCTTCTTTGCAACTTGACTATATATTATTAATGTAATAAGAGTATTTTTACTTATATTATTATTTAATTAATAATTGGCCGGTTCACGTTAAGGCTCAATTAGGAGTAATAGAAGTTCAATAAGAATTAGAATTGGAACTTTTACTTTTGCAATTATAATTTGAATTCAATTCAAGTACGAGTTAAAGTTTCTATTTTATTTAAGAAACTAGTTGTTTGCTTACAAACTTACGTCAATTATAAATTAAGGCCATTGGCCAATGTAATAGATTTTTTTTCTTTTTTGAATCTTGAGAATACAGTAAAATTGTGAAACTTTGTTTATCAAGTTTCATTTATAATTTGATTTGTAAGCTTCTGCTGAATCTATGAATTATGAACCTTTTAAATTTATGTTCATTATAGTTATTTGTAATTGAACATTTGATCACTTCATCCAAATTCAGTCAATGGTGCTGAGCCAACTTGGAAGTTGGAATGGTAATTTTCATATTTCAAACCGCGGTCATAATTTGGTATTATAGTCTGAAAGCTTCACAGTTTAATTGGGTTGAAGATTCCTATAATACAAAAAAAATAATAATAATAATAAAAAATCAACTAGTTTGCATGATTAATGTATATTTAAATGGAGGACAGAGTATTACTATAAAAATGTTGAGCTCTCTTCAAACGGGACGAGATGGGACGGGATGAGCACGTACTAGATAGTCCTCCAATAAAAATTAACAAAAAGATTTTTATCTCACATTACTCACACACCAATAATGTTAAATTTATATACATATAACTTACATCACAAATAATAATAGATATTAAATAAATAAATATTAAACATTTTTTGGAAGGCAAATAAATATTAAATTTTATTTAATATTAAAAAAATCGGGACGGGATGAGACGGGTTCGGGATGTGATGCCCACCCCTACTTCTAACCTCATCAAATAATTTATTCATTAAAATGATTAAAAACTGATAAAATTTAATGAAGTAGTAAATTATGTTAGAGATTTAAGTATAATTAATTAATATCAATAAGGACTGATTTTGATTGTAAATAATCTGAATTTGAGAGGATAAAATGGTAAAATTGTGTAATAGTATTTTTAATTTGAATGACACAAACACCTTATGTCCTTGTTCATCACTATTCATCCAAAATTTCTCGTAATTGTTAATAAAGGTTAAAGGCAAAACGGTCAAGCAAAGTTAAAGTTGAAGAAATACTCTCCTACTATGGCCGGCTGGCGATGGCGGGTTGGTTGTGGTGTTTGATGGAGAAGAGATGAAGAAATGAGAAGAGATGTGATAGAATTTTTTTTGTTTATATTGGTAATGTCCTTCAGTATGTGATTGTGTCATTCAGAAAGGTTATGGTGTATTTCATAAAATAGGACAATGATGATGTCATTATCAAAATTGACGGTGTCATTTAGTGTAGGCATGACTAAATTATGAATGGATAAAAATATTAATTTTTTGACGAGTTTTATTTTATTGCAAGAGTCATTTTTCATTGAAAATGATTTTTTTTAAATGTTTTGTTTTTTTAACTTACGGTTGAGTTACTGCCACCTTTCATTTTCCACCACTAGTGCTTGTCGCTATTAGCTCACCGTGATTGCTCTTTTTCATTGTTGCTATTCGCCCCAGTGGATGCCCTCAATAATTAATTGACCAAAAGAAGATTCGCATCTCCCCATATTCATGTAAGACATTTGGTTAAGGTTCATAGTCTCTTTTTTTTTAAAATATTCAATAGCAATAAATGAAGCTCCCTATTGTTTTTAGTGACAAAGTTATTGTGAAAGAAGTTGGTAACCTAATGACTTTATATATATATATAAGTCCCTTAACCCTCCCACCCCAAATGTCATTCTTGACAGGGTTCAAACGCTGGACCTAATGACATGTAGCATTCCAAATACTACAATTTGCATGTTCAACAAAATATCAGGACAACGATAACATAACTCTTCTTTGCAACTTGACTATATATTATTAATGTAATAAAAGTATTTTTAGTTATTTTATTATTTAATTAATAATTAGTTGGTTCACGTTAAGGCTCAATTAGGAGTACTACAAGTTCAATAAGAACTGGAATTAGAACTTTTACTTTTGCAATTATAATTTGAATTCAACTCAAGTAAGAGTTAAAGTTTCTATTTTATTTAGGAAACTAGTTGTTTGCTTACAAGCTTTAAGTCAATTATAAATTAAGGTCATTGGCCAATGTAATAGATTGTTTTTTTTTTTTTTCAATCTTGATAATACATTAAAATTGTGAAACTTTGTTTGTCAAGTTTCATTTATAATTTGATTTGTAAGCTTCTGTCGAATCTATGAATTATGAACCTTTTAAATTTATGTTCATTATAATTATTTGCAATTGAACATTTGATCACTTCATCCAAAGTCAGTCAATAGTGCTGAGCCAACTTGGAATGGTAATTTTCATATTTCAAACCGCGGTCATAATTTGGTATTATAGTCTGAAAGCTTCACAGTTTAATTGGGTTGAAGATTCCTATAATACAAAAAAAAAAAAAAAAATTCAACTAGTTTGCATGATTAATGAATATTTAAATGGAGGACAGAGTATTACTATAAAAATGTTGAGCTCTCTTCATGAATGTTAAAACAATCGACTAAAGGTAAAGAAGAAATATAACGAGAATGGCACCGAATCGAATACCAGAATGGTTTCCGGAACTATGGGATTTATGGGATATAAGATTCTCTATTCAGTTCAGCCTTCTAATTCAGGCCATATTAATATTCATGGCTCCATTAAGGAAGACGATGCCCCAAAGATGGGTAACTACTTCCATCTGGTTTGCTTACTTGCTGGCAGACGCTGTGGCTATCTTTTGCGTAGGACTAATCTCTAACAGCCAAGGTAAAGGCGATGACCCTTGTTCGAAACCATTGTCTGAAGCCGAGACTGAAATCCTCCACGCCTTTTGGGCCCCATTCCTTCTGTTACACCTTGGTGGCCCAGACACTATCACTGCATTCTCACTGGAGGATAACGAGCTATGGATAAGGCATTTACTGGGTTTATTCATCCAGTTAGTAGCTGTCACTTATGTCATCCTGCTGTCTCTTCCAGAAAATCAGATTTGGGGTCCAACGTGTCTCATATTGGTGGTTGGACTCGTCAAATATGCAGAACGGAGTTATGCTCTTTATCTTGCACGCTTGAAAAGCTTCAGAGAGTCGCTGCTTGCTCTTACAAAACCTGACCCTGGTCCAAACTATGCACGGCTCATGTATGAATTTGCATGGATGAAAGAGAACGAAGTCGCTGCCAAGATCGTAACAGTGAAAAAACCTGAGACAAATCAAGAAATAAACACTTCTATTGAAGAGGGGTCTAACCGCAGGGATGATGATCCGGATGATGATGTTGTCTTGGTGGAGAAGGCTTATGAGTTCTTCAACAAATTCAAAGGACTCATAGTGGACCTTATCTACAATTTTCAGGATAGGGATGATAGCCAGAGATTCTTTCTTGAAATTAACCAAGTAGAAAAGGCATACAGAGTGATTGAAATTGAGCTTAGCTTCATTTATGATGTACTCTACACCAAGGCTTCTATTCTTCACTGTTGGAAAGGTTACTTTCTTCGACTGATGGCTTCTACTTCAATTGTGGCAGCATTCTTTCTCTTTGGATTCAGTAACAAGGACAAGATGCATCACATTGATGTCGCTGTAACTTATGCATTGCTCACGGGTGCTATCAGCTTGGAGGTCATCGCTTTCCTGAATCTCATATTCTCTGATTGGACAATTGCCTTGCTAAAAAATTGGGACTCCAACTCCTCCAAGTTTTCCGAGTGTGCCAAGTCATTGGTCACAAGAAATATATTCTTCAGGAAATCCAGGTGGTCTGAATCCATATCACAATTTAGTCTGTTAAATTTCTGCCTATGCAAACGACGGAAATGGGTGGAGAATGTTGTGGAGTGTTTGAGACTAAAGGACTTTCTCAATGGGAGCCAGTACAAAACTCGTGAACCCCTCTCCCCTGAGTTAAAAAAATTTATCTTCGAAGAGCTAAAGAGTAAGTCCAAGAAAGCCACAGATTTACCTACTACCAAAGAGATATGTTCAAGTAGAGGTATGTATATTCTCAATGATTATGTCGATCATGCCTATCCCAATAATGACGATCATGCCAATGAGGTAAAGGAAACATTTAGGTGGCGGTTTCAGGTTGAATATGATGCTAGCCTTCTGATGTGGCATATTGCTACTGACATACTTTATCACCAAGACAATGATTCAAAGAATGATCGAGGTGATCGAGCTGATAGTGGTGATCGAGCTGATAGTAGTGATCGAGGGTTGTGTAAAATTTTATCAGATTACATGTTATATCTGCTAGTCATCCAACCGACGGCAATCTCTACAATAGCTAGTATTGCACAGACCAGATACAGAGACACTTGTGCAGAGGCAGAGAAGTTCTTTCGTGAATTTCAATCTGTCGGGGATCCACCTAAAACTATAGAAGCAAAATCGCGGCTGAAACCTATTGGCAAGTTCAGATTGAAAGCCAAAAAAGAGGAACTAATAGGAGCGAGCCAGAAATTACTTCAGGTGGACACATCAATCAAGCCTTCAGAAATGAAGGGAGATCAGAGTAAATCAGTATTTTTTGATGGGGTTATGCTGGCTAAAGATCTAAAAGATCATTTCGGCCCTAATAAGTGGAAGGTGATGAGCCAAGTGTGGGTGGAGTTGTTGTGTTATTCTGCGAGTCACAGCAGAGCTACTAACCATGCACAACATGTGAGTAGAGGTGGCGAGTTGGTTACTTTGGTTTGGTTGCTAATGGTTAATTTTGGCTTGGCAGAACAGTTTAGTATATTGGCTGTATATGATGAAGCAAAATTTGTTATGCGAAAGTAGAACTATAATTAAATCAATGTACTATATGTCCTTTTCCATTTCCATGCATTTTGTTAGCTTCATTTCGGTTTTAATTATGTAATTTATTTGTGATCCATAATTAATTGTCTTTCTTATTATGGTCTCTAATAGGGGATTACTTTATTTCAAATTACAAAGTCAGTATGAAATTTACTTAATCCCTACCTTCCATATCAAATACATTCTCCCTAAAATTCATCTAAAATCCGAAAAGAACATGATGACTTGAGCATTTGTTTTTGCAGTAGCTTATCAAACCATTTCCTCCATGGCTTAACCACAACACTTATCATTGACATTTTCAACTGTACAAAACATAAGCTCAATCATTTTTGTTTCACGTACCTTCAATATTTCAGTACAACATTTTACTTTAAATCATGATTATCTGTCGGGATCTCCCATCTACAACTAGGAAGGGTGCTAACCTGGCATACTTTTTTTTTTTTTTAATCCTAACTCAAATATGAGTATTATTGATATATACACACAAATATTATCTCCCAAGTACATATTTGTATTTTTTTTTTTTTGAAGCGAGCTGGGTTGTAAGGACTCCAAAATCTTTATATAAATGAAACAAAAGCAAAACAACAATAAAATCATAAACAAACTCTCACAAGAAAGAGAATTCTAGTGAGAGTGAACATGGTTATAAGGCCTATAAAAATCTTCAACTAGCATCGGCCAAAGAAGAAACCTCTTGTTTTTTTATCCCTGTCTCCTTTGTTAAGGAGGAAAGGATTCAACATTTGTAATTTTTGTTTGCTTTCTTAGCCCTAGAGGATCTTCGAGGACAGAGACTAAAATCTTTAGTGCAAGATTTTGAAAACAAATTGCTTGCAACCTCTTCACTAGAAGGATGTTGCTCATGTTCCTCGTTACTACTCTGCTCATCTGTTGTGGTGTTCTATTGGTCCTGAGTCGATGTGTTCAGTTGCCTCCACATTAGCACTACGCTCAAACATTGGGTTGATAAGAATCAATGGTTGTGGACTCTGCGTTATGGCATCACTCTGGTCATCATTTATGTTATGTTCTGCCACATTGGCAGCCTCTATACTGGTTACATTCCCTGTGTTTTCCTGTGATAGGCCTTGGACTCCCCTCTAAACTGGGTTGAGTCTTCGAGTTGAATGTATGTCTACCCTTGGCGATCGTCCAACCATCGAAATTTTGTCTTTCTAGTGGTTGGATCATAATCGTAGCTTGCCATACCATATGGCATGGAGTATTAATTTCTTTGCTTTTTGAACATTGTGGTTTTGTATGGCCAAAAACTGCACAAGAATTGCATTTAACAGGAATCCATTCACACTCAACTTCAACTATTTTTTTCTTATCTCCATTGATAACCACAGGGATGTCTTTAGGTAATTGGTTATTTACATCCACCTCCACACACACCCTCGCATACGCTAATCTTGTCATTTCTTCAGTAGCTTTGTCAAGCATGATAGACACTCCAATAAAACTAGCAATCCTTTGAGTACCCTCTGAATTTCATAGGAATAAAGAAATTTTCTTCAGTGTAACCCAAATAGGTATCGAGGTAAGCACCTCGGCATCCTCGTCCATAGAAGGTGACCAGGCCTTGAGGATGAACAACCTGCTTGGAATATGCAGAGGTCCCATTTACAATACCTTACTTCTATCTTCTTCCTTCTTGAATTTGAATACAAAATTCTTATCTCCGTGTATACTCATCTCAAATTCTCGAATTCCCTACGTCCTTATCAGCCACTCTTTGACATAACCATATGCCAAACGCTAGCCCACAAAGCTGCCAATAACCAACCTTTCACATTCTTCTATCCTATTCACAAAGTCAGCAGTTTGCACTTGTACTATTTTTGTCTTCAACAGTAATTGGAGGTTCATACCTAAGTTTTGTAGAGCCCGTATGCGTGCTTTGCTTAAGCTTTGATGCCCAACTCATCATCGTTGGTGCAACGGCAAAGTTTGTCATTGTCATTTCTTCTTGAATTTTGCTAGGGCCAGAGGATGCAACACTGGTTGGCATTGTACATTCATCTGCTTTATGCAGAACCTCGTCATTCCTTTGCGCTACAGCCTGCTTTTGACTGGCTGATACCCTTGCAGTTAGCATTGCCCAATTTTTGAGGTTTATCATCAAGTCCTTCTGCACTTAGTATATCTTTTTACAGCCACTTGATATTCATTTGTGAGTAATTGTAGCAATTCATTGCCATAAATGTTGTACTTCTCCTCAAAAGTCATGAACACCTCTTGTGCTAATATGTTTCTAAGTATAAGGTACATAACTATTCCAAACAATTTCATTTTATTTAAAAAAATAAAAAACCTCAAATTAACTTGAGCACCAGCGACTCTTGTGTCTATTTGATGAGCTCAATATTTGCAAAGAAAATATTGTAGAAAAACACCACAAGAGTGCTTAGTAAATATTAACGACAATCAAAATACTAAAATCTCCTTTACCTTCTAGAAGAGAATGAAGCATAAGAGAGAGACTAGATTCCTTTCCAAAATCAATAAGAGATACGATAATTAAATGCTTCCTAATTCCCCCTCAACATCAAGGCTTCTTATCCTAACCTACATAGAAATACACTAACAAAAAGAGGTGAGAATTGCTATCATAAGGGAGTAAGTCTACACAGTGAGGAAATGGGCGAGGAAACGAGTGAGAGGAGTGAGGTGGTGAGGTGAAAGCCGTTTATTTCGTTTGAGATGTGTGTGTGAAAAGTCAACACATGCATCTCGAGTAAAATGAACGACTTTCACCCTCGCCACCTCATTTCCCTCGCTCGTTTCCTCGCTCATTTCCTCCCCATTTAGAATTTCTGATCATAAGGATATCTACCAACCTTTTCTTCTAACACTCTCACTTACTAACCCTCAATCATATCTATCATTAACCATTTATTTATTTATAAAATAAAATAAAATAATTTTCGTACACTTCCTTTTCAATCAATTCAAAGATATGAATCTAAATATGTACAAACATGTATAAACAAATCACTACAAAACACAATCCAGTACACCAACTAGACTTTGCCCCCCTTATTATAAAAAATCACTTGAGTGCTTATTCTGTCCAGCACATTCATGACATTGAAATCCCATCCATCCTTGGACCTCATGCTTACGAAAATAATAAGCATTTTAAAGATCACAAAATATCCATCTCTCAAGACAGATGGCTTAAAGAGTGATATTGTCTTATATCTTACGTTAAGAGCTAGGTGTCACTTAATAGAGTTATTAATTTAGTTATCAGTGTTTAGACGCAAGCCCTAACTTATGTGTCCATCCCCACTTTTTATTATTTTTGTTCATTTTCTAGTGAAGAAGAAAATCTACTATAACCAGTCTAGTATTATAATCGATGTGATATTTTCTTAGATTTTTGTTGCCTTGTAAGTTGACAACTTTTGAGTTTCCAAAAGTATCCCTCACGTATTTATAATTTTGTAAATAAAAAAATAATTTACGTACACTTTAAGCTAGCTTAAGAGGCAGATGCCAGTGTATCGGAATGTATAATTTAATGTATAAAGTTACAGAAATGTATTATACTATTTATAGGTATAGTATTGAAGAATGTTTTCGCAAATGTGTAGTCATCTATACATTCTTTATTGTTGGAGATGCTTTAAATGAATAAACATGGTAATGTTCATAAGGGTACTTTGGTAACCAGGCTGAAAGGAGGGTTTGCACATGAGATCAAATTGGATAAGGGTTATTTGAAGGGACTGTAAGGTGATTGATTGAATGAAGTAGCACTATATATTTGCAGAAATTCTAATTGGCGAGGAAACCAGCGTGGGAGGGGAGTGCAACCCTCCATTTCCTTCGGGATGTGTGAAAGGGGATGAAAAACACGCATCCCAAAGAGGAGGGAGGGGTCGCTGGTTTCACATATTTGTTCAAACATGACATCATAATGTCCCAACCGGAGAATTCTAATTGGCGAGGAAATGAGTGAGGAAACGGCCTCCCTCACTCGTTTCCTCGCCAATTAAACAAGTCCGTCCCAAAAATAGGAAGACAAGCTTAAATACAAATAGCTTGTTTGTAGGAGGTGTTGGGAGAGATGGCTGCAATGGGATGGGGACTCCACGAAGAAGGGTGGAGAAAGGGGCCTTTGGACTACTGAAGATGACCAATTGCTTATTCAGTATGTCAGCTTACAGATTTAAGCTACGTATGAGTTTTATGTTTAAATCCCCAGGCATATTCCATTCCACTGGCTTACTAAAGATGATACCTACTATACTATAATTGAGCCAATAATACATTTATCTACCTTTTGCCTCCCCATGTATGTTTTCTATAAGTATTACGATTGTTAAATAGAGTATTTTTTGGTGCACCATCTATGTTGAACACTTTGATTCACTATATATAACAATGATATTATTTTCAACTAAAACACTTGAGTACTAGGACACCCCTCAATGTCACCATTACCATCCACCAGGCATCACCGTTCTTTCAACATGGCCAAAATAGCCTCGACTGATTCCCAATTAACCTATAATAATTAAGCCAAGGTGAGTTATGACAAACAAATACACAGACTTTATCACTGCTGTGCACGTTGTCAACTGTGCCCATTGTGAATAGAAAATGATTTCAAGACAGAGACTTTCTGCATGGTCCATCAATTGTAGTTCAGTTAATTTGATATCTAATCTCTTTGTGAGAGGTCACGGGTTCATCGTGTTTTATGTCCATGTATCTTTCTCCTATTGGTAATGAAAGATGATTTGAGGTGTATTTATGTATCTCCCATATCCACCATTATTTTGGGTATGCATTCCAGGTTTCTATGGAAATACGGTATGATTGTGATATGTATGTTGTAGCAGACAATAAAATGATATAAACAGTAATCATAGAAATGGATACAAGCACAAGCAGAGACAACACAATCCACATAAAGAACATGTAGGGTTTACATTAATTTCTTTCTTCTCTTCACCAGGCTTTTAAGCTCTCGAGGTATAATCATGTGACATTACATATTAAAAATTAGCTTCTACAACTGAGACTGCATGGAGCTAGTGCATCGCACAGATATCACTACCATTACATCTCTTACAACATATTTGAAACCCATAAACTAGCCGGAGTATGAAGAATACCCCTCGTCATATAGCTCTGTCAGTTTAGCGAAAGCTTAGGTGGCTATTTAACATACATACAAATGGATTTTTCTCCCAATTTGGTTTTCAGGCGATGTCAATGTTCAGACCACTTGGGGAATTAATGAGAGAGACCATTGCGATCCCCGTATTTGTGGAACTCGCACTCTATGGTTTCAGCAATCGCTACCCTTTCTGGGTCTGGTTCAGGCACAGAAACATAGAAAGATCCGTGTTTGATTATTGGCTGTAACCTCAAAGATTGTTGCTTGATGTAGTTGTAGAGTTGTTGATGGAAGTTATAGTACAATGAGAAGCAATTATTGGTGTTGTTGCTCGAATGTCGTGATGAACTAGAACTTTCCACTACACCAAATAGGCACTTTTGTAACATCTCTTAAAACAGTATCATTTTTTAGATGTTACAATTCACCAAACAATTTCAAATCAAAACTAAATTTAGTCAAAAAAATGAAAAATAGTAACAAAAAAAAAATGATACAATAAGTTGGATCACCATGAATAATATCACTTTTATAATCATACTCTTCATGGTGATACTATTATTGTATCATTTTGTTTGTGAAAATGTGTAAAGTTGTTAGGTGAATTGTTACACTTCAAAAATGATACTGTTTTGGAGAGTGTTACAAAAATGTCAATATGATGTAGTGTTCCTTTTTACAAAAATGTGGTAGAGATGCATAATCCATCATTATCTACATACAATATGAAAATTAACATAAGTTATAAAACCAGACAAAGAAACATGCACTCTCAAGTAAATGCTTTAGCTTTTATCAGGTTGCAACAAATCGAAGACCAATAGGTCCAATACTAGTTTTTTAAAAAATACCAACATTGTTGTAGCATAAAACTAATCCAAGAAGCTGACCATCTTACGTTCAGTAACTCATCCTTACCAGAACCTTGCAGCACTTGGACTTTCATTCTTGTCCTCTCTCGCAGAGGCTTCACAATCTGTCATAGTTCACATGTTATACCAACAGAATGCCATTGGAAATTTGATTTATATGATTGGCAACAAAATGTTCGTTACTTGACAACTTGTCCAGTGCAATAGCATGTTCTAGAAATGTCCAGATCGAAACTCAAATTATGATGCTGGGAAACAAAATTTCAAGAATAGTTAGCGGTGCTAACCATCCAACATGATGAAAATATGTATGGGACATTTACAAAGTAATATTATCCGTTTTTTTTGGATAGTTCAGGTCATCGACAGTAGATATGACAGTCAATAGCTGCATTAACACAGAGAGAAGCTATTAAATACAAATTCAAATAGATAATTTGGTAAAAGAAGAGAATGATATCATCACGTACATATCAAAACAAATCACAACATTATAAGAACCACAGGACGAAGCGTAATATTAAAATTCGTTTAGGTTCCATATATCCAGATAATAATGCTATTATAAAAATGTGTAAAACATAAATTTTCAAAGCTTATATTAACTTGTTATCTATCATATAAAGGGGGTCCATGGAAAAGCTATCACATGAGTGCACTGCACACAGATCTCAGAAATAATAACTTTTTTTCTATCTTGTTGTTTGTTTTCACAGCCTCATAGCATTAAAGACACTGCTTAAGTATAGAATTAAATAGATAAACACCAGATTCCTCTATAGAGTAGGGACTTGCATTACATCCATATTTAAATTCACTTCATAGACCAGATCAGAAGAGTTCTATCTATATTTCGGTTCTCCATTGGTAAAAGGGGAACCTACACAGCCATAACTATAGTCATTCAGCTGACATCTAATTTAAGCTACAAAGCACATATTACAAATAGCCCAAATCAAACAATCCAAAGGTGCACAATTAAGTGTACAAATCTGACGACTAAGTTTATCTTACCATTAAAGATTTGTCATAGTCTACAAACCATAATTCATTACTATGGCTCAAGTCTTAAGCGATAGACGCCTATCCCAATCGATACAACATTGCGTGAAATGTCATTCATGAATTTTTAGTATATAATTAAAAAAATCAGAGGGTGGTTTCAAAAATCAATATATAAGTAAAATAAATGATAAATAGAAAATAAAGGGGCGGTTTTAAAAATCAATAAATAATTATAAGAATTGATAATACAAAAAAAAACCCAAAATTTACGAAAAACTCCGAAATTTTTCGAAAAAAAGTAATTTTTGGTAGTTGGGCTTTTTATCTTTACGAAAAAAAGAATTAAGAAAAAAATCCGAAATTAACCAAAAAAATCTCGAAAATTTTCAAAAAAACCCTTGAAAAAATGTAACTTTTAATTTCGCCATTTTTCTTTTTTGCGAAATCACATTCCTTGAGCACTATATCATTTTTTGTGTCAATCAACAATTTGCTTGATGCATATAGATTCAATGCAAAATCATTAAAGAATAGATAAATTTCACATTTACTTAATCCTAAAAATAAATAATTGTAAGCACGCGTAGCAGGCACTCACGACTTAGATATTAATTATTGTGACATATTCTCCAATAGCTGACATATATTTTTCATGGGATCTATCATTGTGTGAGAATACATGGGGTTTGGATATCTTTTTTTGAATTTGGCAAAGATTGTTGATTAAATCATTTCTTAGAAAATAAATATATATTGCTAGTGTGTAAATTGCTAGTTTTTGTAGTTTTTAAGTAGTGCACCCCCTCAAATTTTCTTGCCGTACCCTCAAGTTTTTGTAGTTATTTTTATTTTATTTTTTATTTCTGAGCTGGGGGGAGGGTGTTGGCCCCCCGTTCAGGATACAAATGGTGGTAGTGATGCAACACAACTTTTGCATAGATATAAACAAATGATCAATGGAGTGACTCTAGCTAGACCTTCCTCAAAAGATTTTTTTCTCCTGGGAGCAGCTTCTTGTTTTTGTCTTAGGCACTGTTGGTTTCCATTTTGTATGTTCCACTTTTTGTTTGAATAAATTGTTTTGAATCTCCTAAAAAAGATCAAAGGATAAAGAGAAATCCCCAAATATTTTTCACCAAATCCACTCTATTCGTATTCTGTTGCAATAAGATTTTCTTTGTTATAGGCTTGAAAAGAGAATCCTAATAAATATAAGGAACTCCAACTTTACCAAAGTCTATTCTAATAAGCAAGACTTCCAAAAAATTAAATTATTAAAAAAAATTAACATTCTATATCAATCTAACATTTCCAACATCTAGCTATTAGACTGTGTTTGGTTCTCCCTTCTCATTGAATTGGAGATCCAGTTCTTATGCCATGTATGGGGAGGGTACTTATTTTTCTTGTAGGGTTTCTCCATCTCAGCTGAAGGAAAGTTGTGGCATCTTATACCTTTGGTATGTGGAGGGAGCAGAACTAGCAGAATCCTCATCTGGAGGATTTTTGAGAATTCAATAGGTCGTTGGTCGTTGGTCATATCACTTTGGATTTGGGACGCTGATCTTTTGCAGATGAGGGAAGTGTTGAAAGGGGTTTTTTCCCTTTCTATTCAATTCCAAATGATCTCGGATAACTCAATTTGGTCAGGGACTAATATTTATGGTCCTTGTGATCCTTCGCTTAGAGACCACTTCTGGGAAGAACTATATGACATTGCTGGTTGGGTGCAATCGCCTTGGGTGTTAGCCGGTGACTTCAACGTTGTCCGTCACATGAATGAAAAAAAAGGATGCAGGAGGAGGTCCACAAGCATGCAGAAATTCAATCAGTTCATTAATGAGGTGGAACTCGCTGATTTTAGTCTAAAAGGGGGAAAATTCACATGGTCAAATCGTAGGGATCTCCCTATCCTTTGCCGACTTGATCGATTTCTAGCCTCGGTGGATTGGATTGACAAATTTGGTGATAAAGTCGAATGGATCAAAGGTACAGCAGGTTCTGACCATCACGCGATCTTGCTTGCGAACTCGTCTATTGGTGGTGGTTCTCGCCTTTTTTCTTTTGATAATGGTTGGCTTGATCACCCAACCCTGGCTGAGGAGATGAAAGTTTGGTGGAACAACTCAGTAGTCTCTGGTCACCCTGGCTACTGTTTATGGTGGAAGCTTAAGGCTCTCAGATGCAATCTCAAAAGTTGGAAGACTAAAGTTTGGGGTAAGACACATTCATGTATTCAACATATCTCTGCTTTAATTGCTGGCATTGATGCGGATGAAGAGATTAGGGACTTGACGGTTGAGGAGAGGTCTTGTAGAGTGCAGCTACAACAAGAATGGGCAACATTAACCAAAAGAGATGACGAGTTTTGGAGAATCAGATCAGGAGTCAACTGGGTTCGTCATATGGATCAGGGGACTAAATTCTTTCATACCTTGGCTAACAGACGTAGACTATTTAACTCCATTGAAGCTCTTAGCACGGGTCAGGAGTTGGTCGTGGATGAAGTCAGTATTAGAGCACTCTTGATATCTCACTTCAAGAAGTTGTTCCATGAAAAGGAGGAGTGGCGACCTTTCTTCTCGGGGATTACCTTCAACTCTATCTCTCAGTCTACGGCTACTGCATTGGTAGATAACTTTTCGGAAATGGAAATTCGAGCAGCAATGGAAGATCTAAAATCTGAAGTTTCTCCAGGTCTTGATGGTTTCTCAATGGTGTTCTATTTGAAAATGTGGGAGGTAATCAAAAAAGATTTTCTGAAAGTTGTTGCAGATTTTAACTCGAGAAACTTCCTTGATTGGCGTTTGAACACCACTATCATCTCACTCATTCCCAAATGTGCGGGAATGCGGACGGTAAATGATTTTAGACCTATCAGTATTTTGAATGGGGCCTATAAGATAATTGCCAAGGTGTTAGCTAACAGATTGAAAATAGTTCTTCATTCAGTCATCTCTCCTTTTCAAAGTGCAGCAGTCAGTGGAAGACAGGTGGTGGATAGCCCTTTGATTGCCAATGAAATTATTGATTCTAGAAAAAAACAAGGTGTTCCGGGGCTTGTTATCAAATTAGATTTCTCCAAAGCCTTTGACAATGTTTCTTGGAGATATTTGGATTTGGTAATGGCTCGCATGGGGTTTGACTCCAAATGGATTGATTGGCTTCACACTTGCAGATCTACAGCTAATTTTTCTCTGAAAATTAATGGTCAGCTGCATGGGTTTTTCAATAGCTCGAAAGGTCTGCGACAAGGCGATCCCCTGTCTCCTCTTCTTTTTACTATAGCAGCAGAAGGTTTAACTCAAATGATTCTGAAAGCAGTTGATGCTGGCCTAGTGAGAGGGTTCTCTGTCGCGAAGGGTAGTCCGCCTGTCTCTATTCTCCAGTATGCGGATGATACTATCCTCTTTTGTGATGCTTCCGCTTCTCAGGTTCTTGCTCTTAAACGAATTATGCTTTGGTTCGAAGTTATTTCAGGGCTGAAAATCAACTTTCACAAATCAAGGGTTTTGCCTATTGGAGACGTCCCTCATCTGCACCAGTTGGCGGGTTTATTGGGTTGTTCAGCAGGTCACCTTCCAGTTAAATACTTGGGCATGCCTTTGGGGGCTAGTTTCAAAAGTAAAGCAGTTTGGGATGAGACGCTCGAAAGGATGGAATCGAAACTAGCGACTTGGAAACGCAAATTTCTATCTAAAGCAGGCAGACTAGCTCTTGTGCAATCCACATTAGCTTCTATCCCAGTATTCATTCTATCTCTTATCAAGGTTCCCTGTTCAATAGCAGCCAAGATGGAACGGATCATGCGCGATTTCCTTTGGGGTTCTTCTCATAACTCTAGAAAGCTGCATTTAGTAGGCTGGGAGAAAATTTGTTGCCCTAAATCCCGAGGTGGTTTAGGCATCCGTCAGGTGCTCACTTTCAATATTGCATTACTTTCTAAGTGGCTTTGGCGATTTGCAGAAGAGAATGGTAATTTATGGAGATCTCTCATTATGGACAAATATGGGCACAATAGATGGGTTTGGGAAAAGAGAACTAAGTACACTTCCTACGGATGCTCATTGTGGAAATCTATCTCCCGGTGCGCAAGTGGTTTCTACCCACACACCTCTCTCAAATGTGGAAATGGTGATCTCATCTCTTTCTGGCATGATGTCTGGTGTAGTAACCAATCTTTGAAGGATCTTTTTCCAATGTTGTTTCTCATTAACAAGAATCAATATGGGACTGTGAGCAGTTTTTGGTCTAACAGCAACTGTTGGGATCTCTCCTTTCGCAGACAACTCAACACGGGGGAACTAGATGAGTTCGCTAATCTTTTACACCTGTTGGATAGACAAATACTCTCAGAGGGACCAGATAGTTTGGTGTGGAAGGGTAAAGGTGCAGGCTTCTCGGTGAAAGAATTTTCGGATATGGTGGCTGCACCTCATTATGAGACCCACTCTAACCCCTTCATTTCCTCCCACAAAAATCTGGTTTGGGTGCAAAACCTTCTCCCTCGGATTAATTTCTTCAGTTGGTCAGTTTTGCATGAGAAGATCTTGACTAAAGATAGGTTAAGAAAAATGGGAATCCTCACTGGGAGTCTTTGTGTGCTTTGCAATGAATCTGAAGAGACTCTAGACCATTTGATGCTTCATTGCAGTTTCTCCAAATCCATTTGGCGCAGTTTCTTGGTGGAATTCGGGTTGAGTTTGATGTTTCAAGGTTCCATTCTAGATTGGCTAAGTTGGTGGTCTAAAGCTAATCCTTCAAGTCGGGGGGAGTGGTTATGGCGTAGGGTCCCTCACGTTCTCATGTGGTGTGTGTGGAAAGAAAGAAATCAAAGGGTTTTTGAAGGACTAAACAGATCCGAATACTCTATCTTTATCGAGATTAGAGAATTGCTGTGGAAAATGGGTACAACTTGTAATTTATTTAGGGATTTGGGGTTTGACACTTTCATAGTGTCTTGGCATTCCTTGATATAGGAACGTTTCTCGTTGTAACTTGTTTTCCTTTCTTTCATTAATAAACATCTTCATGTTTGACCGTTTAAAAAAAAAAAAAGTGAGATCTTGACCTACTGCAGAGTCTCCTTGGAGTTTAGACACAATGATTTTAAGGACTTCATAGAAGAGCTCGTGCTATGTTTTCTCAGAGCTACTCTTGATATGCAGGCCCATTTGACCCTTTCTGTGTTATGCTATTGCTTGCTATATGCACAGAAACATTGGCCATCTAGTTGCTACCATTTATGGCTGCACATGGACACTTGTTGGAAATGCATAGCTGAGATAAATGCATAATGAGAACGTTGTCTAAATTTATGCATGTCAAGATTATATAGAAGATAGGCATGTGGTTATGGTGGAATATTAAACCCACTCCAATTATTAATGAGCCTAAAATTGCTCATGTTCTTATCCACAGTAGTACTGTGTGAATTTACGGTGTAGTTGTACGATTGGTACCCACCGATATAGTTATAATCCTACGACTCCGCTCTCGCTTCTGCTTGATATATGATTGGATTCGCCTTCTCTACAAGTTTGAGCTTTTAAAGAGTTGGCAATTTTTCATGGTATCAGAGCATTGGTCCTCTTGCGAGAATTTTCAGTATTTTCCTCGCACTTGCGTTGAGGGAGAGTGTTGAAATATTAAATCCACTTCAATTATCAATGAGCCTAAAATTGAAAGTGTTGCAATATTAAACCCACTCCAATTATTAATGGGCCTAAAATTGCCCATGTTCTTATTCACGGTAGTATCGTGTGAATTTACGGTCGTAGGTTCGACTCTCGTCCAGCGCAATTGTTGCGAGAATTTTCAGTATTTTCCTCGCGCTTGCGTTGAGGGGGAGTATATTAAACCCATTTCAATTATCAATGGGCCTAAAATTGAAAGTGTTGGAATATTAAATCTACTCTAATTATCAATGGGCCTAAAATTGCCCATGTTCTTATTCACGGTAGTACCGTGTGAATTTATGTTGTAATTGCACAATTGGTACCCACCCACCGATATAGTTATAATCCTACGACCCTGCTCTCACTTCTGCTTAATATATGATTGAATTTACCTTCTCTACAAATTCGATCTTTTAGAGAGTTGACAATTTTTCAAGTTATTTACTGTGTCATGTTTCATAATGGTTGGCTAAGTCGCTTCAATTAGTTCAGTTTCTTACCATGTGAGGTTTAGGCATCCGTCAGGTGCTCCCTTTCAATATTGCTTTACTTTCTAAGTGGCTTTGGCGATTTGCAGAAGAGAATGATAATTTATGGAAATCTCTCATTATGGACAAATATGGGCGCAATAGATGGGTTTGGGAAAAGAAAACTAAGTACACCTCCTACGGATGCTCTTTGTGGAAATCTATTTCCCGGTGCGCAAGTGCCTTCTACCCACACACCTCTCTCACATGTGGAAATGGTGATCTCATCTCTTTTTGGCATGATGTCTGGTGTAGTAACCAATCCTTGAAAGATCTTTTTCCAATGTTGTTTCTCATTAACAAGAATCAATATGGGAATGTGAGCAGTTTTTGGTCTAACAGCAACTCTTGGGATCTCTCCTTTCGTAGACACCTCAACACTGGGGAACTAGATGAGTTTGCTAATCTTATACACCTATTGGATAGACAAATGCTCTCAGAGGGACCAGATAGTTTGGTGTGGAAGGGTAAAGGGGTAGGCTTCTCGGTGAAAGAATTTTCGGATTTGTTGGCTGCATCTCATTATGAGACCCACTCCAACCCATTCATTTCCTCCCACACAAATCTGGTTTGGGTGAAAAACCTTCTTCCTCGGATTAATTTCTTTTGTTGGTCAGTTTTACATGAGGAGATCTTGACCAAAGATAGGTTAAGAAAAATGGGAATCCTCACTGGGAGTCTTTGTGTGCTTTGCAACGAATCTGAAGAGACCCTGGACCATTTGATGCTACATTGCAGTTTCTCCAAATCCATTTGGCGCAATTTCTTAGTGGAATTCGGTTTAAGTCTGATGTTTGAAGGTTCCATTCTAGATTGGCTAAGTTGGTGGTCTAAAGCTAACCCTTCCTGCCGGGGGGAGTGGTTATGGCGTAGGGTCCCTCTCGTTCTCATGTGGTGTGTGTGGAAAGAAAGAAATAAAAGGGTTTTTGAAGGACTAACCAGATCAGATCACTCTATCTTTATCGAAATTAGAGAATTACTGTGGAACATGGGTACGTGCTTGTAATTTATTTAAGGATTTGGGGTTTGACACTTTCATAGTGTCTTGGCATTCCTTAATTTAGGAATGTTTATCGTTGTAACTTGTTTCCCTTTCTTTCATTAATAAACATCTTCATGTTTGACCGTAAAAAAAAAAAAAAAAAGAATCTAAATGCTTATAAATGAAGGAACTTCAATGAGAAAGTTGAAACAGTAGTAAGTGCAAAAAGTCATTATGTGGAGCACAATAGACTCAGAGCAGCGTGTTTGATTATTCAAAGGAATGCGTTTGACCGTTACAATGGTTTTTACCCCAAGTATAACCCCTAGCATACCCAATTTTGAATGTCTGATTATGACATTGTAGAAGAATATGTTGTTGCGGAGCCGCAATATAAATTTTAATTTGTAATGGATACAGTATGCTTTTTAAATTATTAATTTGTAAAATTAATTGTATTTAATTAAATTAACAAAATCGCAATACATATCAAATCTTTTGTGCGTGAGACGATTCAATTAATAAATATTTTAAATTTAAGTAAAATAAAATTTTAACTTTTAAAAATTTTCAAAATTATTAAACTGGACTTTAAAGCGACTAAAATTTATGTCGCACAAGAATAGACCGAGCGTGTTTGGAGTGACGGAACCTGTGTGGCAACGTTAGAGCAATTGATATTGACGTCGAGCAAAGATAATCTTACGCCACGAAAGGGTGTGTCACCATTGAGTTAAACCGACAAAGTTTAACGCGACAATATATTTAATCGCGTAAATAAGTTTTACATGACGAACCGTTTTGTTTTCTGCGTCAAAACAAATGTCGCATAAAAGAGTATTACGCGACGAACCCTTTGGCAACAAACATTGTAGTCGTTGCTCAAAAGGACTCTGAAACAACGAAGATCTTTGTTCGTTGCTCAAACATTTGCGAGACACTTTTGTGCGACAAATATTTTGTCGCCGAATATGTATGGCGACGAAATGTTGTTTATAGTGACGATTTTCCTACTTCCTTGACAGGGCACAACTATTGTTTCGGTTTACTTTTTAAAATCTAATAGACACACCTAACCTACTGAAAATTTTAATATTACTCTAGTTTGAACGGACATAGTTTAATGTATGATGAGGAAATCAAATAGAATTTTGCATCACATGAAATTTTATATCTAATTATAACATCTTATGAAAATTAATGAAATAAAATTTGACTAATGGAATAAAGCAAACTTTTTCATCACATAAACTAAACTTAATAAATTAGAGACTAATGGTATAAAATAGACTTTTGCTCCATAAAGATATAAGTCACAGCTTGCTATGGAGCAGGGTTTTTACCCCAAGTATAACCCCTAGCTTACGCAATTTTGAATGTCTGATTATGACATTGTAGAAGAATGTTGTCGTGGAGCCACAATTCCACAACATACTCCTTGTAGTAAATGCAAAATGTCTTTCAGTGAGTTTTTCTCTTTGTAGAGAATAACATACAGAGCAGAACAACTATATATTAGGAGCATCATCAAATGGCTTTTATACACGCATAAGGCAGAGAGAGATTTTAGAGCTTCTTCAGGTGTTGCTAGCTAATCTTTTTGCTCATCTGCAGATCTTGCTTATTCATCTCATCATAACTCAAAAGGATGGATATTCACAAATGCATCCTCCAAAGCGATGCCCTTCGCAAGGTTGCTCTTGTATTTTATTTTCCTTTCAACACTGTTTTTTACCAGGGTCTTATCATCCTCCCCTGTCATGCACTTGCAGTATATTCTAGAGACAAGTGTGTATCCCAGGGAACACAAGCAACTCAAAGAGCTCAGGGAAGCCACAATTGAGAATTTCGATATGTAATATGACACATAATTTTGCAATTATGAATAAAATTGACATGATCGTTGTGATTAAAAATGTGTATTTGCATCAGGAGCTACATGATGGTACCAGTTGAAGAAGGACAATTCTTGTCTGTGTTTCTTAAGGTTTTGAACCCAAAGAAAACCTTAGAGTTGGAGTATTTACTGACTTTTCTCTTTTTACTGTTGAAAATCATCACTAACTAGCCCAAATGTTTAAAGTCTAAAGCCCAAATCCATTATCTAGAAGATCCAGATAGTTCAATATCTAGAGAATTTTACACCCTTATAATACTCTAGACATTTGAGAGAGTTCTAGAGAAGCAAAAATGTGTGGTTGAGATTGCTTCTCTAGAATCCTCCCACCTCCTTAGAACTATTATAAATAGGGGGGAGGTTGTGAAGTGTAAGCATCAAGGAGCAAACAAGCTCAAGTGTAGTAGTGAGTGTTGTGAGCATAGTAAGGGTGTTAAGTTGTAAGAAACTTTTGAGAGATTAATAAAATTATTCTTTCTTAAGTTCAAGTTCTTCCCATATCTCCCAACAATTTGGTATCAGAGCCAGCTCACCCTATTCATACATAGGGTACTATTCTCACATTTGGTAAAACACTGTCTAGTCGGAGATCGTTCGTGCACAGTTCGTGCACACTTCGAGGCTGTGAAGCAGATTGGTGTAAGACCAAGCTTACTCGATAGCACAAAGGATGTTGTACCTTGTCACGATGGGAGATCTCGTTGGCACAACTGGTGGGCTTACAAAGCTCAACCACCATATTTACAAGAGTTGGCAAATAAGGATAAAATCCTACTTGCAAGGGCAAAACTTGTGGCAGGTTATTGGTGGTAGTGAGACTACACCACCACCAAAGGAGAATGATGTCGAATTCAAAAAGTGGGAGATCAAAGCAGGTAAGGCGCTTTATGTGCTCAAGACGACGATCGAGGATGAAATGCTTCAGTATATATAAGATGCTGACACACCCAAAGGAGCTTGGGATACATTTGCATCCCTGTTTTCAAGAACGAATTATACACGCCTATAGTTCTTGGAGAATGAGTTGATGAACTCCAAGCAAGGAGGTATGTCTATTAGAGACTATTTTCTAAAAATTAAAATTTTATGTCGTGAAATTTCAGAGTTAGACCCTGCCTCCAAAGTTACCGAAGATAGGATAAAAAGAATAATAATCCATGGTCTAAAACCTGAATATACTGGGATTGTTACTGTCATTCGTGGTTGGCCAACTCAACCTTCTATTGTGGAGTTTGAAAGTCTGTTGGCCAATCAAGAAAGTTTGGCTAAGCAAATGGCAGGTGTCTCTCTGAAAAATAAGGAAGAGGAGGCGCTCTTCAACAAAATAAAGGGCGGGTATAAAAAGAAGAATTTTGTAAGATCAAATAAAGAAGAAGATTGCAGGCCCAAGAAGTCCTAGGAGAGGAGCTATAAGAAAGGGGGAGTTCAGCAAGGCAGAGACAACAACGACCGGAGAAAGGACGGTTGCTACAATTGTGGCAAGAGAAGCCACTATGCAAAAGACTGTTGGTCAAAGAAGAAGACAACTGAAGGAAACTTGGTGACGTCTCACAATCACCAAGACAACAGTAAAGAAGAATGAGACTTCCAAGTATCCTTTGCAACTACCCAGCCTGTTCGAGAGGATCTTTTAGATGAAGAAATTGACTTCTCCAAGGATGAGGTAGCCATGGCCGCTGAAGATCAAGACGTGCAAGTCAACTATAGTAAGGATTTGATTGTTGACTCAAGCTGCTCCAACCATATGACTGGAGACAAGGAGAAGCTGTCAAGCTTATGTGAATACAGATGAGACCGGGTCGTGATAATTGCCGATAACACGAGATTGCTGATTGCTCACATTGGGGAGGCTACATTCACTCCACGCCTCATCCCTAATCAAGTTCAATTGCAGAATGTCTATCACGTTTCGGGTATGAAGAAAAACTTATTATCATTATCACAATTAACAGCAAATGGCAAGTATGTGGTGTTCGGGCCGGAAAATGTTAAGGTGTACCAAACTCTAAAGCCATCGGGTACACCCATCATGACGGAAAGAAAGTTGGAGTCTATCTACGTGATGTCTGCGGAATCAGCATATGTGGATAAGACTCGATGCAGTGAAACTGCTGACTTGTGGCATGCAAGGCTAGGGCATGTTAGTTATCATAAGTTGAAGATAATGATGACCAAGTCGATGTTGAAGGGTCTACCTCACCTGGACGTACGAGGAGGAACAGTCTGTGCTGGGTGCCAGTACGGAAAAGCTCATCAACTTCCTTATCAGGAGTCAAAGTTTAAGGCCAAGGAACCATTGCAACTCATCCACTAAGATGTGTTCGGCCGGGTGAAACAACCATCAGTCAGTGGAATGCGTTACATGGTGACCTTTATTGATGATTTTTCAAGGTACACTACACCAACAAGAGCATGTTAAAACATTTGTATAAACTATTATCATATTGTATTTATATTATATAATCAGTTTTTTTAAAACTAAAGTTTATATAATTTTTTTTTTAAAGTTGAAGGATAGTCCCATGTCAACTAAAACTTAATTTTAAAGTTTATCATATTGTATTCTATATTGTATTCTGGCATTGTCTAAATGGATCATTTCTAAAACTTAATTACTCAAAAAGACATAAAAATTTAATGCAAGATTAGTACATCTTCACGTGTTCTTTGCATGCTATCCCAAACCCTGATGTGTTGTTGGGTAAAGGATAGTCCCATGTCAACTAAATAAGGGTTGTTATATAAGAATATAAGGAATTGCTGAGCCAACTTGGAGGTTGGAATAGTTATTCTGGATGCATGACATTTTCAACGAAATATCATGACAACGATAGCGGCTTCAAGATGATCTCGTCCTTCCAACTTGACTATGTATTATGAACCTTCTGATTTATGTGCACTGGAAATTATTTGTAAATGAACATTTGATACTTCATCCGAGTTCAGTCAATGGTGCTGAGCCAACTTGGAGGTTGGAATAGTTATTTTCATATTTCAAATGGCGGGCATAATTTGTAATAGCCTGAAAAGCTTCACAATTTAATTGGATTAAAGATTAATATAATATAATATGTTTGCCAAAGGGGGAGTGGTCGAGTGGTTAAGGAGTTGTGGACTTGTTCCATAGGTCCTTGCTTCGAGACCCACTGGAGGCATCTTTATTTCGGGGTGATATTTCGACCAGTAGGTCGCATCTCGGGAGTAGGTTACGGACCCTATGCTGAAAAAACCGGCTTGCCTTTCAAAAAAAAAAAAAATATGTTTATTTTGAATAGCTTGCATGATTAGTGTATATTTAAACGGAGGACAAAGTATTTCGATAGAAATGCTAAAGGTATATATCTACAAAGCATATGTGCAATTGATTAATATACATGTCCACAGCTCATGGGTTTATTTTTGGTCGAAATTAGGAGCTCCCTCCATGAATGGTAAACCAATCGACTGAAGAAGAAAATTCAAGAATGGCTCTAAATCCAATCCCAGATTTGCTTCAGAAACTATGGGATTTATGGGATATAAGATTCTCTATTCAATTCAGCCTTCTAATTCAGGCCATATTAATATTCATGGCTCCATTAAGGAAGAAAATGCCCCAAAGATGGGTAACTATTTCCATCTGGTTTGCTTACTTGCTGGCAGACGCTGTGGCTATCTTTTGCGTAGGACTAATCTCTAACAGCCAAGGTAAAGGCGATGACCCTTGTTCTAAACCATTGTCTGAAGCCAAGACCGAAATCCTCCACGCCTTTTGGGCCCCGTTCCTTCTGTTACACCTTGGTGGCCCAGACACTATCACTGCATTCGCACTGGAGGATAACGAGCTATGGATACGGCATTTACTGGATTTATTCATACAGTTAGTAGCTGTCACTTATGTCATCCTGCTGTCTCTTCCAGAAAATCAGATTTGGGGTCCAACGTGTCTCATATTGGTGGTTGGACTCGTTAAATATGCAGAACGGAGTTGTGCTCTTTATCGTGCATGCTTGAAAAGCTTCAGAGAGTCGCTGCTTACTTTTACAAAACCCGACCCTGGTCCAAACTATGCCAGGCTCATGTATGAATTTGCATGGATGAAAGAGAACCAAGTCCCTGCCAAGATCGTAACAGTGAGAAAACCTGAGACAAATCAAGAAATAAAACACTTCTATTGAAGAGGGGTCTAACCGCAGGGATGATCCAGATGATGTTATCTTGGTGGAGAAGGCTTACGAGTTTCTTCAACAAATTCAAAGGACTCATAGTGGACCTTATCTACAATTTTCATGACAGCGATGATAGCCGGAGATTCTTTAATGAAATTAACCAAGTAGAAAAGGCATACCGAGTGATCAAAATTGAGCTTAGTTTCATTTATGATGTACTCTACACCAAGGCTTCTATTCTTCACTGTCGGAAAGGTTACTTTCTTCGACTGATGGCTTCTACTTCAATTGTGCAGCATTCTTTCTCTTTGAATTCAGT
>QNQO01010077.1:0-161541 GCA_003290165.1 Berberis thunbergii
GAAAACCCAAAACATTTTCTTCAAACAAGAACATTACAAGAGTAAGCTCTGTGAAAGATAGTGCCTACAACGATGGAAGAACACCATTATCTAGACATCACGATTCACCAAACAGGCACCCCAACATTAACTGTCAAGCATTGAATACCGTATGGGAAATGAGGAAATTGCACGCAACCCCATCAATTGAAGGGGAGTAGCCGATACTCAACCGTCCTGCAGCTTACGCCATACATGTGTTATCGCATGATCTATGCCATACATGTAGCGCAACTGTACAGGAAACCTAGTTCTTCCTCTGCGGACCCATAGGCTCAGCCCACCATTCAAATGGTATTTAGCAACATGTTTGGCATGAGCACAAATCCAAACTAGCTTTGACACACGAATCTTACCTACAGGTTGCTATTTAATTTATGGTAATGTTATCCACACAGCGTGTGACACCAACGGACATGGGTTCACACGCCCTCAAACAATCGAAACCTCTCTCCAACCGGGCAAGCTTAATCAGCTAAAGCCGATGACGACGACTTCTGGTACATTCTGACACCTAGTCCGCCCTGCGCGGATCCCGATGGTTTATGAAATGGGAGTCTAATTAGTGCAATCATGCCTGGTGGTGATGACTTGCCAGGGATCGTTGCGCCCTTCATGGTCAATGATCGCCAAACCCGACCAAGTAAGCCTAGCTGGTGACGACTCGCAACGAAAGCTTTTGATCAAAGCCCAGACCCGCAACCCCCATTGCGCGATGTAGATAGTTTGGAAGGTGAAAGCCTAGCCAGTCCGAGGGTGAAAGCCTAGCCAGTCTCGAGCTAATTCCGACGGCTAGCCACGAAACCACTACTTTTCAGTGTGGCCGCCGAATTACCAACCCTGGACTTGTAGCCCTCATTACACGGGTGTAAATAGTTTAGAAGGTGGGAGCCTAGTCTGCCACGAACTAATTATGATGGCTTGCCACAGGACCACTGCTTTTCAGCGTGGTTGCGAATTGCCAACCCTGGACTTGTAACCTCACTGAGCGGGTGCAGATAGTTTAGAAGGTGGGAGCCTAGTTAGTCACGATTTGATTCTGATGGCTCACCACGAGACCATTGCTCTTCAGCATGGTCGCCGAAATTTCCCAAATTTATAGCATGATGCGAACGGTGTGGATGATTTGGAAAATGGGAGCCTAGTCAATCCCGAACTGATTCAGATGGCTTGTGATGGGACCATTGCTTTTCATCCTGGTCGCCGAACCCCTTTGACTCGAACTTGTAGCCCCCTCTGCGCGGGTTTAGATGGTTTGAAAGGTGGAAGACTAGTTAGTCCCTAACTAATGTCGATGGCTCGCCACGGGACTACTGCTCTTCAGCCTAGTTACCAAATCCTTACTCCCTAAATCTATATCCACATTATTCGGACATAGATAGTTCTGAAGGTGGGAGCCCCAAGCAGCTCGCCACATGACCACCGCTCTCCTACGAAACATCACCGCAAAGTCAAATCTAGCTAAGACAATGTCTTCTCGCTCAAACCAACTGGCATCCTATTAACAACAAAAACAACTCTCACCAACACATAGATCATCCAGCCAGTGCCCAAATAAATGTAACATAGTGTGTTAGCCCGAGAATACGACACCTGACTCGGCACAAACGCTTCAACGCATACGCTCAACTATCACAACTCGCCCATAACAACAACTTCAGCTGACCAATCAGATAAGCAATTCAAGTTTCCAGTAGCTTACCTTGAGGACAAGACAACAGCCTGGGCAAACCAACCCCAGGCTAAACTATCTGCAACATGCCCGCTATCGAACTTGACTATGCAACAGTGACTCTAAATTCATTCGCAACATAAATGGTCAAGCTCCTGGTAGCAGACGACCATTCGACGTCCTAGTAATTCAACCAACCTATGCCAAAGCAAGATGACAAGGCAAAATGAAAAACATAGTATAGAGGCAACGAGCACAAAACGGATAAAATTGTTTTCAGTAACAGTCGAACAAAATGGGTATAGAATACAGAGTTCACTCCTTATCAGGAGAAGGTACAGAAACAAAAGAGCTAAGCTTAGCAGGGGAAGGAGCAGGAGTCGCGTCCACACGCATTACGACCTGGGCATCAGGGTCAAAACTCTCTTTCTTGTCGATGACGCAAAGGCAACAAACAAGTCAACATACAACATCTTCTTATAAGTGCCAGCACTCCAGCCTACCCCGTACGACCCAACGGAACTCGCATTTACCTTGTTTCTGTAGAAGCTCTTCTTCTCGCGCCTTCGCATCAGCATGTTCACGCTCCAACAACTCCAACTTGCATGTCAGTGCGTCAACTTGAGATTGCTTTGTGGCCAGACTACTCTTCACAGTGCTGAGGTCATGCCATTCCACTTCGAGCTGGTCGTCAGCCTTCCTTGCCTCCGGGCATTGAACTCCACATCAGATTTCCATTGTCGCTTCTAAGAAGCCTAGTCAACTTCTTTCGAAGCATTCTTTCAACAAGACACTACATTCAGAACGTGCCTCCACGTCTCGGCTGACCCTGTTCAACTCCTATTTGAGTCTATTTCTCTCAGACATCACCTCTGCCAATTCACGCTCAAGGGTCTCTAAACGAGCCCTCTGAGTCTCAACAACCACGGCAGATTCCTTCAGCCCCTTTTCCTCAGCCTGCTTATGTAGTCGCTCAATTCATAAAGGGCATCAGGATGCAGCGCCAGCATGTGCTAGAAGACACGCTCCATGGTGTATACCCTCTCACGAGCCGCCTTAAATTCCATCACAGCAACGACCACCTGGCTCAAGTACGACATACCCAGCATAAGGTACAATAAAGCCTTATCCATACACTTTTCTAGCTTATCCACCTTGGGTTTTGAAACGCAATCCATCAGCCAGCTGTGACACCTGCTTATATGGTTCATCGAAACATACTCCACATCAACCTCTTGGTGCCATACCTGAGTGCTCATCCTTACCAAGTCTGGTGCAAACAAGTTTATCCGTGCGTGCGGATGAAGCTTTCCTAGATCAAAAATCACACCTGCACCTCCCTTCACAGTTGCCACTATTTCCAGGCTCTCATCCGAGACCTTCCCTTGTCACAAACATCTGACACTTTAGTGCGAGACGGCTTGACAGGATCCGGAGGGAGAGAGAACAAATTATCCAAATGACTCTCCAACACTTTGAGCTTTGGCCTGGAAACGAGACGACAAACAATGTAGACTACATGAAACTATTCATGTGCCACCTGACCACTATCAGATAGCGTACCAATGGGATGATTACATTTCACAACCTCAAGCAGATCTTCACAGGAACCTTCTATTAGAGCAGTTTTATGCAAATCACATCAATAGAAGCCACCATTGCAACCCGCACCAGTCGCTCATTCAAAGCTTGGCTTGCGCATCACTAAAACTTGAGCTATCTGCAACCCCTGCAAACCACATATAATGTTTCTCCCTGCTAGATACGTTAGTCTCCGCCCTGACGGGTCGATCAAACTCACGCTTTTCCTTCACTGGAGCGGGTCATGCTATAGGCAACCCAATTCTGGCACGGGACCCCTTTCAAACTCATGAAAGAGGCAAGCATCTTAGACGGGTCCTCCACGACAGATAGAATAGGAGCTTTGGCCTAGCAGCATTTTTTTCCTATAAGGGGCCCCATCTTCAAGCTTAACCCCGCGACGCTCGGTACGAGTGAGGGCTACATGCCAAGTGTCCCACAGCCCACTACGGGTGAAGTTGGGACGTTTTATGACATCCCACTACATTCCTCGTTGACAAGCCGCGGAAAGTTTCTATAGTATTTTGCTCCTCTAAGGATAAGGGGAGTAGTGGAAAACCGTCCTGCAAAAAAACACCATTAATGAGTAGCCAACTTGCAATCAAGCATATCAGAGTCAAAGAAAATAGTTACACTTACGCAGCAGCTTGAACTCAAGCGAACGACCCTTTAACAGGAAGTACTTTGAATTCACAGGGGCTAAGAAGCAATACTTTTGACAATGGGAAAATTATATAATGAAGCTTATGTAATCCAACCAATTGGATAATCATTTCTAAGATTATAAACATGATCTAAAAGCATATAAGGATTTCATACTTAAATGAAATACCTAATATCTAACAATCATGTATAACCTTATACTACTATTATACTTAAAGTATTAAAGGGGTGGGTGGGTGGGTTTGTTAGACTCATTCTAGTAAAGACGTCTCGATTTTGGATTTTGGAGGTGGTTAGGGTTAGGTTTGGGATTGAGGAAGAGAGTGGATTAAGAAAGAGATATTGATTTAAATGGGGATGACGGAGTTAAAAACCTCAAGATATGCATAAGTGCGATGTGCTACCACCACCCATTTATTCTCCTCCACTGCCACCACCCACACCCCTTCTACCAGAAAGTGAGAGAGGGTTTGTGAGGGAGAAAAAAGAGAAGAGAAGGGGAAGAGGATAAGAAAGATTACCAAGAGTGAGAGGTTTGTGAGGGAGAGAAAAGATAAGATAAGGGGAAGGAGAGTGTGAGGACAAGAGAGATTCTAGAGAGAATGAGAGGGTTTGTGAAGGTGGGTTTTGCCAAGAGTTAAAAAATGTTTTTGTTTGGTTTGGGAAATTAAGTAGGGGTAATTTTATCAATTTAAAAAATCGATAAAATTTCTTAGTCAACGTGGTTGATACACAGTCATGTGTGTCAGACTAGAATACAAAAACTAATGGGGACCAAAGAGGATTAGCTATGAATTAATGGGGGCCAAATGAGAAGTAACCCCAAAGTAACCCCCTTATTTATTATTACTAAATAACCATAAATTCCAAAGCCGAAAAATGCCCAGGGTGGAGGGGCTGTGGCAGGGCTCCACAATCCGTTATAACCCACCGGGGATAAACGAAGCAGGGCAGGGATCTATCAATGATGGGGCGGGGGCGGATTTTGTAAAAATAAAAAATAAAAATAAAAATAAAAAAACTTAAATGGGGTGGATGCGAGGTTCCATCATCCTTGATGGGGTGGGGATGGATTTATCAAAATCCTGTCCATTGCCAATCCTAGTTAAGAGCTGAAGAAGAGAGTTTTACGAATAGAAGTCTAGATGTGATGAATCAAACTAAAAAGAGATCAAAACGAACAATACTTCCCAACACATCTACCATGATAAGAAGGAAGGAAGAAAAAGTGCCAAATACACAAATAAACTATCAATCTCACGTGCAGTTCACATACTCTGCAGTCTAGTCTAGGAGCCAGGGCAATTGTTTAGAAGGGTAACCGTTACTGGAGATGGAGAAGAGGATGGTTAAAAGCAACATCAACAACAATACTGTGGATACCATCGACAAGATAAGTGATTTGCCGGACCACGTACTTCACCTTATTCTTTCATCTCTTGAAGCCAAACAAGTTGTTCAAACATCTCTTCTATCAACAACATGGAAAGTTTTGTATTGTTCAATACCCACTTTAAAATTTGATCGAACTTCCTTCCCTGGTTCTGATGAAAACTTTGAAAGCTCCGTAAACTCTGTACTTGAATCTCATGATGTTCTGTCTTACAAAAACTAAAACTCTCCTTTGAACGAGGCGAATATAGCTCCCAGTTTCCAACTCAAGTCAATTCATGGATCATATATGCAATCAGTCACAATGTCAAAGTCGTGAACCTTATGCTTGCACTCTCCGGACCACAACAATTCAGTTTTCATCTCAAAAGTCTACCCTTTCAAATCACTCCTCAGCTCTTCAAAAGTTCATCTCTCAGAGTGCTCAAACTGAACTTCCGCTCTGGTATAGCACTAGACTTGCCCGAGTCAAGCCATCTCCCTGTCCTCCAAACTCTTCATTTTCAAGGCATCAAATTCCGTGGAAATGAAAAAAGAATGGAAGCTCTATTTTCTAGTTGTCCTGTTCTTGACACTTTAGTTCTTTGCTTTTGTCAGTTTAAGGGTTTCAAATTCTTGAAAATATGTATTCCTCCACTGCTGTACCTGCATTTCGATAGTACGTTTGACTGTCCAACAGAAATATCTACCCCCAGACTAGCATGCTTACAATTACGGGTTCTTTCACGAAGCGTAGTCTGTTTTACGCACGACCTTGTCTCATTGGATGATGCATTCATTGGAGCATTTTTTGTTCAGAGTCGAGCATGCAGATTATTAGAGCGGTTCGAGGTGCAAAATTCTTATATACATCAGTTGAGTATGCCCGGGTATGTAATTCAGTTTTTTTTAATACATCTTTTAAAATTAAAGTGTTGTGCTATTTTAATTATATATAAATAATGTTTTAGCACGTGGCCAATCTTCTACGAAAAGACACAAGAGAAGGCATCCAAACCCAGTTTTGTAATCTCAAATGGCTCAAGCTGTCAACTAAATTTACCGATGGTGAAATTTTAGTAATCAAGACATTGCTCAAGTATTGTCCTAGCATCAAAACCTAGGATGCACGGACTCGGATACACGTGTCGTATCAGATACGGATACGCGTGTCGTATCGGATACGGATACGACACGGCGACTTGGCAATTTTCAAAAAACTAGGACTCGGGGACTCGGCGACACGTCAATCAAACCTTATTTTTATTTTTATTTTTATATTTTGTTAAAAATTATTAACATAATATATGACCTGGTATGGGAATGGGGGTTACTTGGGGAGTCATTACAGATCAACCCTTTCATGTGTATTTTCAACTGGGTTGTTGTTTACTTTGAAATTGAGTTGTGGGTCTGCTGTGCAGTTAGATGACACCCCTCAGTCACTAGCTGATGTATTTTTTCCCTTTTTGTTTTCTGCTTAATGCAATTTCTCTGTTTTATTGATCAAAATAAAATTGTATAAATTTCTTGGTTTGGATACTTTAATATATGTGCATTGGGCCTAAAAGTGATTAACTTATTAAGCAAAAATAGACAACACAAATCAAACACATAACAGGGAAACACACAAAAAATAAACAGTTCTTTCTTCTTCTTCCCACACAAAAAATAAGCTAATAATCACACACAAAACACACAAAAAAAGAAGAAGCAAGAAGAATAAACAATTAAACAGCAAGAAAAAGAATAAACAGTGAGTGACTGAGTGAGAGTCGAGAGAGATGAACCTGGGTCCTAAGCAAGGTAAGCTCTTTCTTCTTCTTCCCTTCCTTCTTTCTCTTATTCGGTTCTTCCTCTTCCTTCTTTGTTCTTTCTTTTCTTCCTCAGTTCGTCGCCTCCTCGGTTCCTCTTCCTCCTTTCTCGCCTCCTTTCTCTCTGGTTCCTCGCCTCCTCTGGTTCCTCCTTCCTCGGTTCGATTCCTCACCTCCTCTGATTCCTCGTCTCCTCTGGTTCCTCCTTCCTCGGTCTGATTCCTCGCCTCCTCTGATTCCTCGCCTCATCGGTTCCTCGCCAGTCGCCTCTATGTTATCTCTGTTTGAGCAAAAGACCAAATGGTAAATCGAGATTAGGTTTTGTTTTAATTTTAGGGTTTCAAATCTCAGCCGTCCGATCTTATAAAGATCTGAAAAAAAAAAAAATTTAGGAACCAAATCCGGACCGTATCCAGACCGTGTCCGGACCGTATCCTGACCCGGTCAAGTTGACCGATACATTGACCGCATGTCGGATACGTATCCGACGCGAATCGCACGCGTATCCGTATCCGACACGCGTTTTCATGGATTCGACAGAGTTTTTCCACGAATCCGTGCTTCCTAGATCAAAACTCTTTCATTGGAGTCTTATGCCGATTACCCGCCTGTGGTAATTTCTTAACACTAACCATCATATTTTTACATTGTTATTATTTATTGTTTATTATTTTTCATTTGGTTTTAATTTCATCTGATGCTTGGAAAAGGATGGAAAAAGTGCTCGGACAGAAAATTTGGGACAGACTGAAGCAGAACCTTCTTCTGAATACCAGCTACCTCATCTCAAGTTCATAGAGACCCTAAACTTCCAAGAAACTGAAAACGAAATCAAATTTCTGAAGTTTTTGTTGGACAATGCAATTTCTTTAGTGACAATGCTTATTGATAACTCTAATACAGGGAAGGAATCAGTTCAAAACGAGCTTCTAAAACATCCCGGAGCATCTTCAACTGTTCAAATATGGTTCATATAAATTATGTATGTATGTTTTTCAACTTCTGAAGTTATTTTATTATGCTTTTGAGAATTTATTCAACTGCTGGGTTGAATGATTTACTTAAATATGATGATCAGATGGAGCTTATATATAATTTCTCTTAGAGTTGATTAGGTTGTCCTTATGTTTTTTCTGGTCAAGTAAATACCTTATGTCATTCCAAACTTATGACACTGCATGTTTCATATGTATACAAAGAGTATTGTATCATATCCGAATATTACTTCGAGGGGTTAAAGAGAACTATATTTGGAGAAGATGGGCTTAATTCCAAAGTAGTCTCCAAACACTTCTTGACAGGTTAAGGGCTGACTAAGGATTTAACTGCAAAGAATGATGGGTTGGACTAACGTCTCTGTTTACTCCAAAAGATAAAATGATTTTTCTTTCCATACCATTAAGTTAGACAGTCTATTTTATAGGTACTTCTGCACATTAGATAAGTTTAAAGCCTTCAAATCTGGGAGAAACTGGTTGATGCTTCACATACCACCTTGCTTACATTGAATTGGGAAAGTTGGCTTATCCAAATTGATTCGGCATTAATTGGTACAGTTTAGAGAAAGGTGGTTAATGCTCATAGTGCACATCTGTTAGACAGCGGCTTGCCTCTTCTTCTTCTCAAGTTATCCTCGATGAGGTTCCTTTTTTGTGAGTGAAACAGGGATCTGCCAGGGCAAATTTCTGCTTTTGGGCAGGAGTCAAATTCTGATAGTATATAAGTTGATTAAGAGAATGGTCATGTCCACTTTGTGAAGCTAACTTAATCCAAAACCCATCTCTTTTTTCTGTGTCCCTTGTCCATTGGAGTTGGTTTCAGAGTCCAATGGCCCGATTCCATATATGAACTCATTTTGCAGCACGGATGTGTCAGGGGCTTAATAGGTGATTTTCTTCTCAAGCTCATTAGGTGTGGGGCAGAATTCCTATAGCTGCTCTTTGGATGATTTGGTTGAAAAGAAATCAGTTGATCTTCCATAATTCTTCATTAGTTCCTCTTCATATAGACAGGAAAGTAGTTAAACACGTGTATCTGGAGTTGGGGTATCCTCCATATCCTTTTCAATGCATGCATGTTATGTGAATGATGGCTTATTTGCATCAATTTACAAAGTAATTTATGTTGTTGACTGCTGTAAAGAACATGGGATGAAATAGGCTTTACATGTAATATACGATAGCTTCTTTGTGGATAACCATGCTCAATTTTTCTCTTATGCATTTGTAAACCAGTTGATTGAAATAATTTCTGGCATAGTTGGGGCAGTTGATTAAATTGCTAGGGTCATCCATAAAATCATCTGAGCTACATGGACTATAACACTGACAACAAAATTCATCCAAGTCTCCATAAAACTAAGGGATCCTTTAGATATTGTTATATCAGGAGTTTTTCAGGCAGCGCGAGGACTCGAGCATAACTCAAAGAACAGGTCCTTGATGAATTGATAAAGAGACTTGGGTGCGTCAGCCGAATTGATAGGGTTCCTATTCTATCAAGTATCAAGTATCAAGTTTCTTTGCTTTGATTTTTTGTTCTTTTTCACGATCCCAAATCCCAATCAAGATATTTGCCACGTATTAAGAGAAGAACATTGTTGAACTGTGCATTTATAACAAAAATGGCACAACGTGGTTGTTTTTACCGGCAGTATGCTATGCAGTCCTAGAAGGAAAAATCTCAGAGCTAGTACCACCTTATCTGAATGACATATCAATGCTCTAAATGCCATCAAGGTGTCTTATTGATACCATGTTACAAATTTTCAAGCATGTAAGATTTTGCTATATAATACGCATTTAAGATTTAAAGGTGTATAATCAGTATGAATTTTAGAAGGCGGTAACTTTTGTTTTTGGTAATTGTGGTAGTTTCCAAATTTGGCCTGAGTTGTGGGTGAAATCTTAGTTGTCAACTATATTTATTATATCGTACAAGGGTTGGGTACAAAAAAAAAACACAAAGAAGAAGAAAACTCACATGAAAATCCGCACAGCTGAGAACTTCTAAATATCCATAGAAAGATATTAACTTAAGCCCTTACAATGTAAATCTTGATCATTTGAAGCTACCATCTATTATGGCTCAATTGAAGATCTGCACGAGATTGAAGAGAAAATCAAGGATCAGTTAGGATTTGATTTTTGTTTGAACAAGTCCTAATCTTCAGGGCACTTATTTCTTGTATTTGATTTATCAGTTTGTTACTTAGATCACGTTGGTTTGTTGCCAACATGAACTAGTCTTTCTCCTAGTTGTTAAAGGTTGTAAAGGCTATTTAAAGCCTAAGTTGGTTCAATAATAACATTATCTTTTCCAGAGATAGTTAAGTATTGCTTTTGATTCTTAACAATCTGGTATCAGAGCTTGCACTGGGCCTGATAAAATCAAAGCAGCAGCCTTTGAGTTTTTGCAGTAGCAAAGGAGATGACAACCAAAAGATACTTTGTGCAGCCAGCCATCCCTCGCTTCGATGGTCACTATGACCATTGGAGCATGCTAATGGAGAACTTCCTACGCTCTAAGGAGTTTGGGGGTAGAGACTGGCTATGTTGAGCCAGAAGTAGGAATACAGCAGACAGAAGCACAACTCAAGAAGTTAGAAGAATTGAAGCTGAAAGATCTGAAAGTGAAAAATTATCTCTTTCAGGCTATTGATAGGACGATATTGGAGACAATTCTTGTGAGAGACACTTCCAAACAGATTTGGGAGTCTACGAAGAAGAAGTTTGAAGGGAGTGCGAGTTAAGAGGTCGCATCTACAAGCTCTCAGTAGAGAGTTTGAAACTCTAGATATGAAGGTTGGTGAAGGAGTCACTGAGTATTTTTCAAGAGTATTGTCTGTGGCCAACAAAATGAGAACATATGGAGAAAAGATGCAGGACGTCACAGTGGTGGAGAAAATTCTCAGATCATTGGGTGAGAAGTTCAATTACATTGTTTGCTCAATCGAGGAGTCCAAAGACATTTATCAACTTTCTATAGATGAGCTGCAGAGCTCTCTGATTATTCATGAGCAAAAGATCCAGAGGCATACCGGAGATGAGCAAACTCTCAAGATAACATCAGAAGACAAGTTAGGTGCAAATGGACGAGGACGAGGTGTTTACAGAGGCAGAGGAAGAGGAAGAGGACGAGGTCGTCAACCCTATAGCAAAGCAATGGTGGAGTGTTATACGTGTCACAAGCTTGGACACTTTCAATTTGAGTGTCCAAGCTGGGATAAAGAAGCTAACTACGCTGAGTTAGGAGAGGAGGAAGATATGCTGCTCATGGCTTATGTGGAGGAGAATGAAGCTCAAAGGGAAGACGTATGGTTTCTAGACTCTGGATGTAGCAACCACGTGTGTGGTGACAAGAGTCTATTCTATGACTTAAATGAAGATTTCAGGCACAAAGTGAAGTTGGGAAACAACACAAGGATGGATGTGTTGGGCAGAGGCAATGTAAGGCTGAAAGTAAGTGGCTTTGTTCATCTTGTTAGTGAAGTTTATTATGTACCAGAGCTTAAAAATAATCTTCTGAGTATCGAACAACTACAAGAACGAGGATCGGAAATCCTCATTAAGCAAGGAAAACTCAAGATCTATCATCCAGAGAAGGGGCTCATAATACAAACTGATATGACAAAGAATAGGATGTTTGTATTATCAACAAACTCTCTGTCTCAAAACCCATCCTGCCACTACACATCAATACAGGACTTGGCACATCTATGGCATTGCCGGTACGGACACTTGAGTTACAAGGGGTTGAGGACTCTCCAATTCAGAAAGATGGTGCATGGCATGCCTCAATTCAGACCTCCATCGACGGTGTGTGAAAATTGCTTGATTGGGAAGCAACATAGGGATCCAATCCCAAAGAACAGCAATTGGAGGGCCACAGAGAAGCTTCAACTTATACATGCAGATATATGCGGACCAATCTCTCACATCTCCAATAGCAAAAAGAGGTACCTCATATGTTTCATTGATGATTTTACTAGAAAAGCTTGGACTTATTTCTTGGTAAAGAAATAAGAGGCATTGAATATGTTTAAACGTTTTAAGAGTTGTGTGGAGAAGGAGGTGGGAGGATTTATTAAATGCTTAAGAACATATCAAGGAGGAGAATTCACATCTTCTGAGTTCAATGAATTCTGTATTGAGCATGGAATCAAAAGGCAACTAACAGCAGCATATACTCCACAACAGAACAGAGTAGCTGAACGAAAAAATCGAACAATGATGAACATGGTTCGATGCATACTGTCTGAAAAGAAGATCCCTAAGACTTTCTGGCCGGAAGCAGTAAATTGGATGACGTATGTGTTGAATCGAAGTCCTACACTAGCGGTGAAAAATCAAACACCCGAGGAAGCTTGGAGTGGCAGCAAACCCTTAGTGGCACACTTTAGGGTGTTCGGGTGTGTAGCACATGTGCATGTCTCTGATGTGAGAAGAGCAAAATTGGATGCAAAGAGTGTTCCATGTGTGTTGTTGGGAGTAAGTGATGAGTCTAAGGCATAAAGGCTCTATGATCCAGTTGCAAAGAAGGTAGTTATAAGCAGAGATGTAGTTTTTTAGGAGGACAAATTGTGGAGCTGGGATAGGAGTTATGAAGAACATGTCATAGCTGATTTGGAATAAGATAATGAGGAAGATAATGGGGAAGAAGACACTAATGTAGAGGAACCAGACACCTCTATAAATGAGGAGAATGGAGGAGAGTCATCGAGCTCAGAAGAAGGAAGAAACAAAGGACCTCCAGTGTGGATGAATGATTATGTTAGTGGAGAAGGCCTCTCGGAGGAAGAAGACATAGGTGCCAACTTTGCTTCATTAGCTTCATCGGATCCGATACATTTTGAGGAGACAGTAAGGCATGAAAAATGGAGGATGGCTATGGATATGGAAATAAAAGCAATAGAGTGGAATAACACATGGGAGCTCACTGACTTGCCTCAAGGTGTGAAGAAGATTAGAGTGAAATGGGTCTATAAGACCAAATTGAAAGAAAATGGAGAAGTGGATAAGTTCAAAGCAAGATTGGTGGCGAAGGGGTATGTGCAACAACAAGGAGTGGACTACACAGAGGTATTTGCACCAGTTGCGAGGATGGACACAGTGAGAATGATTGTGGCCTTAGCAGCTCAAAAGGGTTGGATTCTTTATCAACTTGATGTCAAATCGGCTTTCTTGCATGGGGAGCTTGATGAAGAAGTGTATGTGGAGCAGCCTAAGGTTTATGAAGTGACGAACAATTCTCAGAAAGTATATAGGCTAAAAAAGGCACTCTATGGACTGAAACAAGTTCCACAAGCTTGGTTCATTCGTATTGAAGAACATTTCACCATTCAAGGCTTTGAGAAGTGTTATAGTGAGCACACCCTTTTCATTAAGACGAAGGAGGGAGGTAAGATTCTCATTGTCAGTCTATATGTTGATGATTTAATATTCACTAGCAATGATGAATTTATGTTTACTGAATTTAAAAGTTCCATGTTGAGAGAGTTTGACATGAGTGATTTGGGGAGAATGAAACTCTTTCTTGGCATAGAAGTGCTACAAAGGTCAGATGGGCCAAAGGAAGTATGCTTTGGAGGTGTTGAGAAGATTTAAAATGGAGAGTTGCAATTTGGTTCATAATCCCATTGTTCCAGGTTGTAAGCTTTTTAAAGATGAAAAAGGAGTCTGAGTTGATGAGACTTTGTTTAAGTAGATGGTAGGTTGCCTTATGTATTTAACGACTACAAGGCCGGACATTATGTATGCAGTGAGTTTGATCAGCAGATACATGGTCAAACCCACTGAATTACACTTGATGGCAGCCAAGAAGATATTGAGATATTTGAAGGGAACCACTGAACTCGAGATTTTCTACAAGAAGGGAGGGTGTGAAAGGTTAGTTAGCTTTACAGATAGCAATTATGCAAGTGATTCGGATGACCGCAAAAGTACGTCAGGGTATGTGTTTATGTTGGGGTCTGGAGCTATTGCTTGGTCTTCAAGGAAGCAGCCTATAGTCACACTCTCGACCACTGAAGCGGAGTTTGTAGCAGCAGCAGGTTGTGCTAGCTAAGCTGTATGGATGAGGAGAATACTTGAAAAGCTGGGTCTAGAACAAAGTAAGTGCACCACTATTCTTTGTGATAATAGTTCCACGATTAAGCTTTCAAAAAATCCGTTGTTGCATGATCGGAGCAAGCATATTGATGTGCGGTTCCATTTTCGTTGTGATCTCACTCGAGAAGGAGTTCTCGAGTTGGTCTATTGTGGAACAAAATATCAGCTGGCAAATGTGATGACAAAGCCACTTACCTTAGATGCATTTCAGACTTTTCGGGGTCAGTTGGGAGTTTGTCAAGTTCCTAAGTTAAACTAGTTGCAGCTGGGAACTAGTTTAAGGGAGGGAATGAAGAGAAAATCAAGGATCAGTTAGGATTTGATTTCTGTTTGAATAAGCCCTAGTCTCCAGGGCACTTATTTCTTGTATTTGATTTATCAGTTTGTTGCTTAGATCACGTTGGTTTGTTGCCTACATGAACTAATCTTTCTCCTAGTTGTTAAAGGTTGTAAAGGCTATTTAAAACCTAAGTTGGTTCAATAATAACATTATCTTTTTCAAAGATAGTTAATTATTGCTTTTGATTCTTAACAGAGATGGCCCAAGCAAAATATTGGTACTAAAAGGTCTTTTAAACAAGTAGCCCGCAAAAGAAAAAGTTGTGGAAACTACTTTTGATCAAGGACTGTGATTTCTCGATATATGTCAAAATTTCACAAAATATTTCGTATTTTTAGAGTTATCAAAATATATTTTGAAATTCAAAAAAAAAATTCTCAAGGGAATTACCCTCAAAATAAAATTTCGATCCTGTGTATTTTTAACCTGCTATAATATTATTTTAGCATCAAAAGTTTGTTTTGTGAGTGATTCTTATGTAATATATAGCTTCTATGACACTATAAGTCGTATGAGACTTTTTATGTAGTATTTAAGAGTTTAAAATGCATAAACTTATATTGTTAATTCAAAATTACAACCAAAATTTTTACCTTTTTTTTTTACGCCGTGAAACATTTCACGAAATGTTTGTTTAAATCAGGGGACCAAAATTAATTTGAAAAATGAAATCACAATCCTTGTTTTTTATAACAATTCTACCTTTCTTAATATACAAAATTAACTTGACTAAGTAGTATTCAACTCGTGCAGTTGATGTATGGGCTAGCCCATGGTGCGGTCAGCCATGATATATTAAACTTCATCTTCAGTAGATTCATCTACAACATTTGGTGGTGCCCTCATGGGCACATTCCCATTCTGGGTCGGTTTGGTCTAATCGAAATCAAATGACTCACATGGAATACGGGGTGAGTTTGAAGCGAGTTGGTCCCTTGAGCCTATAAGCTACCTTTCTTATCCACTTCTCCACAAGGTCTAGTCTACTTTCTTTATCCTTCAGACTGGGCTAAACTTGTGGGTTGCATAAGCAAGTTGGGTTAGGTTTGGTTGATCTTTTGGAGTTATCTCCGAGAAAAGTCGTTGTTCCCTTTGTAGGCTTGTTGCTTCATCTAAGTAGGTTTGGGCTAGGTCTATATATATATGTGTGTGTACAATATACTTGGCATTGACTAAAAACACGTATTAGAGACAACGAAGTGGAAGTGGAAGTGGAAGAACAATGTCAGTTATTGATAAGAAATTGAGAGTAACAATTTGTATTCCAATTGATGTGTGAATTCCTCACTCCCTCCGAGGAATTAAAACCAAGGAAAAGAAAAGGTGAAATTTGAAGAAAATTGTTTTTTAAAAAAATCTCGCTCAATGTTGTTTCATTGTTTGTGTTAAATATAAGTTTGGCTTACCCCAAAAAAGAAGGAAATTCACTTGAGAATCCATGTGGTCGAGAGCTTCTATAAATCTACAGAAAAAGAAAGATCTCAAACCTTTCTCATGTATATCTTGATCAATCCATCCACGTGTATCATTAATGACATGCCATGCACTGTTACTCTCCCAACCCTCCTCCACTTGGGTGGCATGTCTTAAAATCAAGGTAAAAAAATAGGAAAAATGACTTATAAAGCCTATTTTTTATAATTGTAGACCACATAAGACTAGGGATGACAACGGGGCGAATTTGAGCAAATCCATCCTTGCCCCGCGAGGAATTTCGGTTCCCCGACCCGGATGGATAGCTAGATATCCGCCCCGCCCCATTTAACAGGAAAAAAAAACAGATCTGATCTGAGATATCTTTTCCCCATTCTCTGAGAAGAAGCAGGAAGATCAATATCTTCTCCCTATTCTCAGATCTCTGAGATCTCTTCTCCCCATTTAACCCTCAATATCTTCTCCCCCAAAAATTAGATATTTAAGTCCAAGAAGATTAATTAAAAAGAAAAAACATCATCTGATCTTGTTCCTCATTTTGATCTTTTCTATGTTACTCCACCAACAGAGATCCCATATACCCTCCCTTTGACCTAATAAATATATAGTAGCATAACTGAATTTCAAGAAGGTTGATTGTGTGTTAAGATTTGTATATGAACACAAATGGCAAGCCATAAATAAGAGAAGAATTTAGGGTTGATGATCGAGCAGAAGGCAGGAAGCATGAGCCAAGATGTGTACTACTTGATGATCGATCGATGGATGCATTGCGGTGGTGCCGACACCAGACCGTTGTTGTTGTTACTGATTCTTGCTTTTGGTGAGAGTGAGAAAGATGTGAAAGTCTGAGATATCTTATCGAATGGGTAAAGTTTTTTTTCCTTTTAAAGGGTCAGGGGTATCTATTTAAATTTTTATACTTAAACGAATATCCATGGGGTGGATATGACCAAATCCCTATTCGCCCCGAATATTCGACGGATGTTATTTGAATATTTGTATCTGTCCCGAATCTCGTTTAGCCATATCCAAATCCGCCCCATTCGGATTGGGTGGGGTGGATATCCGTGAAAATCTGCCCCACTGTCATCCCTACATAAGACCCTAACAATTGAAAATGCCTCAAAATGCTTATTTTTTGCAATTTTAGACTATTAAAAACAAAAAACCCAAACAATGGCTAAAATATATGTAAAAAGACAAATATATCCATAATCCTAGACATATTGGCATGGTGTTGTTATTTATATATTCAAATTACATTGAAACAAACGAAATATGCAGTCTTTTAACGCAATTTGATATCTTTTCAAAGTTGTTTCATGTCCCTGTAACACTACTAATTGATTCTTGTTGGGTAATTTGGAAGTAAAAAAAATTTAAAATTTAAAATTAAAAATCTGAAAATAAACTTATGATTGCTTTTAAGAAGGTGAATGAAATTCGATTAATAATAGCCTGATTTAAATAGAGAAATTCAATATGAAAATCGGTATGTTCTATTGAATAATGTTTCAAGAAATTGAAATCAAATTCTAATGCATTTTAATATTGGGTGTTGACGCTATATTCAAAAATCATATTACTCGTAGTTAAGAAGAATTTAAAGGAAGATACATTGGTGGTAGAATCTAAGAATTGAAAGTAACTCAAGGTTGAACATGTCTCTTAATCCAAGTAGCGATTTGGGTTAGACATAGATAGAGAAGACTAATGGTGGCGGTACAGAATTGAGTCAAGACTCAAGATATGATCCATCTGATTTTGTTTTTGAAAAACAATCATTTAAATTAAAAGGCAAGAATGTCTTTCTAATATTCTTTAAACCATGGGTTGGATTTGTAGCTTTTAAGAGTTTTTAATTACAAAAAAAAAGGATTTTTGTTGCATTTTCAAATTGTTAGAGGACGTTTTTTTTTTTAAGTGCTTAGAAACTAACTTCTAACTGGAGTTAGAAGTCCTGAATGAGCTTCTAAATGAATTGTTTGTTTTGCTTCTGAATGAACTGATGATTGGAAGTTGTAAAATTAAAAGGTGTTTGTTTTTAGGTGATGAATGGAAATTGTTTGACAATTTTGCCTCACTGAGCTATAAAATTATGATATAAATATTGTGCTTAAAATCATACCCAATAATTATTCAAATCCTAGAAAATGTTACAATACTTTTCATTACAAGAATATTGAAATATGACCAAAGATGAAAGAGAGTTGAAAATATACATGAGAGAGAGAGTTGGAGAGATGAAGAAAAACTTGAAAATAGTTAGGGGTGGGCAATGTCGGTTCGGTTCGGTTTTGAGCCCCAAACCGATTTCGAACCGATTTCATTCGATTTTCCCAAAACCCAAACCGAACCCGAATTTTGTATTTGTAAACCGATGAATTCGGTTGAACTGAATTTCGGATCGGTTCGGTTCGGTTGAGCCGAAATTTCAAGCTCAAGCATTTGAAAGACTTTCATTAAAACACATCCAATTTTTTTACAGGCCCAATTTTTAGCCCAAAATTGAAAACTTTGAGAGAAGGGGGTGATTCAGTGCAATAGGGTATACTGCAGTTCATTTGTTGTACTAATCAAGTATTGACACCTACTTGTTATTTAGTTATTTATATATATCTAATTAATCGGTCGGTTCTGTAATAAATCGGTCGGTTCAAAACCGTAAACCGATTTCGAACCATTTATAATCGGTTCGGTTTAAATTATTTTCTTTCTACTCAAATTTTGGTTCGGTTACCGAACCGAATTTAAAAATCGGTTCGGTCGGTTAACCGAATTTAAATCGATTTTTGTCCACCCCTAGAAAAGACAGATAAAAAAACACAAAGATGAATGAAAGAAAGGAGATAAGTTTCTTAACGAGTTTTTGTGAAGGTAGATAGAACCACAATGCTTAGTGAAGAGAATAAATGTATGCCGTCAAAATTTAGCCCTACTTATTTTAAGAAGATATGGGCAGCAATTGTCATTACAAAATTATTTTAAGAATGTTATTGGAATAATTTTAAACTCAGTGCTAAGTGAACACATTCTTACAAGTCATTTTCCCAAAACAAAAATTAACATAGAGAGAGAAACCCAATGAGAATAAAATTCTTCCAAAAATATATTGAAGAGATCTCTCCTATTGGGCAAAGAAGTTCAAAAAAATTCCGAAATAAAAATTAAATGGCTCGGCTGTGTATCCCTAAGCTAGGAGGAGGATAAGAAGCGAAAGGTGTATGTGGAGATAGTCCTTTTAGCTCTCTGTTTGATTGCACTTGGGCTGGGAACATGTTCTAAAGCATTGTGAAGAAGCTACTTGGTGAACTTGTGCTTTTCACATCATCGACTTTGTTCTAGGCTTCTTATTCTCTTGTACAACAACACAGGAAAGGCAAAAGAAAGGTTATTTACAATGGTACTAGCCTTCTTTGTTATAAGGTTGGTATTTTGATTTGCTTTCTTGTTTTCTTGAAACACTACTCACCGATGCAAAAGGGTACCTTCATTAATTGGTTTTTTTAATCATCTTTTTTTTCCCTTTTTCAATTGATTAATTGTTGGTTGTCTTTTTTTTTTCTTTTTTCTTTTTTTATTATATATAGGTTTCAGTTCTTGATTTTAATTAAAGGTTTTTCATCACCAGTTTGTCAGTTTTTGTTGTGAATTTGTGATGTATTATTATTGAAACCATCATTCGATATTGAGAATGTTACGACACTTTTTCAGCAATGAAAATAAAGCAATTATATCTCAGCATGATTTATAGTTTTAACAATTGCTGTTGATTTTTGCAGAATTGCAGTTGATGTTTCTAATGTTTCAATCATTAATTATTCGTTATTTTTTTTGTTCACTTGCATAATAACAATAATAAATTATTTAGAGACACTACTAAACATGGAATGATTTTCTCTCTTGACAGTTTACAACTTTGTTATAAGACAGGAAATCAAGGTTAGTGAATCTCTCCAGTGTATTATTCTTGAGCTGGGAGTCTTAACTAACATTGTTGGTGTTCCTATGATTCTATCAAGTATTTGCAAGTCGAGTTCTTGACGCCCTTGTAAAGAGATCACTTTGGCCTGTTCTTTGGTAAATTGTGGATGCTCTAGGAAACATAGAAAGGCAACCTACGTTCCAAGTTATCACCAGGTGCAGCACTCGCGACACTCACATATCCACTATTATGCACTTTTATTTCTCATCCATCTTAGAGGAGGAACAGAGGTGCTGAATGCAACACTCATCCTTGCTTAATGGCTTATACATCAATCTCTTCTCCAAACAATGACAGCATCTGTGATAAGATGAGTTCTTTACCGGATCACTTACTTCATCAGATTCTCTCATTTCTTCAAACCAAACAAGTGTTGCAGACATCTCTTCTATCAAAAAGATGGAAAGGTTTGTGGCGATCAGTACCCACATTAAATTTGGACAGGATATCATTCCCAGATCAACATAAACTTGAACTGTTTGTTTATCATTTTCTAACAATGCGTGACCCACATGTCTTGGAAAAACTTAGCATAACCTGGAAGTTCCATGAACCTGAACAACATGTTGATCTATCTTTGATCAATTCATGGATCATATATGCTATAAGTCACCATGTTCAGTTACTTGATCTTAAAATTGGAGCGTTCCAGCTGCCTCCTTGCTTATTCACTAGTTCATCTCTAAGAGTCTTTAAATTGGAAATGTCTGTGGCTACAATATTTAACCTGCCTACTTCAATCTACTTACCTGCACTTAAAACCTTGCATCTGATCTCCATCATATTTTACAACAACAATGACCCTGAAAAGGGAATCATCGAGAATTTGTTTTCTAATTGTCCGGTTTTAGAAACTTTACTATTACATAATTGCTACTTTCCCTGTTATAAGCTTTTGAAAATATGTACTCCTCAACTTCGGAACCTAGATTTAGATGGTTTCTTTTGTTGTCCAACCATCATATCTACTCCAAGTCTTGTATCTTTAAAATTAGCGGTGTACTGTCCGCTCTCAAAGGAATTTGGTTTCACTGATAATCCTATCTCGTTGACGGATGCTTTCATATCAATGAATTGTAACAAATCAAGGATGCAGCTTGTTGAAGTTGCTCAAAGTGTCAAAACGTTATCTCTATCACATGAGTTCCTTCGGGTATGTAATTTTATTCTATAATTTTTTTTTTTTGTTTTATTTACATTTGTCTATACAAGACTTACAGCTAAAGTTTATTTCTATATGTTCATTTTATAGTCAATGGTGAAAGTATTACAACAAAATCTACATATGTTCCAATGCATCCAAATTCCCTTTCATAGTCTCAAATGCCTGAAGCTGAAAACCGAATTCAACAATGATGAAGTTCTAGTAATAAACACGTTGCTCAAGTATGCTGCCAATGTCGAAACACTTCTATTGAAGATTGACAAGGTAATCACATAAATGTCACTTGAAAACTAATTTAGCTGATTTCCTTCTTATCATCTTTCTACTCTAACTTTTTTAGTTAATTGCTGCTCAGCTAAACATATTTGACAGAACTGAATCAGAATCATGGTTTGAATATCGGCTAGCTCACCTCAGGATCGTAAAGATTGAAATCCAAGGCTTCAAAAGAAGTGGAAATGCAATGAAATTTGTGAAGTTTGTGTTAGAGAATGCTATAGTTTTGGAGAAAATGTTTATTGTTGGTCCAAAGGATGTGATGTTTTCAGATGAGATGACGAAAATTAAGGCAGAACTTTTAAACCATCCCCGAGCATCTTTGAGTGCTGAAATATTGTTATTGTAACCCTTTTAGAAATGTTTTTCAATTTCTAAAATGATTTTTTTGGGGGGAACTCACCGGTTTCTTAATTATTCTTTGAATAGAGTATATTATTTATCCAAAAAGAAAGAGAGGGGGGGAGATGAGAGTTGCTTGACAGCGTTGTTGAACTGTTTCTGACTCATGGTTAGTGATAAGAATCACAAGCAATTCTATGTGAAGAATGTTAAGTCTGTTCAGCTTTGTTTTAGAATGACGTAGTTCACTTCTCCATCACTGTCCCTTAATATGAACCCATATGCCAATATAAGTATATATGTGATACCACCATCAATACTGATATCTGTCTTATATAAAGGCCTGCCAAGAAGATGAAGTTTTAATTCTGTATAGGATTACAGATTTCGAGCAAGATAGCAGCCGTTGAAGGAGTCACAGCCAACTTGGAAGAGCATTAAGCTGATGTCTTCTCGGAACAATCTTTTCATTGCATGCATTGGCACAACTTGTCAGCAATTGTAGCTGGAATCACAGCATTAAGTCTCTAATGGTCTTCTTTCTTTCTTCAATTATCATTCATCTCCACAAGTCTTATAGAAAAATCTGTGTACAATCTTGAAGACAATAGCTTGCAAAGGTCTTAAAAAATCACATTTTAGGAGATATCACAGTTAAAGATATGTAAGTACACTTTATATTCATTGAAAAACACATTTAGCTTCTACAAAGAATTATGACTGGGCCACTATGGATCTTCCATTATTGGGAGGTGTTTTCTGGTTCTTATAATGTTGTAAATTGAACTAATGTAGAAATTACCTTTCCCTTGAGGGAATCAGTTGACCTGCTCGCCCTATTATCGTCAACGTCTTTAGTTATCTCAGTTCTGGTAATCTCCTGCCATGGTTTACCATGAATAGGAAAGGAGTATTGAACTCATCCAATATAAATATCTACAACCTGAATCTTTTTGCACGGTTAGGTTCCTACATCTTGTGTTAGTTCAATTCAACGAATTCCAGGATCATAAGGTTTTAGGCTTTCTAGCCCACTACTACAAGAAAACTGTATTTTAGCGACGGTCGTCAAAGGTATATAGCGACGGTTATGACAGTCGCCAAATAAAACAGCGACGGTTACAAAACCGCCGCTAATAAAGGCGTCACTAGGTCATTCAGCGACGGTTTTAAGCAATCGCTGGCATAACCGTCGCTAAATACTATATAGCGACGGTTTAATGTAGCGACGTTTATAACTGTCGCTAAATACAATTTACCGACGGTTATAAACCGTCGCTAAAATTCGATGAACAATCCAACTTTTTGCCTTTTAGCGACGATTTGCAACCGCCGCTAAATTCCCTTTGATAATTCAAATTTTTTTACCATATAAAAATCACATTTTTCAACCTGTAGTATTTTTTTTTTCATTTGGTGCAAATAATCTATCAAACATATGCACTACAACTTTTAGACTCAAATCAAAAATCAAATATAAACAACAACACTAAGCTAAAATCATATGATACCATCATCATACATTAAGAGGAACTTTAATTTCATTTCAAAATCAATATTATACATGGTCCAGAAGAAATTACAAATTAAAATTGTTACAAATTGTCAATGCTTACATCTAACAAGCAAAATCGAAGTTGTTCAATGGTTGTCTCACGGTCGTTGTCTACAGGGCCTCACAGACCTTGAGCTCAAAAAAACAATATTACAATCACAACAAAGCGAGCCCGATCTCACTTTGTTTCTGTTCCACCTTCCCCGTCTTTGAGGTGCTTTTTAAGTGTATGAACTTTGATTTTCCATTATTCGTCATCCCATGCTGGATCCATTTCTAGCAAATTGTAGTCCTCATGTCTCAATGACAACTCGAAATATTGCAGCATGTAGAGTACAAGCAAAATTTGGACAAGTGAATATCTTTTAAGACATAATTCATAGATACTTAAGCCAAGAAATACACCTGTGGCCAACCATAAGAATAATTCTTCGAACATTTGATTTGTCAATTCCCATTCCAAAAGCAATTGTGGCAACAACAACCTGGAGAAAGAACATGAATACGCATCTTAAAATAAAGTCATCTTTTTACGGACCAACAAAAGAAAGCCCATACTTTAAACTAAAGTCATTGCCGATCCTATTGTGCCTTTTAGTTGAGTAACCTTGTATATATTAGAATGCAGTTATCAAATTTTCTGCTGTTCACATGACAATATACAACTTCGTACCTGTAAAGCATTTTCATGGAACTCCTTGTGAACCTGATCATGCTCCCCTGCATTGGGGAATCACAAAAAAGTATGAGAACATTTCACCACAAAACCAAAACAAAGGAATCTAAGAATCAAGAGCATGCACTTGTAGACATTATACTCACCAAAACAATGTGATCTATGTATTCATTAATTGTGTGATTGGACATAATAGTGTACCTAGAAAGGAAGTCGGACCAACAATCATCAAGGCCCATTTCTCAACAGGTAGAAAGAACATTCTAGGCATTATCTGCGATCTGTTATTAGTATTACTGAAAGAACATTCGAGGGTGTCCTGTTCAAGTGAAATGATAAGTCACTACTGTAAAGCTAAATCACTGATTTCAAAGTTTCTCCACTTAATTAGGGAACACTTACAATAAGCATTGAGTCTAACTTTTGAAGGGCTGGAAGATTATCATTGATGTCAGAATGAGCTTTTGCTGTCATTATCTGAACCAAAAAGAAAATACATCACATTGTCACATACCTTGATGTAATATAAGCTTTGAACACAGAATATATAGAAGTACCTCTAAAGACCTGCCATTAGTGTCATTTTGTTTGGCAGGAACTAGTTCAACCATGTAGTTGGCAGGGGAGATAAACCAGTTCATTTCACTTCACCATCTACTCTTCTTGTCTTCAGATAACGGTTCTAATTTCAATAGTTCCCCGAAGACCGAAGCTACAAAACCAATCACATTTCATTACCAAGCAAATAAATACAATATTCAGGTCATAAACCAAGTCCAAAGTATCTCATTCCCAATGATGACAATTATCAAAGTCAACATATTGTTCGTCTTGGAAGGATCAATAGAATTAGCAGAAACGTAAACGAACATAGTTGGGAGTATGACTGAACAAATAAGGATGAAACAAAGTGTAATTAATCATAGGTCTAAGAGTTATTCACGCTTGTGTCTTCATCTGTCACCTGCCTTGTGTAGAAGTTTCATGTGAGTAAATTGGAGTGGATAGATAAGTTGGATTGTGTTCTGAAATTCCCTGTCTATATAACTAAACCTATAGTTTCTATCCTTATTGTATCAATCTCATTGAACTTCACTAAGAAGGCTTAAGTAATTGTCTCATAACAAATCAACGCAGCAAACAAATGAAATGTAAAGGCCACTTGAAATAACATTCATACCAGCATGATTAGTTTGGCATTGGACAATGCTAATGCAGTTGCTACACCTTTGCATCCTCCTGTGACATCTTCCTCTGCATTGTTTTTACACATCTTGAACGTTCAGTTGAGGGAGAATGCAAATGAGCAGCACTTTGCGCTTCCTGTTTTGGCTCCAAAGACAACCTTTTTCTTTTTTATTTCATCAGCTTTGCTCTTGGTACCTCCAAGCACCACTTCTTATGCAATGCTCCATCTTCTTTTTCTATTATAGGCTGCCATAAACTCTCAACAAAAGACAAATATTAGAGGAAAGTTATAATAAATGACAATCCATTTTAGGTTTTCAACAGATTATATAAATGGTTTGCTAAGGTGTAGAGGAAAGAAATTTGAGTTTCATAAACAAATTAGTATAAATGCTTCAAATGATTTCAGTTCATGCACAGACAAATAATAGAGTAACAAGGAATAAAGTGTTGCTGGACCAAATTCAGGCGTTAGGAGGCTTACACAGAAAAAAAAAAAAAAAAAAAAAAAAAAAACATGAGCCACGCCATGACCAAGACCACCAGCTACATACACAAATAAAAGTGGTGTAAGCAGGATAACATAGAACAAGAAAATAAGTTAAGACACAAAGTTGCGTAACAGTGCTTTAAAATCTCTTTAGTCACCTTCCTTTTGTCCACTTTCGATGCATACATGCTGCATATGTGAAGAGCTTGAGAGATGGGACTCATTACTTAAATGCAAACAACTTATGATGCCATGAATATAATAACCTGACTCGAAGGTATAACCAATCACATAATTGGCATATCTAACGTCATCCAGTGAAGCTGCAGGCTGTAGCCTTATTTTTATTTTTTAGCCTACATATACCACTAGATTTAGCTCCCACCTAAAACTAAATGTCAACTCCAAAGGGCAGGTAGGTGGCATAAAAATTATGAATAATACAAAAGTAGACAACAAAAGATTATGAAGCAGTATATCAAATAGTTAGATTTTACTAGAAGAACATGCAATTAATCATGGTCCTTGAATATTTCAGCTCAAACAACCAGAGATTGCCATTCTGCTAAGAGAAGACAACCATGAGCACTTATAGACTCTACTAATGAATGTCTGTTACTGTTATATGGTAAAAGATATCCATACTAGCTGCTATATCAACAAAAGAAACGAGATTATAGATACAGAATACAGATGAGCTAGAAACATGCCGTGTCTAACCCAACAGAAGCTAGACTGCTAGCAGAATACAGTTACATGTAGTATCATATTAAGGTATTGTTGTCACTTAATATGCTAATTGCAGGGCCATCAGTTTAATAGTTGTACTTTTCTTATTACATATAAATCCATCTCAGCATATCTTAAATGTGTGTATACAAGAATAAATGTCTAATACAGTTTGTGAACTCTAGCCAGGTTCCTCATTTAAATTTTACCTCTCAAGCCAATCAAATAGATATTAGGATTTAGGAGGATACTGAGAGCGGAATTGACTATTCAATGTAAGGGAACAAAGTTTCTACAAATTTTCATATGTAAGAACCACAAAATTCTTGAATAATAAATTACCAGAACTATGATGTATGTCATTTGTAATGCGGTATAACTCTGTAGAAGCTTACCGTTTTGAACTAAAGTGAACCATCTTTGATGGATCAGTCTGTCTTCTAGCCGGGGCAGAAGCTTTGGCTGGCGTCAATCTCAGGGTTTGGGGAATATTAAAAGCCTTCAAGGTCATCAGCTTGTTAGTAGTTATCTCTCCATGGGCACTGTTTACTGATAATTCAGCAAATTTTTTATGTGCATAACTAGGGAACTCGTGCATTCTTTGAGTTGAACAGTGAGAGCCACATATACTAGGAGTGGACTGTGGAGCTCCTCTCATTGCTGAATCGCCTCTATCTCTGTCTGTGCAAAGCGGAACATCTTTTGGCAACATAAACCTGGTTTTCTTCATGTAATCAGATTCAGGCCAGTAAACCCGTATTGAATTATGTCTCGGACTATTAGCTTTTAGATGGATCAGAACATAAGGCTGAACAAGTGGGTTCCTGAGCAGATCAGCAGCCTGACAAAAATGTGAGACAAAATACTCATAAATGTAAAGATATGGACATACATCTATATACTATGCACTATATTGATGAGACGTGATAAAATAAACCTCAAACTCTATTGTGGAGCTCTTCTCATTGCTGAATCCCTTCTAAAAGCTAAAACTCTTTGAGAAAGTAAACTAATGAATATCAAAAGGAGGGCATACCAAGCAGAACATACAAATTTCCAAAACAGAACTTTGTGTACAATACAAGATGTCAAAATACATGGGAAACACATGATATACCCAATTTGAAAGTTGGAACACGTGGAGCATCCTCGCTAGATTTAAGCTTGTTCATCTCACTTTCTGAGTACTCTAAACGCTGAAAAGATCCATTAACGGTTTCAACATCTTCAATCGAAATAGTGCCAACAATTCCATCCACCAAAAGTAGATGCCCCTATAGGAGGAACCAATGGCATATAAGAACATCAAATTAAATCACAAAACACATAGTACTGAAAGCAAACCATGATATAAGAAATGTGCCTTGGCAATGACTTGAACCAGATCGCTTGAATGTACTACAAGCGTATCCACAACATCCCCATTCTCCAAGTTGGCATCTTTCTTCCCCTTCTTGTCATCTTTGTTTTTTTCAAAACAATGCCTAAACAATAAACCATGCTTATGAGATCAAAATAATGAATCCATCTGCAAACCAAGACAATCAAACTCATTACACAAACATGAAAATTATGAAACTCAAAAGGGAATCAAATCCAATCCTTAATCCATCAGATCAAAACAAGCACACCTCAGTTCAATAGAAAAAAATCAAAACCCAGACATGAATTGGCATTCTAATCAAAACCCATCAAGCAATTAAAAAATAATCCAAACCATTATGAATTCACAAAATATTGAAAATCCATGAAGAAACTCAAATACCCATTTCATAAAGCAGAAGAAAAAAAAATTCAAATTGCACCATAAATACCACAAAGGGGTTGGATCTTAAGATATTCACCATAGTCCTTCTCAAAACAAGCAGTGTGAAAGATGCCAGAATAGATGGAGTCGTCCTTGACTTGAACTTCAACAGGAAGCCCTATAATGCTCATGGTAGTGAAGAGCATAGCTTCTCTCACAGAAGGGGCATCGGGGATTTGGGTTTCTTGCCTAGATCGTGGAGGCTCTTGCCTTGTTCGAGTATGAACTCCATCGATGAGACGAATCATTTAAGCGGATTTTATCTATCGATCGAGGAAAAGAATCGAGTGAAATGTTGGAGGGGAGAGGATGGGCGGTCATCATCAGAGCTTCTCTTCGTAAGCAAACAATGTTGGATGAGACAATTTCACTCATCGTCGTCGGTGGGGAGTTAGGGTTTGGGGAGGGGAGAGGATATTGGGAAGGGAGAGGATATGGTGAAGGGGTTCGATGATATCTGCTAGGGTCTTCGAATAATTCTCCTTCATCCTTCAAAAGTTGCTGATTTGGGTCTATAGGAGTGTCGACAGGACGAGCGCCCAATAGGCCCATTCTTTTTACTTGCGCTAGTGCGTCTCACTGCCTTCTTGTGCACTCTCACGTTTGGTGTGAAGCTATTCCCATTTTCGGTTGAAACTTTAGCTTCTTTCTGGCAGAGACCTTGATGGGCTGAGCACTTGACCAGTTGGTGATGCAATTGGCAAGTGAACAACGAAACGAGTCTTGGTTGAAGACTCAAGTTGGGATGATAAGCTTCCTCGATCGAGAATCATGCTTCTTCACTGCCTCGCGAAAGAAGATATGGGGAAGGGGTTTCGTCGGTGGGGAGTTAGGGTTTGGGGAGGGGAGAGGATATGGGGAAGGGAGAGGTTACGGTGAAGGGGTTGAGAGGTGGGGGAGGGACGGGAAATTAGGATGGATGGGAGATCTGGACCAGCGAGCGAGTTTTCACATTTGCTTGAAATTGATGTTTTATTTTTAACGACGGTTTAAAACGTCACAATTAAATATAACTGTCGTTAAACAACAATATTCTGCGATGGTTGATTAACCGTCGTTAAATAAAGTATTTAGCGGCGGTTTTTTCAGACCGTCGCTAAATAGTCGCCGCTAAATTGCCATTTTTTTGTAGTAGTCTCGAGTATTTTTCTCTTATTTTGTTTTATTAAGCCTATGTTTGGTTTTCTCTTGTTTTTCTCAAATTAATTAAATATCGATTTTGGCAAACATCTTTTGCTTTTAGACGGTTTCTTAAAAAATTTAAACACAACCTGACACTATTAAGCATGTGAATCTATGTGTTGGTAATGTTGGTTAAGATGTGTCTGCTTTGCCTCCTAATTAACAGCAACCTCTTTATTAACATCATTTTTCTTATCTCTACAATGTTCTATTGGATCCATAATCAACAGAAGAGGTTGTTGGAGTTTGTATAGTAATCAACCAACATTAAATATAAAAGATGTGTTTTTTGATTTAAGAAATGTGTCTTTTGTTTTTTAAGAAATGTGCATGCATACATGTGAGCTCTCCTCCTGATCCACTGAGCGCAGAGAGGTGCTCTCCTCTTCCGCGAGAGGTGCTCTCCTCCTCCGCGAAAGGTGCTCTCCTCCTGATCAACTAAGCGGCAAGAGGTCCTCTCCTCTTGATCCGCGGCGAGAGGTTCTCTTAGATCGGGCTTGAGGAAACTCATGCTAATCTACTTTCGAGCTTGAAAGGAAACTCATGTTGATCTGCTTTCGGGCTCCGATCTGTCTTCTAGATCTGTCGCAGGAAGCCGCAGGGATCAGATATGTTGCAGGAAGCCGCAGGGCTCAGATCTGTCTTCCGATTCAAGGGCGAAAGGAAGAGGGAGGGCAGATCTGATACTCCTTCTCCGGCCTATTGAATAACAGGAACAAATGGTAGAGACGTAGTTAGTGCGAACGTGTTTGCACAGGAGGTGATCATGGGTTTTGAGGAAAAGTACAACATTCATGGTGATGGATTGCTATAGTTACTCACAAAAGAATATCAAGTAGCTTAAAAAAATGGAAATAAACTAGGTGCAGAAGGACTGGAAATGATGATAAACCCCAAAACTTGGGCAATGCTAACTGCAAGGGTGTCAGCCAGTCACGAGCAGGCTGCAGTGCAAAGGAATGAAGAGGTTCTGCATAAAGTAGATGAATGTACAATGCCAACCAGTGTTACATCCTCTGGCCCTAGCAAAATTCAAGAAGCAATGGCAACAAACCCTGTCGTTGCACCAACGAGGATGAGTTGGGCGTCAAAGCTTAAGCAAAGCAAGCATACGGGCTCTACAAAACTTAGGTATGAACATCCAGCTACTGTTGAAGGGACGAAAATAGTACAAGTGCAAACTGTTGACTTTGCGAATAGGATAAAAGAATGTGAAAGATTGGTTATTGGCAGCTTTGTGGGCAAGCGCTTGGCATATGGTTATGTCAAAGAGTGGCTGATAGGGACGTGGGGAATTCGAGATTTTGAGATGAGCATACACGGAGATAAGAATTTTGTATTCAAATTTAAGAAGGAAGAAGATAGAAGTAAGGTATTGGAAATGAGACCTCTGCATATTGCAAGCAGGTTGTTCATCCTCAGGGCCTGGTCACCTTTTATGGACGAGGATGCCGAGGTGCTTACCTCGATACCTATTTGGGTTACACTGAAGAAAATTCCTTTATTCCTATGGAATCCTGAGGGTATTCAAAGGATTGCTAGTTTTATTGGAGTGCCTATCATGCTTGACAAAGCTACTGAAGAAAGGACAAGATTAGCGTATGCGACAGTGTGTGTGGAGGTGGATGTAAACAACCAATTACCCAAAGACATCCTTGTGGTTATCAATGGAGATAAGAAAAAAATAGTTGAGGTTGAGTATGCATGGATTCCTGTTAAATGCAGTTCTTGTGCAGTTTTTGGCCATACAAAGCAACAGTGTTCAAAGAGCAAAGAAATTAATATTCCAGGCCATATGGTATGGCAAGCTACGGGTAGGACCCAACCACTAGAAAGACAAAACTCTGATGATTGGACGATCGCCAAGGGTAGACATACATTCAAGTCGAAGACTCCTCCTAGATTAGAGGGGAGCCCAGAGCCTATCACAGGACAAGCAGGAAATGTGACCAGTATAGAGGCTGCCAATGTGGCAGAGCATAACATAAATGATGACCAGAGTTATGCCATAGCACAGAGTCCACAACCATTAATTCTTATCAACCCAATGCTTGAGCGTAGTGCTAATGTGGAGGCAAGTGAACACACACCGACTTAGGATAAAGAGAACACCACAACAGATGAGCAGAGTAGTCACGAGGAACATGTGCAAGATCCTTCTAGTGAAGAGGTTGCACGCGATTTGTTTTCAAAATCTTGCACTAAAGATTTTAGTCTCTGCCCTCGAAGATCCTCTAGGGCTAAAAAAGCAAACAAAAAGTACAAAGGTTGAATTCCTCCTTAACAAAGGAGACAGAGATAAAAAACAAGAGGTTTCTTCTTGGGCCGATGCTAGTTGAAGATTTCTATAGGCCTAGTAACCATGTTCACTCTCACTAGAATTCTCTTTCTTATGAGAGTTTGTTTCTTATTTTATTTTTGTTTTTGCTTTTGTTTCATTTGTATAAAGGTTTTGGGGTCCTTAAAACCCAGTTGCTTTCAAAAAAAAAATTGTGTTTTTTGCACTTGAAGACAAAAGATGTGTCTTTTAAGAAATGATGTGTCTGGTCAACACACCCTTTTGTTTTTTATATATTGAAGAGAAAATCAAGTTCTTTAAGCACATTTAATATTCTAGAGTTATTCATTCTTCTTCACTACTGAGAGAGATTACATTTAGTAAATTCGTCAGAGCCAATACCCTTGTGCTACAGTGTTAGTATTAGATAGTTGAATCTTGGTAGTCAAATGCCTAAAGAACTACAGCACCGAGTAGAGGCGAATTTTGTCTGTAGGACATAGCGTATCCGCTAGCCTCTATCTACAAATCAAGACGTACCAATTTCGCCAATTCAAGATAGTGATTTCGCAAGCCTCTATCTTCAATACAAGTTAGTAGATTTATTTCTTTTATTTGATTTTGTTGCAATCAATTTATAATACAAATAGTATTTGTATTGTTACATTACTTATTTAAAACAAATTTATACATTGTTCTGATTGTTCTCCAACAATCTATAGACAAATTTATGGAACAATCAGATAATGACGTCAAAGCCAATGTTGTTAAGGATGGAAACAAGTCCAAGCCTAGGTACAAAATTCAGAAAAAGAAAAACAAGTATGATGGCAAACGCCCACACTCACATGCATTTGCTCCAAAATAGAACAATTTGAAACAAATTAAAGGTGCAGGTTGGGTATGTGGAAAGCATGGACACAAGGCACAAGACTATCGCCACAAGAAGGAGAATCCTACTACAAACAATAAAACTCAAGCCTATATTGCTGAAGACTTTGTTGGTGTTGTTTCTGAAGTCAATATGATGACAGATAGTAAGGATTGGTGGGTTGACACCGGTACAACAAGGCACATATGTGAAAACAGAAATATGTTTGTCACCTACACTCCTATCAATAGCGAAGAAAAGTTATTCATGGGCAATACATCTACTGCAAGTGTTGCTGGCAAAGGGAAAATTGTCCTGAAATTTACATCTGGCAAAAACCTTACCCTGATGGATGTATTGCATGTTCCTCAAATTACTAAAAATCTTGTGTCTGGTCCTATTCTAAGCCAAAAAGACTTTAAACTTGTATTTGAATCTGACAAGTTCGTTCTTACTAAAGGGGGAACATTTGTTGGAAAAGGCTACTTAACTGAAGGGCTTTTTAAACTCAATGCATTATTTTTGGATGATAGTAATAATATAAATAATAATAATTCTACTTATTTGCTTGAGTCTTCTACATTATGGCATGATAAATTAGGACATATTACTTTTATATCTTTATGTAAAATGGTTAATCTTGGCTTACTTCCTAAATGTACAATTGACAATTTACATAAATGTGAAACTTGTGTAAAATCGAAATTTGCCAATAAATCTTACAAGTCTGTAATGGAAAAATCAAATGAATTATTATGATTAATACATACAGATTTGGGTGATTTCAAATCAAACCCAACTCATGGAGGAAAGAATTATTCAATTACTTTCATAGATGGTTACAGTAAGTATTGTTATGTTTATCTACTACATACCAAAGATGAGGCTTTGAATATGTTCAAGACATATAAGGCTGAAGTCAAAAATCAATTAAACAAGAAAATCAAAATTTTAAGATCAGAAAGAAAAGGAGAATATGACTCCAATGCCTTTATAAAAATTGTGTGCTTCACATGGAAAATTATTCATCAAATGACTGCACCATACACTCCCCAACAAAATGGGTTGCAGAGCGTAAAAACAAAACTTTGAAAAACATGATTATTTTCATGTTAAATAGTTTTGGGTTATCATTAAAAATGTGGGATGAAGCCTTGCATACTGCAAACATCATCTTGAATAGAATCTCACCAAAGAAAAGTGATCAAACTCCATATGAAAAATGGAACAAAAGACAACCAACCTATAAAATATTGAAAGTGTGGGGTTGTTTAGCAAAGGTCCAAGTACCACTTCCAAAAAGGGTTAAACTTGGACCTAAAATGGTTGACTTTGTGTTTATTGGATATGCCAATAATAGTGCAGCATACCGATTTCTAGTCATTAAATCGGGAATTTCATATATTCATACAAATACTATCATTGAGTCCAATGATGCTGAATTTTTTAAGAATATTTTTCCTTACAATGATAAGCTTACTGAAAATAACATTTACAATGGCAAATCTAAGCACATAAGATGACGGCATAACACAATAAAAACATTTGCTCAAAACTGGGATCATTTCAATTGACTATGTGAAGTCAAAGGAGAATATTGCGGATCAACTTACAAAGGGTATACCAAAAGAGCAAGTGTTAAAATTATCTAGGGGAATGAGCTTAAAGCCAATCCAATGAGGAGTATACTTGGCGGAAACCTAACCTAGCCAAATGAAATTTTAAGACCTAGGTTCAAAAAGGCAAACTAGTTAGATGAAACTCAAAGAATAGGCTGTACACACTTACTCATTCCTATGATAAGAAATGTACACTACGAGTGATAGTCAGGGTAAATATTTATTTATTCTTAATGACACTAATCTCTTGAGAGATAAGATGAATACAACAGGGTATTAATAATCTAAGTGTCACATATATGAGAGTAAATGTGGGGTCGCATTTATGAGAATGATATGGGTGAGTTCTCTAAAACTCTCATGAATCCGGGATTTGTTCAAGACCAAAATGAACACAACCGTATGAATTGAAAAATGTGAAGATATAATATGTGTGATGTTCATTGTCTTGGTTTACTAAACATGGTAAACAGTTCAATGTCTCTTGTACACACTGCGTCACCGGTAAATCCGATAAGTATTCACTAAGGAAGGTTCAAGTCCAAACGACACCTCTCCTGATGCATATTATTTCTAAGTTTCTCTCCAGAAGAAAACTTTGTATATTTACTATACAAATGTTGGGTATTGTTGGAGTTTGTATAGCAAATAACCAACATTAAAGACATAAGATGTGCCTTTTTATTTATGAAATGTGCCTTTTGTCTTTTGTCTTTTAAGAAAGGCGTCTTTTGCACTTGAAGACAAAAGATGTGTCTTTTAATAAAGGATGTGTCTGATCAACACACCCTTTTGGTCTCTATCTATTGAAGACAAAATCAAGTTCTTTAAGCACATTTAATATTCTAGAGTTATTCATTCTTCTTCACTTCTGAGAGAGATTGCATTCAGTAAATTTGCCAGAGCCAACACCTTTGTGCTATGGTGTTGGTATTAGATAGTTGAATCCTGGTAGTCAGATGTCTAAAGAACTACAGCACCGAGTATGGGCAAATTTTATCTATAGGACATAGCGTATCCGCTAGCCTCTATCAACAAATCAAGACGTACCAACTCCGCCAATTCAAGATAGTGATTTCGCAAGTCTCTATCTGCAATACAAGTTAATAGATTTATTTCTTTTATTGGATTTTGTTGTAATCAATTTATAATACAAATATTATTTGTATTGTTACAATACTTATTTCAAACAAATTTATACATTGTTCTAATTGTTCTCCAACAGAGGCCAGGGGAATATAAATATATAATTGCAAGGGAAGTGGAGAATATTTGAACCGTATAATAATTTTTTTTATTAATTCTTCACCTGCCATTTCTGAGTTTACCAGAACTCAATTGGTTTGAATGCAGTGTGCACATGTGGATGGAGAACACACCCTCTATGTGTATGCATAATTTTTCGTTCAGTTGATTCTTTTCTATTAATTTCATTGTTTATCCTTTTAAGTTCCTTCCTAAGGATATGCTTCTAATGAGTTGCGCAAATTTATTCCGCATTTATAGGATACGGAAAGAGTTATGCCACCAATTATTTTGTATTTCCATAGAAAAATCACACTGACAGAACAGGCGGGTATTAGTTTTTATGGTTTTCGATTGTTACCAACAAAGGTTGTACCTGTTTGGAATGATTAAACCTCTAAATTCCAATTAGTCAAATGTTGGATTTTTATCCCAGTTGATGCACCAGATAAAAATATTTACCATCTGGAATGCTTGCTTTTACCAAAGTAGATAAAATTCAACCATTAGCCTTTCCATCTCACAACCACCTGACTTCCTTGTCAGCTAATGGCAAATTTGCAAAGCAATCTGCCACTATTACATTGTGTCTATTGGATATCAACTGAAACTCGAGCCAGAACCCACTTTATTGTTGATTGCCTTTTGGAATCTTATCTTGTTATTCATAATTGCTCTCCTGAAGTGTTCTAAAAATCGGCCTAGGCGCTAGAAGGTGGAAAATCGCCCAAATTAATGGCTGGGAGGGCAGTCTAAGTGGGTCTAGGTGGGGTCTGGGCAGCCTAGGCAGGCTCTAGGCGGGCGTGGCGATTTTTATTTTTTATTTTTTTATTTTTTAATAAGGCTGATTGTGTTCTTATTTTATTTTTCTTTCCTCTTTTTTAAAAATAAACTATTTAATTGTTTTTTATTCAGTATATGTCTAAATATAGCAAAAGATGATTACTTAATGGAATTCTCAAAGGATCTGCCGGTACCAATTTTACTAATGTAGATTTTATCAAACATGACTGAGGTTATTCATGCAATTGGAAGAAAAATAAATTTTGTCCACAAATTCAATTTTATATAAAATACCCATCATGACCAACTTCAGTCATTTGAGTTTTAATAAATTTTGTTCATGATTGTTAATTTTTCATGTTTTTAAATTTTGCATCTGTATATTGGCATTAAATTGGATGTTATTGGTAAGGTATTATGCTTAACTTTTGTAAATTATTAAAGTTATAATACAAAACCTAAGACCGCCTAGGCCCCTGGGCGCTAGGCACCTGCTTGCCGCCGGCCCAGCGCCTAGCCATTTTTAGAACACTGCTCTCCTCCAAGCGCACTTATATGGTGACAACATCTTATTAGTGTACCAAGCCTCTGTGCCATCCCATACTTCTCTCATATGATTCTTTAGCATTTTCGATGTTGATTAGTGGCATTTTGATTAGATACAATTGAGAGAACTATGGGTGTAGAGCAATGGAACCATCAGCGAATCTCGCACTAGCAAATTAATTACAAATCACACCTATTGTTTCATTATTCTACTATCTAGAAATGCATTTGCTTTTACTTTTCACAATTATAGTTCATAGTTTCCTGAATGTTGCAAGCATATCAATCTTCACAACGTTCAAAAGAAATGTTAAGAGTTGCATCTCCAGACAATACCAAAGTACTACATATAATTTACACATGTCAACAGTTGCTATATGCAAATGTCAAGCTTCACTAAAAAAGATCCTTCTATGTCAAATGCTACTAATTGGCAAACTCTCATGACAGACTAAGAAGTCACATTTCCTCAGATGGTACAAGCCTGACTTATCTAAGAATCTTCTCTGTGCATGTGTTCCAAGGTGTTCTCGTACAATTAGAAAGTTTGTATGTGTGTAACCAGCACAGTGTTAGTGTACAATTTTATCATGATGACTCCTAACCACATGAGCCTAAGTACTTGGCTGGCATTGGGTGTTGGGACAAATACCAATAAACAATACCAAGAAAATAATCTAAAACAATAATAAACAAGACACCAAGATTTATGTGGAAAACCCTTCAATGTGAATGGAAAAACCATGGGACAATTCCAAGAGAATTCACTAATCAAATAAAAAGTACAATAACTTCTCAAGTTTTCTGCCCAAAGCTTGAGTAATACAAGGAGTAAATAACACGGGTTACCTCACAACAAATTAACCCAAAAGATCTTTCAACTTCTTCTACCAAATCAATCGACAAAACTAAGTCGATATCACATCCACAGATCACACGTCGCACAAAATCGCGCCCAAAGAATCAGACACAAAGTCACCGTCCACACGCACACAACCACACTAAACACCAAAGAGAATACTATGTTCTCTATTGCTTATTCACGCAGAAGCTTCTGTGAAAACACAAAGTTGGATCCACCCTAATGGGCTGGACCTCAACAAATCTCCCCCTCCAGACCATTAGGGAATAATCACCTACAAAATTTGCATTTGTGTACCCTTCTAACACAACTCCTGAATTACCAAAGCTTAAACAAAGCTTTGAAGTACCTTTCAAATATCTCATAATCCATTTAACTGCAACCCAATGTTTTTTTCCTGAATTTTCTGAATACCTACTCACAACATCGACTGCTTGAGCAATATCTGGTCTTGTACAAACCATAACATACATCAAACACCCTATAGTAGTGGAGTATGGAATACCTGACATATGTTTTTTTCTTCCTTAGTACGAGGAGATAACTTGACACGTAACTTGAAGTGATTAGCAACTAGAGTACTCACGGGCTTAGCATCATTCATGTTGAACATTTCAAGTACTTTTTCAACATACTTTTCTTGTGACAACCACAACTTCTTAATTTTTCTGTCGCGTGTAATCTTCATCCCTAGGATGTGTTGAGCTGGCCCCAAGTCTTTCATATCAAAAGAGCCAAACAAATCTTTTTTCAACCTGCCAATCATATCAACATATTTTTCAACAATTAGCATATCATCAACATAAATCAAGAGAATAATGAAACTATTAGGCAAAAAATATCTGACATAAACACAATGGTCTAGAATTGTTCTCTTGTAGCCATGTCCTACCATAAAGAAGTCAAACTTCTTATACCACTGTCTCGGAGCCTGTTTCAATCCATAAATGTTTTTCTTTAATCTGCAAACCATATGTTCTTCCCCTTTCACTTCCAAACCCTCTGGTTGTGCCATGTAAATTTCTTCATGCAAATCCCCATGAAGAAATGCAGTTTTAACATCTAACTGCTCAATCTCAAAATCCAGACTAGCTGCAAGACTTAACATCACTCTAATGGATGTCATCTTCACCACGGGTGATAATATCTCATCAAAATCTATCCCCTTCTTTTGTGCAAAGCCTTTTACCACTAACAGAGCTTTGTGCTTCACATTCTTTCCATCGCCATCCTTCTTCCATTTTTACATCCATTTGTTCTTCAAAGGTTTTCTACCTTTTGGAATCTCAACTAAATCATAAGTATCATTATTATGCAAGGAACTCATCTCTTCTTGCATAGCTTTCATCCAGCTATCTTTATTTTTATGATCTAGTATTTCTTGAAACTTTTTCTGGTTCACCCTCTTCCATAAGAAAAACATACTCATCATTCGAGAACCTCTTTGAAGGTTGGCGCTCTCTGGTAGACCTTCTTAATTGAGGCTTTACTATTTCTTGCTGAAGGGGTTGCTCTTCATGCGCAATCTCATCTGTTTCTATATCAACATCATTAACAACTTCATTTTCTGGCATATGGTCACCAACTATATCATCTAGCATTTCTCCCCCATTTTCAACATGAGACAAAGGAGGAAGAAGTGGTGTAAGATCCACTACCTCATTATTTATCTGCTTGGGCTGTTCAATTTTCTCAAAATCTGCAATGGTATGATCTTCATAAAATACCACATCTCTGCTTCTAATAATTTTCTTATTCTCAAGATCCCATAATCTGTAGCCAAACTGCTCATCTCCATAACCAATGAAAATACATGGAGATGTCTTCTCATCAAGCTTTAATATTTTCTCCTTCGGTACATGAACAAATGCTTTACAGTCAAGTACCTTCAGATGAGAGTATGAACTATCTTTTCCTCTCCACACTATTTCTGGAATGTCACCATATAAAGGAAATGAAGGAGACCTGTTGATAAGATAACAAGCTGTACTAGCAGCTTCAAACCAGAACTATTTTGGCAATTTAGCCATGCGAAGCATGCATTTCACCTTTTCTGCAATAGTCCGGTTCATTCTTTTTGCCACCCCATTATGTTGTGGAGTGTCAGGAACTGTCTTTTCATGCTGTATACCAAGCTTATTACAATAAGCTTTAAATTATTTTGATGTGTATTCGCCACCATTATCATTGTGGAGATACTTCAAAACTCTATCTATTTCTCTTTCAACCTTGGCATAAAACTGGTGGAATAGCTGAAAAACCTGGTCTTTAGATCTGAGAAAATATATCCACACCTTTCTTGATGCATCGTCAATGAGTGTCAAGAAATATCTACTACTACGAAGATAATCTACTTCAATGGGACCACAAACATCAGTGTAAACCAAATCTAACAAGCCATATATTTTTTTTGATGATCTACGAAATGCAATTCTATGATGTTTACCAAATAAATAATAATCACAAGGGTTAAGAGGAGTACCTTTCAAGGAGGGAATTAATTTCTTCTTTTCTAAGAGTTGCATACATTTCTCACTCATGTGTGCAAGTCACCTATGCCATAAGTTTTTGGAATAACCATCTTCAACTGCATTCAAACCAGTCTTACACAATTTCACACGAGTCTTGTATGGTGTGCAACGCGCCTTACCCTTTGCCACAACAAGTGAATCTTTGGTAAGCTTCCATGCACCATTACCAAAATAATTAATATATCCTTGTTTATCCAAAACAAGTCCAGAAATCAGGTTCAGACGAAGATCAGGAACATGACGTACATCTTTCAAAGTTAATGTGCACCCCGTATTAGTCTGGACACACACATCACCTATTCTTACTATTTTAGAGTTGCTAGTGTTTCCCATTTTCACACTACCAAAATCTTCTGCTCTATAAGTAGTGAAATAGTTTTTCCTTGGGGTTGCATGATAAAATACACCAGTGTCAATAATTCATTCGCTTCCTTCATTTACAACATGCAAACATTAACATTCGCCATACAAAAAAGCCACAGATTCATCAGTAACAGCAGTTGTAGCTTCTTTACTATCACCGTTCTTCAATTTTCCCTCTTTCAAATCTCTTTTATAACTATAACATTGTTTTTTGAAATGGCCTGGTTTACCACAATAATGACACTTAAACTACTATTTCTTGACTTTGATCTCGCTCTTAACTTATCAAGGTTCTTATCATAACCATGATATTTCTTATATTTTTCTCTCCCTTTGTTTTCAGTCGCAAGTGTTTGGGAATGATCAGTACCGGCAAACTTCCTTCTAGTCTTTTCATTAAATAAACTACTGGTAACCAACTCCATGGTAAGCTGGTCATTCAGTGTCGAATTACTAACCAACACCACCAACGTTTTCCATCTATGTGGTAATGAGCTAAGAAGTAATAGTGTTTGCATTTCATCATCTAACACTATCTTCATGTTGGACAACTAATTCACCACACTTTGCACCTCATTCAAGTGCTCAGCAATATAACTATTTTCCTTGAATTTCAAGTTCACTAACTTCCTGATCAAGAATGTCTTGTTTGCAGCAGTTTTCCTTTCATATAAATTCTGGAGTTTGGTCCAAAGAGCATGTGCAGACGTCTCAACTGACACATGATGAAATACCGAATCATCTAACCATTGCCTGATGTGACCAATAACCTTTCTGTTTAATTTCTTCCACTCTTCTCCTGACATATCCTTGGGTTTAGCTGTATCTGCCTCAATCAGAGGGTACAAATCCTTAAAGTATAATATGTCTTCCATCTTGGCTTTCCAAATAACATAGTTTGAGCCATTAAGGCTAATCATCCTTGTATTGTTGTTATTCTCCATGTCAACTCTTTTAATTGACAATCTCCCAAAAATTGCTCTGATACCACTTTGTTGGGACAAATACCAAGGAAATAATTTAAAGCAATAATAAACGAAACACCAAGATTTACGTGGAAAACCTTTCAATGTGAAGAAAAAAACCACGGGGCAAATCCGAGAGAATCCACTAATCAAATAAGAAGAAGTACATCCTCCTGTTGCTAGTAGGGGTGGGAATCCCATCCAACAATCTCAAACCCGTCCGATCATGTCCCGTTTCGTTTCGATTATTTTGGGTTCTTTTGGGATTGATCAAACTCATTTTGATCTCGTCCCGTCCCGATTTAGAGTGGGATAAAGATTTTCAATCCCGCCTATCTCGAATTTATATATTTAATATTTATTATTATTAATTTTAATCAAAATACTCTTCTAAATTGAAGTTTTGGATGTATTGAAATTAAATCAATGTGAAATGAAATTCTAAGGGGGTGTATTATATCTGGATTTTGTGGGCAATTTAATAAATTCCATGGATTTTGAAAATCCAAATGTATTCAATTTGGATTTTAAAAAGTCCGCAAAAGTCTAGGGGTATTCAATCAAGATTTTAAAAAGTCTTTCTGAAATCCACAAAGTCTAGGGGTATTCAATATGGATTTCAGAAAGTCTACAAAAGTTTTAGGGTATTCAAAATATCATTCATATTTATGGATTTGGAAAATCATGGATTCTCATGAACTTTGTAGTGTTAGGTATAAATAACAAAGTTCAATAGTTTGCCAGTCTCCATATCAAAGATTTTAACGTGAAAACAAGTCTCCCAAAGTTCTTCATTGTGCCATGTGGTTTCATTGTGATAAGCATGTGTCCCACTATTCTGTTCTCTTTGGCAGTCGGGGGACATATTACTTTATGTTGTCCATTGCTTACATACACGCGTAAGGGGTTGCACTATAGCTCACCCCTCATTATAGTAGAGATGTAATGCTACTCGTCTTGTTTTATGTTAGGCATATGCACAAGAGATTGATGAGCACAAAAAGGCGATGATGCTTGTTAACAAGGCAGATCTTTTACCAGTTTCTGTCAAGTTTTGACAAACTCATTTCTCCTGGTTTGAATCATTACTATCTTCACACTTGTTGCAAGGTTGTCCTGATATCCAATTTGGTTATTGCAGGGAGAAGTGGGCCAATTACTTCAATGATAATGGGATTCTCTTCTTATTCTGGTCAGCCAAGGCTGCTAATGATACAGTTGAAGGCAAAAAGTTGAGGGAAATCGAAGAAAAGCAGAGCGCATTCCACAGTTTGGATGTTGATTCTAAAATTTATGGTAAAGATGAGTTGTTGACCCGCTTACAGGTTGAAGCAAAGGCCATATCTGCAACAAAAAGGCACATGGATTATAAGATTACTGATGCCCATTCTGTAAAGAATAGCAATACCGACAGCAATTCAGCACGTAAGCACGTAGTAGTGGGTTTTGTAGGTTACCCCAATGTTGGAAAGAGTTCAACAATTAATGCTTTGGTGGGTGAAAAACGGACTGGTGTTACCTCGACCCCAGGAGCAATGCATCGGCCGCTGCTGCATGTGACAAAGACTCATCTGATACTGAAAATCGTCCAGCTGCAGAAAGCACAAACACAACAAATCTTGAACATGTGTTCCATGATCTTGATTCATTTGATATGGGTAGTGGGATGCCTTCCACTAAAGTTGTTTCTGCCAAGCAAAAGCCACCAACCACTTCTCACAAACAGCACAGGAAGCCCCAGAGAAGGAAAAAAAAAAAAAAAAAAGGTCATAGAGGGCTGGAAATGACGAAGGTGATGGAATGCCAATGGTAAAGGTGTTTGCAAAGCGAGTCAACATAGGACCCATGACGGTTGGATGATATCCTTATGGAGATGCTACAGTAAAGTCGTTGTCCACAATGTATAAAGCCTCTTGCTTGCTTATTTATTAGTGCTTGCCCGTTGATGGGGTTTGAGGTATTCAATGCCCACGTAAGGCAGATTTTGGTTTGGAGAGTTGTTATCATGACTGACCTGCCTTTATGTTTATATAAAATACACAACACTTCACCAAAAGCTCTTTATTTTATAACATTTTTTTCTTGTTCTTTGTAAATGAACGATTTTCATGGCTTTCTTACAATCTCCATCATCTATCGTTGAACACATGTTATTCCTTGTGTTCCTTTCCTTTTCCCTCTTGTCTATGTGTTTTCTCTTTGTGTTACTGTACAAGAGATTCAGGAGAGTCAAGGGAGACGAAGATGAATCAATCCATAACCCATTTTCAATCTACAGATGTTCCTTTTCATCTACAATAAACAAAATCCATCAAAGCAATAAGGTCCACCAGCTGTTTGTAGAATTTCTTACTCTCTAATGTCTAATATAGATATGTCATTGCCAACTTTTTTTTTATCTTGCAAATAATTAGAAATCTGTAAAGTCATTCATACAAAGTCTGTGGATTTTCATAAATCACTAGAAAATCTGTAGCAAAAGTCTATGGATTTAAAAAAATCAGCAGAAGTCCGTGGACAATTTAAAGAGTCTGTGGACAATTTAAAGAGTCCGTGGACTTTTCAAATTATTTATCAATTCCATAAGAATCCATATACAATACATCCCCCTAATATTTAATATTTAATATTTATTATTTATTATTTATGATGAAAGTTATATGTATATAAATTTGATATTATTGGTGTGTGAGTACTTTGATATGCAATTCTTTTGTTATTTTTATTGAAGGACTATTTAGTACGTGTTCATCCTATCCCAAAATCTTACTTACATAAATGACCATGTACTAGACACATCCACTTTCTTAAACTGCGATCAGTTGCTAACAATTTGATCAAACCAGTATCCTACATATGCCATCGTCATCACTTTTCTCTAAACAAACAATAGACTTAAGGATAAAATGTGGATAGAAAGATATGAGTTGGAGACACTTCAAATCCATTCAAGCATTCTCATTGGTGGAATCAGAACCTACAATTCCCTATCACAACTTCTCTTCCCACAATTCTTGGCCACCAATTTTTGGTTTTCACTCACTATAACACATACCCTCACTGCCACTCATTTCTACAACAAAACCTACCCATCACCTTACAAACCTCCAGCAGGAATATAGGTATTAAGCAAAGCAAGTGAAGCAGAAAATGGTGGCAACACTGATGGCAGCTTCAGCTAGCTCCAGCACTGCTGTCAGAGCATCCCCATTTTTGGGCCAAACCCGGGGCGCCAATGCCAACTCGCTACGTGACATTGTTGCCATGGGAACTGGGAAATTCTCTATGGTAAGCACGCATCCGGTTTTTTTCTATTTACTTTTTTATAGGCCATTCATTCTATTGATTGAACTGAATCTGATTGATTAATGTTTTGCATATGGAATTTGTGAACAGAGTAATGAACTGTGGTATGGGCCGGACCGAGTGAAGTACTTGGGCCCATTTTCTGCTCAGACCCCATCGTACCTTACCGGAGAATTCCCAGGTGATTACGGATGGGATACTGCTGGATTATCTGCTGATCCAGAGGCCTTTGCCAAGAACAGGGCTCTTGAGGTAATTCAAATTATTATTTATTTTTTTATTCGGCTTGTTTCTATTATTTTTCATAGTAACTCATCCATTTCCTACACATCAGGTGATCCACGGACGATGGGCCATGCTCGGTGCACTGGGCTGCATCACCCCAGAAGTACTAGAGAAATGGGTCAAGGTTGACTTCAAGGAACCAGTGTGGTTCAAGGCCGGAGCCCAGATTTTCTCGGAAGGCGGACTAGACTACTTGGGCAACCCCAACCTTGTCCATGCCCAGAGTATTCTTGCAGTACTAGGCTTCCAAGTGCTACTAATGGGTCTCGTTGAGGGCTTCCGCATTAACGGGCTTGACGGAGTGGGAGAAGGCAACAACCTCTACCCCGGTGGAACTTATTTCGACCCATTGGGTCTCGCCAATGACCCAACCACCTTTGCTGTGCTCAAGGTGAAAGAAATCAAGAATGGAAGGCTAGCCATGTTCTCCATGTTTGGTTTCTTTGTTCAAGCCATTGTTACTGGCAAGGGACCACTTGAAAACCTATTGGATCACTTGGACAACCCAGTGGCTAACAATGCTTGGGTCTATGCCACCAAGTTTGTACCTGGATCTTAGACTGAAAATTCTGATCGAAAGCGTTTCCATAATTTTTTTTGGGGGAGGATGGGGAGAATCAATTGATGAGTTGGAGTTATGTGTATTAAAATGATGATAATGTAAATTATGAAAATCATTGTGTGTGTATTAGCTAGTTCATATGATTGGCAGAACCTCCATATAAGGAAAACCATCCCTTGTTAGCTGATGGGAAAAATATGTGCCAGAGTCCTCTAAAATATTAGGGGCTAATACACTTAAAAAAAAAACATTACTAGATGGCGATGCACAATCACTGAGATAGAAGAACTTGAGCAATTTAAGAGAATAAAGCATATTATTTACAAGTCCTCAACTTTATGAGACCTATTATGATTCGTAAATTTTATAAGTAGCATGTGGACATATATATTTATATTGGATGCACTGAATATACACAATCTTAATCTTTTTGGTAAGAAAATGATAGAAAACTTGGGTCCCCAAGTGCACAAGTCCAGCATCATCATAATTTCTTAGTTCCTTAGGTAAAAAAGCTTTAAATACATCCTATGTAAATCATTCATTGTGCCATCCATAAACTATAATCATTGTTTATGACATAGAAAGTAAAAATATGTTGTTGCATTCTTTGTTTCACGTATATGGTGGACTTTCTCACGTGACGATTTATCAGCATTCTAGTCTGAATTAATGCTCTTTCCCGAACGTTTTCTTACCATAATTGCATAACTGCCATTTCGTTGTTTGTTTGTGCAGATTATAATTCAGATCATACCCCTTAAGCCACATTATCATTAAAACGTCATAAGCTTGTAGTTGAATCTGTTGATTTAATAAACTCTGCCATTAACAGTTGGTAACCTTCCATTCCCATGCTTCAACTATTGATAGAATGCCAGCTGATACAATTTTTAATTGTAACAACAGATGAATGGGAGTAGTGAATCAAAGATGACAATTTCCCTTCATATTCACAAATCCAAGTATTACAACAGTGAGAACAATTTGAACACCATATGTATTGCTATACTCTATACATTTAGGAGAAAATAAGCAAAAGGTGGAGCCCTACTTTCTCTGCAGGTGCCTCTCGGATTATAGACAAACCCCATCAGGTGACGTTACCAATACCAGTAGAGATGTATAGTCGATTCCTTCCTGTGCATCCACCCTTTCAACACCATGTGGTTCTGTCAGAAATTGGCGTATAAATACTGCTGGCCTATGTCAGAAATAGGAGCATAAATACTACACTTTCCAGTTGAAGCAGTTACTTTTTCTGCCCACGCCGATAGTGCAGAAGCCTCCCGCATTGTTGTGCATGCGCAAATCATTTGGATCTTTGAAGACTGCTTGAAACAATCAAAATGTCGGTATTTTCAAGTAAACCCAATTACCCAAAGTTTTTAAGTCCTTGACCTCATCTTTCCCCACCATAGCTTACGATGCTTAGTTGTGTCAGCAATCCCTAGCTTACGAAGAGCTACCTTTGTCTCACGTAACCGGACTCTGTATTCTTTTCTCCATGATTCCAAACTCTGCTTTAGCTTTCGAAGCTCTTCATATGGATTCATCGTGGAATCTGGCTGCCCTTGTCTGACTTCAACAAGGAACTTAACATCATCATTGAAGACCTGTTTTCGCTGATCTAATTCCTTTGCTAGGTGGCCGACAGCATTGAGACCACTGGACCCTCGCCCCGGTGTAGGATCAGAAGAGCGATTAGGAAATTTGATTGGTGTGCTGAGCTCAGGAGTACGGGTCCCCGCAGAAGTACTCGAGGAATCATAATAGTGATTCACTGGGGAAGTATCAGGTCTTCCAGGTTGGGCCATGGCTTCATCACCCAGAAGACCATTTCTAGCTGCAGCCAGACTAGTCTGCAATTTTGAAGCAACAGTTATTTTAATCAATAAGCGAAGCATCAGGTTATCCAAGAGAAATTCACTGAAGTAACAATGGTAACCACAGTTGCACACATATTTACTCGAGTATCTCTTGTAAATATCAGGAAGTAAGGTCAAAAAAGGTGCTTATGCAGGCAGTTCTAATTAAATATGCTTTATGCCATTCCATACACTCTGGACAACATATGTGCAGATTCCAAACTAGCATTTAAGTATCTATTCCCAGCAGCCAGTATCAAGTTAAGAGGAGCACCTCAAATTATTATTTTCTGCTGGTTATTTTCCAACTTCCAATGATAAGGTCACAGTTAGGACCAAGTGATTATCCTTCCCAGCGGTCAAAAACAACATATTGCTATGATTAGCTTTTTGGTATTACTTCAGTGATTGCCCGGGCAATCACCTATAGTTCAAGAAATAAGCAACACTAACCTGCAAAGTTGTTATCTTTCTTTGCCACATCTCCTCCATGGATATCATCCTTTCCTCATACTCAGACCACCTCATCTCATATTGCTTAAGCTGCTGCTTCAATAAAGAAATTTCATCTTCCTTTTGTTTCACTGTTTCTTTTTCCTTCAGAACTCGCCTATGAAGGTCTCCTAAAATTGAAGAATCCAGATCATGCTCCTGCTTTATATTCTGCAAAGAAAACAATAAATTATCTTCCTATTTCTTTTGTTTATTCAACGGCATGTGGCATTGCTTATCATTCCACCACCAGCCAACCATTCATTTCCAACATTTGTTATTGCATTAATGTTCAGCAGTGTCTGATATTTATCAATTAGTTGAAGTTAATAACTCAACTGTAAAATGTCAAATGGGGAACGTTATGAAAGTGGAAAGCATTCAACCCCTTCATCCTTTTCTTTTCAATATTTCTATGAAAATTTCGAGTAAACTGAAGATTAAAATTAAGGTGATAGACATAGGTATTGATATCATATGGACAGTACAGTATGTATATACTTTACTGGTCTAATTATAGTTTTTGCAGTGTATTGGGTGTACTATACGGTACATACCATAATATCTTATCTCCTGGATGGTACATAACATATATCTTATGCCAAAACGTGGGGGCAGTACTAATTATTATTATTTAGGAATGCAAATAACGACGAACTGACAGAATGAACAGTGAAATCCAATTTCAGTTATAAAAGTAGATATTTTGAGGGGGCATTGCCAAAAAAAACCCTATCTTTCTTCACATAACTCGGAATCACAATCGGTTTTCGTGAGTAATTTTCTTTTTTGAGGATGATGGGAATAATTTTGGCATATCAATTTGAGAATTGGAAAGTGGTTGGTTAGACTATTTCTCCGAACACCCTACCAGTAGTAAAGAAAATGATGGCGTTGGAGATAATGGACATTAAATCATGAATAGATGACTGAGATTGTATATGCATTCCTTTTGGGCTTATGAATGTTTATGTTATTTTGGTCTGACTTATGACTGCGTGACTCCTGTTGAAGTTTTCTGGAACTTTTAGAGGCATAAAATGTGTGAAGCTTAAGATTGTGTGATGACTTTGTAGTAATTATAGTATTAATATGTGGATCAATATGTTATATGTGCTTATGCTTTTGTGACGAACAAACGATAAACAGTCACTGGACAATGTTGAATGGCCAACTTAGATAAGTTTCCATTATTATACTTGGAAGATGCTTATTTCACTAAAGGAAAAATTAAACCAGCTGCGGTGTACAAAATAAACTTTGTAGCTGAGTACAAACGCTACTTCCCTCTCCACAGGGATAGAAGTAGGTAGACAAATCATAGAACAGAAAAGTGTTTATCAACCTTTCGAGGAGCCCGTTCAATTGAACTGCTACTCAAGCGAATTAGTAGAATTTGAAGAGGGTACAATAGGCATTGCTCTGGATTTGGAATCAAATTATGCTGTCCCCTAGCTTTTGTCTCTCAAGCTGAGACTGATTCCAAGGAAATTTTGTCATGGGAACATTACACAAGGAAAGAAGAAATAGAAAGAGGAAGTGGGGAAAATTAATCAATCTTGAGGTTGAAGGTGACTACATTTTAGGCAAAAAATCTTCAGCTTTCAAAGAGAATATTTTCAATGATTTTGTAACAAACGAAGCGGATAGAAATCCACACAAAGTCCATGTTCTTCATTCTCACATTCTCTTTCCTTTACCTTTCAATTTTAATTTTCCTTGAAATAAAATACACCCTCAGTGTCAGTGCCATTTCTATTATCTTAGCATTTTATGACACTTGCCTCTTCCAATATCCATTGATCAACTTCAAAATTTTCGGTGGATGAGATGTTCCTAAGAGATTAGTGGTCCAAGCATTAGAAGTTTCAAAAGAATGACCAGTGCACTAATGAGGAACCAGCTTTCGCATAAGAGAACAAGTACACCTGACTTTACCATCTTACTGAGCCGGAAAAATCCTCCAAAGGTAGATGACATAGTTTATGTTCCAAACTAAAAATGATTTGCAAAAGACTCATTTTAGAGGGGGCTGAAGGATAGATTTGCAATCTCTCTACAGCTTTGATTTGAGAGTATCCTCGAGGGAGAGACCTTGAAGGGTTTTGGGCATTTTGATTATATTCTTCCATCCATCAACTTGTTTGGCATCACCATCCAAACTCAAAGATGTAAAATAAGTTGCCACGCTATTCTACATTATCTTGGGATGTAATTCGAGAGCTCATGTTGTTGGAGGTGTGATGTATGGATCCGTTGAGTCCAAGGCGTGTTGCTAGTGGAGTGCACAATCAGTGACTAAGGATTGATTCATTTTGCTCAGTAAGTGTTTCCCACAGGAATTGAGATTACCATAGTGGATGTTTGTCACCCAACTTTGCAGACGACAGGTTTATTACCCACAAGGGTTTCAGATGCAGGACATCCTTGGGAGAGCTTTACATAGCTATGGTTAAATGAGACCAAAACATGGGCAACAAAGAATATCAATGAAGAAATTGGAGAAGTGGGAGACATGAATTCTATTGGTTTCAGCTCAACAGATTCAACTTGAGCTCTACTGCTATGGAGCTCAGATGTGCAATAGGACAGAAAAGAATATAAAATCAACATCAAAGTTGGAGGTCTTACATTTAGCTGGCTGTTAAAACCTTCCCTGTTCAGATCTATTCGGTTCGGATTTTGCATAGTATGAAGTTTCCTTCTTGCCAACCAACCACGGATTACTGCAAAAAAAAAAAAGGATTTAAATAAATAACATATCTGATCATGTACAATGTACAAGATGTTCACTGATTGAAGTTTACCTGACTGCAAAATAATGACAGCACTCTGCTGATCACTGAATGCCCCAATTGCCATTGGCCCTATGGTGGTAGACTTCCGTGGGAGAGAATCTGCATGTGAGTTGGATTTCAGGTACACATTGTGGGTGATATGCAACAATATGAACGAAGAATAACCAAAGAAACCAAAGAGTGGTTCACATAAACAGGAGCCACTTAACTAGAAAGGGTAGATATGCTTACATGATTCAGTAACAGGTATTCTTTTCTTCATCTCAACAACACGCTGGCGAACTTGATGACCACGTAAATACTTTTGGATATTAATTATGTGTTGCAACATCCTTCTTCTTGCATTTTCTAATGCATCCATCTATAAACAGAAACGGACCAACATTAAGTGTGTTGCTGCATCTCATTTGATGCCAAAAAAATTAATAGTTTGTAATTGGATTATTACTTTTTTATCAGCAAGTTCTATGCTTGCTCACAAGCATTGAGAAGAATAAACCCAAGTATTGAAACAGAGCATGCCTTTAGCCATTCAGTGTCTTTATTCCACAAGGAAACTGTAAAATTTTGTGAAGAATAATTTTGAATTGCTTCTTGATCGCCGCTTAATTTCGTCTCTCAAGTAGAGCATTACAATTTTTGAATTAATTGTTTTGATAATCTTTGGCCGATTAATCGGCGATTTCTTACTGATTAGGCGCTTTTAATACTCACCAATTAATCAGTTGATGATAATGTTAAAAGTAAACGAGAAAAATTATGGTTATTTTTTAATTGTTTTTCCGTAACCTCATCAATGCTCTACCATAGGACTATACCAAGAGTATGTGAAGAGGCTAGAGAGAGAAATCAAATAGAACATATTAAAAATATTAAAGAGAAAAGAAAAAAATGATGAAAGAAAAATAACAATCAAAGATAAAGAATATGGAAAGCCGCACTTTTATCCAACATTGAAATTTAATGTCCTTATAGCTTGCCTTAAAATGTAGCATGTTATGTTTACTGCATTATTCATTCATTTTGAAAAAAAAATTCTTGTAGTAAACAAATTACTTAGAAGGATAGAGAAAATATAATTCTAAAAGGATTAAGTCCCATTAATTCCGATTAACCCCAATTAATTTTATAAAACTCCTGAAGCGATTAGGGTATAATTAACGTTGCACTACATAGATTCAGATTAGGCCTTTTGCCAGAATCTTTATTTACAGGAAACAGTGTCATTTTGGGAAGAGGAACTTTACTAATTACTTTATTTTCAATAAGAGAGAAAAGAGTTTATACAAACACTAAACAAGAGACATAAAAAATTACATTCCTCTATCTCATTTCAGGACCAGTCCGTGAAAATGAAAGCATAAATTTTATTAATGCTTCAACGACAACTACACTATACGGTTGTTATGTCAAAACTTAAAAAGACTAAAATATTAAAAATCTAACCAGTCTTTCCTAGTACGCTACAACCTGACCCACTCGTCATTTGATTCATCCCTCTCTTCAATTTCGTTTGCAATTAGAGTTGAATTGTTATCTCTACTTCATCAATCTTAACTATGTTTGATGTGCTAATTTTTGCCCAGAATTATAGTACTTCCAATGAGAAGCAATTTATCAGTTCTTCCCCAAAGTGAAGTACTGGTAATTATCATTTTTCTAATGAGAAGCACTTGTATTTATCAGCTCTTCCAATTAGAAGAACTTGGATTTATCAGTTCCTATGATGAGAAGCACTTGTATTTATCAGTTCTTCCAATGAGAAACACTTGTATTTTACTCCGCTTCCAATAGGAAGCCCTTGTATTCATCCATTCTTCCTATCAGAAGCACTTGTGTTTTAGTCGTGCTTCCCATAGGAAGCCCTTGTATTTTGCATTGCTTCAATGGGATACACATATTAAGTAATTTGTGCTTGAACATGTCTCATCTTGTCATTCTCCTTCTACTATAAGAAAGTTATTTCCTCAAACAAGTAACAAGGGGATAGGATAATATTGATCATATAATAGACATTTTTTGTTGTACAGGCTATACACAAGTAATGGACATGTGATTGCCAGAGTGGAGAAAAACTAAAACTTGAATAGCCAATGGCGTGGACAGGATGATGAACTATTCAAAACGTGGACCTGTTCACAAATATTTGATACCATGTGAATTTTTGGAAAGAGGAATTATATTGAATTCTTGTTTATTTACACTATCCAATGAATTTATATAGATAATAGATGTGACTGTATAATCGACCATAATTACATATATCCTAATAAATAAATAAAAAGTTAGCTCTAAATAAGATGTATGATAAATAGAAAATGAAAAACATCCTACTATAACCCAAGATCTCAAGACTTAGCAATAGGCCTTGGCTTGCCATGCTGAAATATATATTTCAAATAACATTTTTGCTTATCTTTGGGACCAATAGGCTTATTATTGCACCATAACATGTTTTTGAAACTTTATCCTTACTACGTGCAAATAACTTGTCATATTGAATTTTTATAGCCCTGAAGTTTATTGGACTAAACACACAACTGGGAGCATCTGGTTGCACCTACTACTATATGCATCTTAGATCTCAATGGCTAGGCACGTGAGATGCACTTCGAATGTCTGCGTCTTTTTTCACTGTAGGGAGTATGACATCACCTACTACATTAATTTTTTACATTTACTGGCGAAGGAGAGGCTTATGTATAACTTTAATTTTGTTCTATAAACATCTTCTCGATAAATGATTGACTGTTTGATCATCAACACTAAGTCAAAATTGAACGTCAAACTCTTTCCACAACTTGGTTGTCAGTTTAACTGCATGACTCCAGATTCAGTTGATACATAATGAATTGAACATTACAGTCATATTGAAGTTTTGATATCATAATCCTTCATATAATTAAATCCCCTTGTATGTATCATGTACTCAAAACCCAAGTTCCTGATACTTAATCTTGTAATATAACAAAACATCATGGCATATATAGGGAGAAAGAGGCTTCACCTGCCCAGTTCGCAAAAATATTTTGGTATAACCAACTTGATACATATTTTGATGGACATCAAACTGATGAAGAACAGCAACTGACAAACTCAATGGATCCTGAGAAATGGCAATCTTTGGAAGGAGAAAACCGTACCTGGAAATTTTTTAAGGCGCAAGGGACAACATGAGAGGAAAAAAAAAGGAAAGGGAAACGAGTTGAGTTAACATTCTCACACGTTACCTTCTCACAAATTGTTGATGTGTCATCCGAGTAGGATACCCCGATTTTGAGATCCTAACCAACTCAAAGACTCCATAGTATCTGAGCTGTTGTAGAACAAAATCCTTTTCAAATACACCTGGAAGCTGCTTCCTGTTTGGTTTTATGCAGCGAATGAAATGTGGAGTGGTATTTTCCAATCGCTGCATCAGTTCAAACAGTTGTTCCTACAAGCACATTAAAAGATATCAAAAAAATTTATTAACAGCGTCATGTTCAACCCTTAGATTGTCAATTATAATTTTGTTTTTTCATTTTGTGTAACCGTCATTCGACTAATTCTGTATATAATCTCCGTATAAAGAGAATGCTAGTGTGGTAATTTTAATTTCAAGACGTTGCTTTCATCAATTAATAAAAGATGCAAGAATATACAAACTTAAAGATGGAAATAGGCCCCAAAGGCCCAATGACATCCAACATCCAGGACAGTCATACACGCTTATATCTAGGTTATAAAAATTGGAAATGTATAATATTATGATATAGAAATATTATTAACTTTCTTTTTATCTAAAGTGGGACCCTATTTGTCATCGCACAAGGCCCCTTTAACCTCAAATTAACTCCTATTATGTGTGTTTTGAATATTTGAAAGCTTTACTTGAATGTTCTATTGAAGATGTTTTGGGTGCCTAAGGTCATACTTGATAGGTTTATTTTTGTGGATAAAAACAGACAGAAATGATATTTTTATCAGAAAACAGATGTAATAGCAGGAAAAAAAAAGAGGCAATATAGAAGGACAAAAGACTCCTTTCCTACAAATCATACATCAAGAAGCAGGGTAGTCAAGGCGAGCGCCTAGGCGCGGCTCAAGGCATTTTTACAAAATTCCACATCAAGGCGAAGCAATGCAGTGCAGTGAAATGAGGTGTCCGCCTCACTGCCTCAGCCCAAAAACTAGTTGTAGTCAGCCCAATTGCAACCCATTTTCAGCCCATTTGCAGCGTAAATGCTGCAAAAAGAGGTTGCAACCCATTCTATAATAAGGCTTTATGTTTTTTTGTATAATATTTGATCAATAAACAAGATAAAACGTTTTTAAGTTTTGATAAATTTGTCACACTTTTTATATTATTTTTGGAGAAAAACATACCATGTTTTGATCAATATGTGATCAACATCAATCTCGATTTTTCATAGCTTAGTTAAATGATTTTTATGCTTTTGTAAACCTAATAGTGATTATACTTGTGGATTTTTACCAACAATTTCTTCCAACAAATGTTCAATATTCTAAAGTTTATATTCTTTCAAAATTATTGATTTTTAATGATTTAGTGGATGTTTGCAAGTTACTTGTGCATCTTTTCGCTATGTTGTGCAACTTTATTATATTTTCATTTCGATTCTAGGTAGTTGTGTCACTTTTTGTACATATTTGCTTATGGTACTTATCAATATGATGATGTATACTAATATGCTGATACGTTTCAATTTATTATAAAAAATCTTTAAAAAATATTTTGATTCTAGGTAGTTGTGTCACTTTTGTACATATTTGTTTATGATACTTATCAAAATGATGATGTATAATACTATGCTAATATGTCTCAACTTATTATAAAAAATCTTTAAAAAAAAAGTTAAGACCGCCTCAGTGAAGTGAGGCGTCCGCCTCACGCCTGAGGCACTTTTAGGCCAGTCCGCCTCACCTCCGCCTCAACGCTTTAACTACAATGTCAAGAAGTATTAGAAACGAGTTAATGCTTACAGCTAAACATGCAGGAAGCAAAAGATACATCCTTAGCTCCCAGCTTGAACCCAGATCCGAGTTACTTTCATATCAACACATAGTTGTTGGATGCAAAACTTTGTTGTTGAACACCCTGTTTTTCTTTCTCTCCAAATAACCAAAACTAGAACATGAATTAGTCTGTCCCAACTCCAACTTCCTAAAGAGGTGATTAGACGCAATGATTGAGGAATGTCTAGCAGACTCTCATCCCATGCCAGGAAGGAGGTAGGTTTTTGGGTTTGCAAGTGAATTCAAATAAAGCTATACACCAAAGCTCCAAAGTTGGAACAATGAACTAGGATGTGAACAATAGATTCTTTAGTTTGGTTGCAGAGTACAATGGTTGGGAAGGAGCATTCCTCTTGTTAATGTTGTTGCATAATTTTCGCATGAAGGACTATTGAAAGTAAGAAAGAATCTCCAGAGGTACTTCCTTCAACCAAAAAAATTGATAAAGGTTGTATTCTGTCATGGCTAGGAGGAGCCAATTGAAGAGGAGGGGAAATGATTTGATTCCATTCTTTCACTAAATAAAAGGAGTCCTCATTCCAAATCCAAATATCTACTTGGTCATTAGGAGCAAAATTAGCTAAAAGGTAAAGAAGAGCACACATCTGAGGAATCTCCCAATCATTCAAATGCCTTCTTAAGTGGAAGTTCCAAGCTTGGCTATGACCATCACATAAATCTTTAATTAGGCCAGACTTGTTGTTTGAAGCATTGAAGAATGAAGATTGCTAGGGATTGGAATTTAGAGGAGAGCTGTTATACTGAGGATGGTCCCAAAATAAGTTTCTACTTCCATTATGAGCTTCAAGATGATCCTGTTGTCAATGCCATAATTAGCTTCAAAGATGATCCTGTTGTTAATGCATGGTTTGATGTTAATGATCTCTTCCCACAAGGAGACACCATGAGGAGTTTTGGGAAAAGGGGTGCACCAATCATTTGGCATTGCCCCATATTGTTCAACTTTGACCCGTCTCCACAAGGCTTGTCTCCAGTCCAAATCACCGGATCCATTAGGTTAAGAGTGCGTTGATGAATATCTAACTCTCTTAATTCCCAAACCACCCTTGGACTTAGGTTGACAGACTTGAGCCCAATTTAGTAAATGAAACTTCTTAGAAGAAGGGGAGGAGATCCATAGGAATCTTCTCATGCACAATTCATTTCTAGCAGCAATGGAAGAGGGAATGACACACAAAGACATCATGTGAACAAGAATGGAGGCCAAAGTGCTTTGGTTGAGAGCCACCCTGATAGCTTTTGAAATGTCATTCCTTTTCCAGGTGGTTAGTCTTTTCTCAATTCTATCAAGAGCAAGGATGCATGGACACGGAAACGTGCGTCGTGTCGCACACGGACACGACACGCCGGCTCGACAATTTCCCAAAAACTAGGACTCGGAGACACGTCGACACGTCATATTTTTTTAATAAGTCATATAAACATAAATAATAATCTAATAAAGTGCATTCCTAGAGTGTTTAAAGAAGATGACACTCTCTTGCAAGAAAAAAAATATAAATAGAAATGAAGTAGAGGGGAAAAGAAGGGAATGAGAAAAGTAGTCTATGCTTTATTGTCTTTTCGCCCTATTTGTTTTAAATCACAATTGAAAGAGTCATTCACTTCAGATGGATCAACAACCATTAAATTATGTGGTTATTTGCAAACATCTAAAAGTAAAAAATAAATGAAAGTTGATTTTCGAGTCTGAATGTCTTCTGACCAAGTTTCGGGTGTATCGGAGCCGTGTCTGATACATTGATCAGATTGACCATGTGTCTGACACCTAGACACTTGGTCGGAGGCGTGTCGAGCGAGTGTCAGTCACGGATACGGCAAGTTTTTTGAAGAGTTTGTGCTTCCTTCTTCCAAACTTGAGAGTTATTGTATTTGGCTTCAAGGGATAACCCAAGGTAAGTACAAGGGAATTTGCCTTGCTTGCATCCAACATAGGTTGCCAATATTTGGGTTTGTGTGAAATTAACTTTAAGACTTGAGCACAAGTACTCTATGAAAGATAGATGGTAGTCACTTGTATATGTTACACAAGTACTCTATGAATGGAAGTGTTTGACACTTCAAGCTTGTAGACAAGCTTTTCAACTCTGGATTGAGCTTATAAGCTCATAAGTATTTAGGTTTGAGAATTATGGCTCAATGACGTGGTAGGGCTTTTATTCCCAGGGCACCGGTTAGGGTGGAGCTTTGGGGTATATGGTCTGAGACAATTTGGGCACAATGGATGCGCTTTTTCTCCCACTATATTATATTCTCTATAGTGCATAGTATATAGTATCGTATATCCTTCTTTTCGTAATGTATGAGTGTAATATAATTTTGAAGTTATCAAAAACTAATATAGTTGATGAATGTGGTGTGACTTCCATGTCAGTGACAGGCCCATTTCATATTAGCATACCCTTAAATCTGTTACCGAATCCGTAATCTAGATAATTTAAGTTTTCCCCTATGCTCGTTTCCCATACCACTTCATGTATCCATATCGATATGTGGGCATCACAGCATGTGAACATGCATCCAGAACTTTTTTCGTTCTCAAATACAAAATGTTTGCATCTGTCACCTTGTCAAAGTTTAAAATATGCATATCTGCAACCTAAATATTTGAGTACAACCTGATCATGACAGTTCGTCCTTTACCCATCTCTGAACATTATCCATTTTATCACAATTCACATCAAATAACTTATTTCAAGACTAGAAAAATCACTATGCATCATACATGATATGAGAAGACTTTATTATGGTGGAATTCACGGAGAACAAACATAATTTCTATATCTCATATTATATTTGTATGAATACTAGATGCACAAAACACTCTTTTCTTTAACTAAAAGAGATTAAATCTTTATTTTTCAAATCAAGGAGAAACGAACACAATTTCTATCTCTACATAAAAGGATTTAACGTTTATCTTCCATGCCTGATCTCAAATAATAGTCTTTTGACTTGAGCATTCGAGAAATAGTGCATCTGAACTTTCTTGAAGAGATCAAAAGAAAAGGATGAAATATGCATCTTTACCTTAAGCTTTGACCCAAGGCTTTTTTTCCGATAATCAGAGGAACCTCGTTGCCACAGAGAAGTCAGTGGCACCTGTTGTGACTTAAGCATATTGGAAGCAAATAACTGGGGTAGTTGACATGTACATGCGAAGAGAAGTTCGATGGAATCAGAGTTCACGTGATCTCTATTCTTCTCCAAGAAGCCACATGGATCATACAAAACCTGATAAACACAGCATCACAGTATAAGTGTTAAAAGTAAAGTGAAAACTGCAGTAAGTTCAAGGTTCTCAATCTTGCATTAGTTACTACTTACCAGCATTTGACGAGGTGGGTTCACTTATGTGACATAGATCAACAAGGTCTTTTTAGGTTATTTTAAAGAAATAATCCAATATGTACTAATATCATTCTTGTACTTAATTTTTGATAAAAAGAACTTTAATGAGTTATAAAGAGTTGGGGAAGATGAACAATATCCACATAAGCCAAGAGTTTTTCAGTCATCGTCGTTATTCCAACAGCTATAATCATTGACTTAAAAGTACAATCTCCCTCTGATTTTAGTTTAGAGCATGTTTGATTTTTTTTTCCCCAAGGAAAACCACGACATAGTGAAGATAAGAGAGTACATGAGAAAAAATATCATCCCATGATGTTGGGGTAGCTATATTCTGAGTTTTCCATGGAGAGATATTTTTAACCCCCCCCCCCCCCCCCCCCCCCCCCCCCCCTTTCTCCCTATAAAGTACCTTCCATGATTTTGAGAGAAGATGGCTTGTTGATCATGAATTCTATGCTCATTCTCCTCCTTTCTCTCCTCTCTTCCACTATGCTTTTACAATTTTTATGTTTTCCATGGAATAAAAATAAAATCAAACACACTTTCCTTCGAGAAAAACAAGTATGCTAACACTAGGCAAATTAACTCTCTAGAAAAAGATTTTCTTTTCCATGCAACCTTAGAGAAAATAATGGTTACTTTACAAACAATATGAGACACTGACACGAGAACCTTTTCCTTTCCTTTTGCATCAAAAGCTAAGAGACTCATTCACTATGAAGAGGCAGATGATAGTTGAATGGATTGGGCTCTAAACAAAAATAAATTAAGATAACGACTGTATGGAGCTTTTGGAGAAATCATCTAGGTCTCCCGATAAACTAAATCTAAGGTGAAAGATAGGTAAACTAAGCAAATAGATGTATCAAGAGGGGATAAAGATACCTCATGAGCGCACTATTCTTAAACCCTATACTTCAATAAATAGTTGAAATAGTCAAACATTCTTTAAATACTCTATACAAAGAACCATCCTCACAGAAAGGTTATGCCTTAGCATATAGAAAGCATGAAATTTTATCAAAGCCTGGATTTTATTTAAGAAAATCCATGGAAGAAAACGCAATCAAGAGCGACACAAATCAGGTTCCATGATCCTTCACTGCCTGATATATGCTCCATTTCATGCTCTAGAAAGTGATAGTCTAAGCTTTCTGATCTCAGATCTAAAGTCACTAGTGAAGTTGACAACAAATAAACCGTGCTCAATAGGTGCAAGCTGAGCTTGTATGACTTGTGATAGATGGTATCACTAGTCCAAGTTTTGAACCCTACAAAGGGCATTTATTGGTTCTGGGATCCACTATAAACCGTGCTCACTCTTTACCAAAAAAAAAAAATTTTGAGCAACAGGAAGGGGAATACAGAACATATTGGAACCAGAGGACGGACGAATCTTGAGTTGAGATGGACATAACCCCCTACTTCAAAAAAAGCATCCAAACATAGAAAGGCTCAAAAAAAAATTATCATAACTTTGCAGTAATAAGATATCCTTCTCAGCTCACTTAATTTCAGCAATTTAAATTTATCCTTCACTCAGTGTAGTCATCTATATAGTAAAACTTTCTAGTCTCTATATATTCTTGATACTAAATAAGTATGCAAAATAAGACAGCCTTGTTTCCAATGCTTGGTTGGAGTGTCTCATGGAGAGAAAAGTGTACTTATGACATGCTTGAAGTGGTTGTGGATCAAGTTCATTGGCCTCAGCACATGTAGCATCCATGTCAAAAAAATATAGATATGCTCGTATCTTTGTAAAATAGCTAAAGATCAGTGAGACACCCACAATGCAAGAAGCTACACAATTAACTCATCTATATGTTTGATTTATACTGATTAATTAATAAACCCTAACTTTAACAAAACCACAGATGTTACTATAACTGACCTCTCCAGCATAATGGCCAACAGTAAAACCACCATCTTTTTCCCCGTTGAAGCAAGGATTGGTATTTAAGTGCTGCTTGAGCTTGTCAGCAAAGGACAAATCAGTGGCTTCCGAGGAGGCTGACTCCTCATCCAATAAAGACAGCAGCCCCAATGGTTTCTGCATAAACAAAGTGCTAAATATTCTCACCATACAATAAAATCAATATACTTCATGGTAAACTTTAAAAATATTTGTTAATAAATAGGGTGGGGGCTCTCCCTCTTGTTTTCTCTTTTTTATTCTTTGACATACAATGGGGGCCCTCCAACCCCAACTTGCCTTGCCAAAAATATATATATAAATAATAAACTATAAATATTGTTAATGAAGACAAAAAAAAAACACACACACACACAATTGGAGTTCCAATGACAGAGTGCTCTGCATTAGCATTAAATAAATAAATAAAAACCATGCATTCAATTTCTTGTAGAATCCTCCAGAGAACTAAAAGAAGAAGCGGGTGGTTGGCTAGTACATTAAGAAGGCTATGGGTAGAAGGGAGCGACAAGAAACAGCATACCTGCTCAAACAGATTTAGACACTCCTGATTGTCTTCAAAATCAACTCTAGCCCAATCAATTCCATCTCGTCTATACTCCTGCAATGGATTTTCCACATGCAACAAGATGTTATTATTCTTAAAAATCATACCATCACAAGAGCAAAGTTAAAAGTAACATGAAGACAAAGTAAATAGATGCAATCAGTGGAAGATTGTATTAAACAATACATTAATTTACAATGTATAATGAAGGAGAAAACTTGAATTCATAAGGTTCGGGAAGATAACTGGATAAATGGGGAAGAAGAACAAAAAAAATTTGAATTTCAACAACAAATGTGGAGGATATATATGAAGAAATTCAAGGAAGAATATAACATGACTGGGTATGTTCCTTCTCAACTCAATAAGCCAAAAAATCGGTTGGAACAAGTATATGGTGCAAACACAGATTCAATTTAGTATAGATTGTTTAAAAAAATCATAATTTCTCACACTCCTTTACCTCTCCCAGAAAGCCAAAACATCTTATATGGGTTCACAATCGGGTAACGAAGTTGTCTCTGTTGTCAAACAAGAGGCACCATTGATCCAAATCTTCAGGTTGAAAGTAAAGGATGTTATCCTTTGATTTTCAATTTTGTGAAAAAATAGTTTGTCAAGTCTAAGGAATCAACTTATTTATCGACCTCGGATGAGCAGGAATAGACCATGCCAAGCAAATACTGCAGGCCAGGATCGTATTAACACTCTTTTCATTGAGTGTTTGCAGGATTAAATCAGGTGTAGGAGCATCAACAACAAACTACTGCAACATTGCCTGGGGCTTGACTAGCTAAGTGTTGTTGTCGCAAACAAAGAGAAAAGGGGGGGGGGGGGGGGGGGGGGTGTTTGTTATTGTGTTCCAGTCAGCCCTGTAAGGGAGAAGGTTTTGCTATTTTGTCGATTAGCAACATGCAGGCAAGGGTGGTTTTGGGAAGGTTTCAACCAGAGTTTAAGAGGACAACAACTTCTCTTGGTTGGAAAAAAGAAGATACACTTGTACCTTTAAAAAAAACCAATCTGAACTTAAAGCCATCAGACTTTTTTGTTGTCCTGATAACACAAATGTATGGAAATGATGATCGTATAATTAATGACTACTCAAGAGATCTTGTAATTTCCATAACTCTATACTAAAAAAAACTAAAGCCCTAAAGACGTATCCATAAGGCCATAATTGTTGCAGCTTGCTTACAGCCTGATCCTAAGACTCTGCTTAGTACACCATAAAAGAATGCATTTACATTTCTTTATGCCAGTTCCACAATTTAGGGCCTTGGTTTAGTTTTTGTGAAATGGTTAGGGATTTGAAAGCACACCCTCTCAATCTTTTAGTATAAGGCCCCATAAAACTTTACAAGCCAAAATCTCCCGGATAACTTTGCAGAACTGGACTTGTATTCTCTCTCAACTTGTAGACTAATTTCTATTGGCAATATGGTACTAATTACATTTACAGAACAACCGAATTAACTTGAGTATGGTATAAAAGTTATGGTGGATTCCTTCTCAGTTTCTTCTAAATGAGTTAGTTTCTGCAATGCATGCTAAAATCCTAAATAATTGGGATTGACTCCATTCTTCTGATGACATTGCTCATCAATTCTTCATCAGCCAAACCCAATTTGGTGCAACAATCCAAAAATGATAGAGGATCTGGTCTAGATTTTGTTTTCCAAGGCCAAATTTACATGGCACTTAGAATTCTTTGTACCATCTACCTCCTATTGAACTGATCTCTACTGACTTCGCAATTTTGGAGCAGCAATCCAAGTTTCAATTTCCCATTTCTTTTTTCTTTTTACTGATCAAGAATCGGGACTCTTTTATACAGACTTCCCAATATCTTTGTAGATTGACGGAGACTTTTGTAGTGTTTTTATTTTGATTGTATGATATATATGAACAGAAAATTTTGATTTGGGATCAGTTTCAATCATATCTAGTCCCAACTTACTTCATTTTTTCTTTCACATGAATCTCATGGTTGTTACATTCAAAACTAAATAGAGAAAGGGAGTCAGTTGCATACTGTAAAAGAGGATCAAATGCAAGAACTGTTCATGTATTTATTAATTATTTAACTATGTATGCAAAACTTTTCTTTAGTTGCAACCAAGTAAAAGGAAACTAATGCATAAAATCATATCTCAAAATGCATCACTTCGCAATGTACCAAACGAGCCTAAATGCATACTGAGATCTCCAAAAATAATAATAACAATAATAATATTTTAAAATTTTTAAATAAATAAAAAATAATATTAATAATAATAATAATAAATAACTAAATAAATAAATTGTACCGAGGAGAAGATACATAAGCAGTATCAAATGATTGAGTTTTCTTTATCCTATTGTATCTCATCTCTCGAAGGAATTTACAACAATCCCTTCTACTGTCACCATAAGAAAGTCGTGCAACTTAATGTGATTAACCAAAAAATCGAGTATTCCATCTATGATAGCCTAGATGTGTCTTCTCTACAATCAATTGTGTTGAAGAAAGACTCCTTCAAATTCATCTAAACTCACACAAAACCATCATCATCATCATTAAAGCCCATTCCCGATAAAATTCACACTAAATCAAAAAAAATAACTGACTACAAGAAGTCATGGTGATATGATAGATTTATTACTCACCTCCTGTTCAAGCTTAAGCAAATGCCGATTGAAATGTTGTTGCAGCCTCTCATTAGCATAGTTTCTACAGAACTGTTCAAAGCTATTCCTCTATACAAAAATGTGAAACAAAATCACTTTCAGTATCACTCCAACAGAAAAATAACTGAACATACATCCATGAGAAAAACATTCCAGGAAAATAACTAACCACGCATCCATGAGGATAACTAACCTGAAATGATTCAAATCCGCAAATATCAACTACACTTATAGATCTCTCTGTTTCCATGTTGCCTACATTAAGTGACATGTTCAGTTTCTCAACGAGCCACTCAAACAAGCTTCCATAGAAAAATTTGGCCAATGCATCCCTTGTCTCAATGGCCTGGAGATAATTACAATGAAATAGGGAGGCTACACATAAGTATAAGCAAGGAAGAGAAGACATGGAGGATTGAAAAACATCAATTAAGAACATAAGAGACCTGTGAGAAAGTTAGCCTTTCAATGATAGTATCATCACCAGCATGGATTTGGCGAGCGGATAAAACGAACATCAAGTCCTGAACACTGCAACCCAGCAACTTGGCAGCAGTTTCTGAAGCTGTTATAGAATCACATGCATGATTAGAATCACATACATGATTTAGTCAAACTTGGTTTGTCTCATTTGACTCTATCAACGACATTTAAAATTAGAATAGGCAAACAAGTGTTCAAGTATATGAATACTGGCATTAAACCCTCGAGCGATCGACAGCGTCAGTGATGAGGTAATATTCTATTTCTAACACCTCAACTTTCATGTTTATTTCATGTCATCTCTTGATTGTTTCATATTTTTCTTGACTTGTTTGCTATTTTTTATCACTTATTTTCTGAAAAATCAAGGCCTGATTCAGTGTGATGTTTTGCCTTACAAAAGCTTGAACGCCGAAATTAGATTTTTAAAACATTGAACATGAGTCCCAAATTTTTATCGTGTTTAATAATAGTCTTCAAGTGTGTAATACAATTGATAATCTTACACCAAGTTTTCATGTAATGACAGTAATGTACATCAAGTTGCTCTAACTCAAACAAAACAACCATAGCCAAGAAAACAGATACTTACTGATAAGCACTTGACCATTGAATAGTTTAATGTTTCTTTTGTGCATATCCTTCAACTAACAATTATAAATTGAACCGTGCAAAATTTCACCATATAAAGCTTTGTGCTATGTTCAAAACCACTTGAACCAATATGTCAACTCGGAAAACACACAATTTCCCAAAATAAAAAAAATATGTTTTAAAGGTCCTTTGAGACACTCGTCTTCCAATCATAGGTAATTTATGAGTGTGCGTGCCCCTTTGTAATCAACCATTTTGCAACGGAAACTCACAAAATTGCAGCTACAAAACCAACAGAACTGAATCAAGCAAAAAGAGTACAGAAGCCAATCTTGATAAACCAGAGATGAAATTGCCAAGTCTAATTTCGGTTTCAAAATCAAAGAACAACAACATCATCGTCATCATCATCATCGATAACATCAGCAACAATAACATTAATATTATAAAGTTATTTGAGGTTTCAAATATATATATACAAAATGTAAATGTAATCACAGCATCTCAAATTATGTTATTTGTGATTGGCACACCATATGGCACATCTAAAGGGGTATTAGCTACGTAGATCTTAGCTCTAGAACTCAATGCAACCACAAAAGAAAAGAAAAGAAAAATGTAAAGGATTCATACCTTCATCTTCAATGACTTCTATATGCCTTTCACTGTTAGTTACTCTAAAAGAAATGTTTCCTAGCCATAAAACTACAGAAAGCATGCCAAATGCATTCTTTTGATCTTCTTCGCATATTTGAATAGCATTCAATGCTTCCTGGTCAAAAGATGCAAATATGTAAATAATAACAACGACAACAACAATAATGATGATGCAATGTTGGGAAAGTTAAGGCCAAAAAGGTAATGTTTATAAATATATCCTTGGTGTGTACGAATAATACAAGTTAAATTTCAGGTCAATAACTTACCGTCAGCATATGAAATCTTTGTGCATCGTCAACATCTTCCATTATCAAGCAATCACTGCGCTTCAGATAATCATACTCTCCCGCCATTTTCAGGTTTAATCGCTCTGCCAAGCAGAAAGAGACATTCAATCGTTCAGTGTGGTGAAGGCATGAAGTACCATCCTATAAGAGTACTTTAGACACCATAGACATATCAAAGAAAAGGAAGCCAAATCACAACTCTAATGAAACTTAAGCTAATTGCAAACCACTTTCTTGCATCACTACCATCAACCATAAAAAATCCACAATGCCACTTTTAATCCAATACAATTTATGTTTTACTCCAATACATCGATAACTCTGGTTATCATTCGGTATTAGAGGTTGGTCCCACAATAACAAGGCACTTCTGACTTTGAATGATCAAAACTACAACTAAACTAGAATTAAGTTAAATCTATGATAAACCCTAATTCAAAGATAAACAAGAAAACAAATAACAATGATTAATGTTTTGCTTTATTTATAATCTCCCTAACTTCTTTGGCAAGCTAACAAACCTTAACCTTAATTGGTTAATAACGCATTAGCTATTATGGCTTACTTAATAGGCCCAATTAAAATTAGTATTATTACACTAAACCATAATACTACATGCTTACATCAACCTCCCAGGTTGAAGAAACTTATCCACTAGCTTCATGAGTGCAAGTTGTGCCTTTTGCCACAAGTTCACCTTCAATATCAATTGGGAATACATGTTCCATGTATTCAAATTCATAAATCTAATCAATCAACAGCATGGACTTCCCTTTGGGACAATTACTCTGAACATAGCCAGGTTGACCATATTCAAAGCACTTAAGAGGTCCATTGGTAGTAAGCCGCGGTAGGTAACTGCAACTGCAACTTTGTTTTTGTTCGTTTAGCATGCTCTGAGCCGCTTAAAGTGTATCAAATTCCTCTAATGCTAAGACACACCTGATCCTTGCATCCAAAGCATGGTAGAAATGAAAAGTCGTTTTTTGTTCTGGTCAGAATTATGTGCCTATTCTATGCAACTCTCATCAAACTAGGGTTGAACAAAAAACCAATCAACCTGATTAAACTGACCGAACCGATCAAAATCGAACCGATTGGTTCGGTTTCGATTTTAAAAAATTCAAAACCAAAGTGGTCTGTTCGATTTTCGGTTTCTATGTGAGTTTAACCGACCAAACAGAATTAACCGAATATATAATAATAATATATATTTTATATAAAAATTAATATAATACGTTTAAAATAGTCGGTCGATTCGGTTTTATTTCGATTTTGGTTCATTTTAATCAGTTTGGCTCGGTTACGGTTTGCATAAATTAAAATTGGTTTGGTTCCGAATCTGTTTTGTTAATGGTTGATTCGGTTTCGGTTTGAAATTTTTGAAACCGACCAAAGTTGGTTCACGGTTTAGGTGAAAAATCAAACCGTCGATTCGGTTTTCAACCCTACATCAAACGCCCAAAGAGGTCACTCATAATTCAAAGGGACAAAATAAGCACACATCAACTCGCGAATGTCATCCCAACTGTTTACATCCCAATTGTTTACAGAAGGTACACGTATAGTTGTTCGACATCCATAGTCTTCCTGCCACCAAAGATTGACAGTGCCTTTCAACTTGGGAGCCACCAACTGTAATGCCTGCGGCCCTCACATGTTCTTGAAATCAAGAATACGGCCAATCTCCATGGACCAATCCCATAAAAGCGTCACTAAGCTCCACTCCATCATAAGAAGGCACTTCCAACTTTAATTTTGTATCTTCCCTCCATTCCATCCCTGTTGTTCTGAATGAAGTTTCCACTACCATAGTGTTGATCTCCTAAGTTAGTAGGGTTGAAAATCGAACCGAAACCGAACCGATTCTAATTTATGCAAAGCGAAACCGAACCGACAGACAATTTTAAACTTATTATATATTTTTATATAAAATATATATTATTTATTATATATATTCAGTCGATTCAGTTTTGTCGGTTAAAATAACATATAAACCAAAAATCGAATCGACCACTTCGGTTTTGAAATTTTTAGAACCGAAGCCGAACTTAAACCAAACTGATCAGTTTGGTTATGATCTGTTCAGTCGGTTTAATCGGTTTGGTCAATTTTTTGTTCAACCCTATAAGTTAGGATCAAAAAGAGGATTACTGCCTCTCCCAACTCCTCTATCACAACCTAAAGGAGGTCGAAACTGTATTTTTTCCTACACAAGTGGCCAAAGTGGATTAGGATCTCTCCACTGTTCTTCACCCATTGTCTATGGAAACTCAGTCTCCAAGGATTCAATTTGGTTAATGCGAGGGGAATTAGGTTGTCGAGGTGGGTAACCATGATAATTGCCTGGAAGTTGGTATTGGGAAGGGAAGTTAGGATTCAACCCAACTACCCGACATAGTGTCAAAAATTGTATGTCCAAGGGTTTGGTATGAATTATTCGTAAGTATTCAAAGGCAAGGTTTCAAGGCGAGGACGATGTGAAGGAAGGGCTTGGAAAGGGGTTTGTTGAGGTTGAGAACCTCCCAAAATGGCAGGGAGGGCTGGAAGAAGTGGGACGAATGGGGGGAGGGCGAGGGTGGGACGAAGAAGAAGAGGGTAAGGGGGTTGTGATGATGGTGGTGGTGGTTGAACAGCAGAGGTGGGAAGCAGTGCAAATTGGAAAGAACAGGGAGGGGGAATAAAGGATGATGGAGGAGAGACGGGGGTGAACAGATTAGTCGATCGACCCATCTGGTGGTGTGCTACCACTGGTGGTGTTGTTGGATGCATGGTGGTTGCCGGTGGTGTTATGCAGTCCATAGGGGCTTACAAGTACTCGTTGTGGATGCTCATTGGCTTCATTGTTGGTTGTTAGAAGTCATGTTATCATTAGCTCCATCTTCTTCATCTCCCTTCCAATTGTCTTCTCTATCGTCTGCGCAATCTACCGACATCCATTATTATAACCTTGCTAGTTTGTTTTCCAATCCTGTTATCTTTTGAATCTATCTTCTTCTCTATGGAGTATGTCTTGTTTTCTATGCATCCAAGAGATCTTTCGATGTTTCCCATCTTTATGTGGCTTCAACGCTTTGGTTCCCTCTTCCAAGCTTCATGTTCTGCGTCTCTGTGGAGTTTGTCTTGTTCTCTTTCTGCGCCCATTACATACAATTGATTGATCTAAACTACACTGAACTAGAACTAAGTTAAATCTATGATAAACCATAATTCAAAGATAAATAAGAAATATTCTTTCATTGAATTAACCAAAGAACAATGATCAATGTTTTGCCTTATTTATGATCACCTAACTTCTTTGACAAGCTAACTAACCCTAACCCTAATTGGCTACTAATGTCATCACTATTATGGGCATCACTATTATGTGATTTACTTAATAGCAATGTTTTAAAAAGCGTTTTTAAGCTTCGAGGCGGTTTAGTTTTTTCCGAGGCGAGGCGTAGTGAGGCGTTTTTTTGTAAAAAGTAGTGAAAAATTCACTATAGCATTATAGCATAATATTGAAAGTCTGAAAAAAATTAAATCACATCATTATATCACCTTATGGTTATGTATTTCAGTTTTTTAGTATTTATAATTTATGTGCCTACATGTATTGTTTGTTGAGTTGAGACTATCAGACTAACCTTATTATTGTAATTCTAAAAATGCAGAAATCAAAGAAAATTTTGAAGACTCGTAACTCGTAAGGATTGTAGTGAAGAAAAAGAACTGGAGGTCGAGGATTAAGACTTAGTAGTCGTATTCGCAGTCCTGGGCGGTGCCATCTAATCTAGAAATACAAAACATGGAATTTTTATAGATTTTCATTTCAAACATACAAACACAACACAAGTGATCAATTCAAAGAAGAACAACTTGCAAATCCCAAAGAGATGATCACTGGCTGTGGCTGTAAAGGTTATAGAATCTGATGCAAATGCTACACAATTATTGGATGCAAAAATCCCCAATCAGTCGATCCGTTTCTTATTATGGAGTAGTTTTTTCAGTTCATTGGCATGGTAAATTGAAATTATGTTGGTAAAGAACCATGCACCCCTAATCAAATATAGGAAAAGAAAACTGGATGTCCCTAAACCTGTACAAATTACATCCCATAACAAAGCTAAAATCTCCATAAATTGGCAAAGATTCTTAACTTAATATTTTGACAAAAGATTAAAAAAGGGATCAGATGAATTGTCTGAAAGGTGTGTCTGCAATGGACACAATCCGAGGTCCTATGTGGAAACACCTTACAAAGCAACTTAAAAATTAGTTGACTTGGTCCTTGGCTATATTAAAAATTAGTTCAAACATCTCATGAGGCACCATTCTCAATTTCTCACAACACACAACCAGAAAGATCACTCGTATACCAAGAACTGAAGAAGGAGAAGAAGAACTGAAGAAGCAAGAAGAGAACTGAAGATGAGAAGTGAGAACCAGAGAGATCACTCGTATACTGAAGAAGAACTGAAGAAGCAAGAAGCCAAGAACTGAAGAATTAAAAGAAGTATACCTTACCTGGTTCGAATCGCAGAAGTATACTGAAGAACTAAAGTGCGAAATGCGAATGGCAGCCGCAGATGAGAAACGGCTTCAATCGACCGTGATTCCTGGTTTGATCGGTCGATCGGTGGTTCCTTTTCCTGGTTCGATCGGTCGATCGGTGATTCCTTTTCTTGGTTCGATTCGATATTTCGATCTACTCTTCTTCCTCTCTTCTTCTACTCTTCTTCTCTGTTTGCAAATTGAAATGAGGAACCCAAATGAATCTATTAGGTTTTGCTTTGCAAATGAAACGATAATGGATTTCATCCGTTGGATCATTTTAGAGATCTAAAGATGATCAGATAATCATAAAGCACAAAATCGTACGCCTCAAACCGCTTCAAGTCGTACGCCTCAAACCGCTTCAAGTCGTACGCCTCAAAGCGTGCACCTCGCCACATCAAGGCGAACGCCTCCAAACACCACCCCGACTCGTACGCCCAGGGGCGATTTTTGGCCGCCCCGCCTCGACTCGCGCCTCAAGGCGTGCGCTCCAATCGCTTTTTAAAACATTGCTTAATAGGCTCAATTACAATTAATATTACTAAAGTCTGATCGCATAATTTAGGGTTTGTTTGATTGCAAGGAAAAGGAAAATCTTCCATGGAAATTTTTTTTTCATTTGCCTTAAGTGGAAAAGGAAAGAATCAATTCTATTGTAAGTTGTTTTGATTGACCATACTTTGAATAAGGAAAATAATAATTTTCCAAGTTTTGGTTGTTTGATTGATTGCCAAGTTTTTCATAAAACTATTGTAATCTTTCCAAATTTTTAAACATATCATTCTTCATATCCTCAAAGTTTCATCCACCATTACTCAGATCTTCCAATAAAACCCAAATTTCTGTCAAGATACACCCACAAGAAATACGAATCACCAATGATATTATTGGATAATTTGAGTTCGAAGGAACCCATAAGCAATAAACAAAATCAGGTTTCTAAAAGGCCCCAACCCCAAAAATCAAATTACAAATAAAATGAATCAACTAAATCCGAGTGCATTGGTTCTCATCTTTCCATGGGTGAGAGAAAAACAAACAACCTTTGAGAGAGATGAGAGGGAAGTGAAGGCCAACCATGAGTTCTTCAATGAATCTATATTACACACGACGTGGAAAATGACGAGAGATCCATGGTGTGGGGTGTTATTGCTGGCATTGGAGATGATCATTGGGGTCTTTTCATTTGTTTTCTCACCTTTTCCTTGGTCTCAATTCCTAAGGGGAGCTAGGAATTGATTTTGAGGAAAAAGGAAAATAATCTCTTTTATGACAATTTTGTTACATGAGTCAAGGCCTGGGGAAACTTTCTGTTGAAAATTTTAGCCAATCAAACGCCATAAGACGGGCGTCGAGGCACAAATTTTTCCTTTTCCTTGTGCAAATATACCTCAAAGCAAGTTTTGCTCTTTGTAAAAATTTGAAGAGAGCTAACAAAAACAAAAAAACAAGAGATGTTTAATGCTCCTTACTTGGTTATCTACTCCGACTCTCCAATAATTCTTGATTTGCTTGATTAATTGGATTTTTGGTAGTTCGAGGTAGACTTTTTCCAGTTGGTTACATGTGGATTTGGTATTTTGTTTATATATTATCCTTGCATCTAAATGCCTAGTTAACAACCAGCTAATTTGCAAACCCAGCTTGGAGGAAACTTGCAGATAAGAAATAGAAAATATGTTCGAAAATAAATAGACATAAATGGTTACAAGAAGGGACAAAACATAGTTTCAGTCAAATATAAGGTGATGTCATGAGATAGTGCAGTGTCAAGCACGAAACAAATTTGGACCTATTTTGAATGAAGTGCCACTATGGCAATACCAAGACACACCTAGGGCACTATTTTTTAACCATACTACCTCACCTCAGCCTATTTCCGCCCATTACATACTTTCTGCAGCAGCAGTACACCTCGATTAGGGTGAAAGGCTGCTGGGGTGCTATGGACCCTAATGAGTAAAGAAATCAAAGTTTTTAATGCTTTTGGTAATAAATTAAGATGAGTACACTTGGTAAGTACATTTAGGTAGTTGGTTAAGAAAGAATAAGGATTGTATTCTTGCAGAGGTAAAAAACAAAAGACAAATTAGAAAATGTTTGGGGTACCCAAGGGCATTGTCCTTTATAGTTCTATTTAATATTCGACAGTGCTCTTTAATAAATGGTGAGGTGTTACTTAATAATTAGTTTGGTGTCATTTAGCATTAAAGTTATTAGAGTTTATTAGGGGTTATTTTACTTACCCGTTGACTGTGTGTCCTTTTGCCTATAAAGTCATGGAGATTGTATACTATTTCAATTATTATTTTCAAATTTATAAATTGACAGAGTTTATTTTTGGTTTATGTTGTTCTTTTCTATTTTTGTGTGTGTGTGGTGTATATATATACTTATATTCATTAGTTGTGTATGATTGAGAATAGTGTATGCAGTTTCTTTTTGGTTTATGTTGTTCTTTTCTATTTGTGTGTGTGTGTGTGGTTGTATATATACTTATATTCATTATGATTGAGAATAGTGTATGGAAGAAACTTGACTTCCACAAGGGAACTAATGATTTAGGATGACCAAAACAATAAAGCACTGAAAATGTATTATCCAGTCATGCCAACCTTTAAGAGACGATGGAGCACCAGCACAAAGTTGATAAAAGATGTGGTATGACCTTTCTCCTTTAGCTAGCTGAACAACTCTAGACTGCTTACAAAAGAGTCAAAGCAATCTTAAAATATGGCAAGAAGCATCAGTGAGGGTAAACTCAAATCAAACTTCTAAAGAAAAGTGGTACCTTCTCGAGAAGAACTATCCATAACGTCCACATTTGAAATAGGATGACAGACAAACAAGTAAAACAAGTCAATTCTCCAGGAATTAACATCAGGACTAATTCATGAAATAGACGACAGATAAAACTTACAAGTTTCAATCTTAGCTCCACATACTTTTCCTGTGGAGCTATAATGAATTTCAGTTAGCTTTCCCTGCAAGCAACAAAAGAAAATCTAAATTATGCATGAACCCCCAAGTAAACTATCATGGTAACAAAGTTCCCGAAGATACTAGTACTCAACCATTAGACTACTATACAGAATTGAAATGTGAAACCAGTGAGATCTGAAACGGACCATATTAAGTAAGCTCTTGGAATGAAACTAGAAAAGACCAGTCACAGAATTGAAAAGTTCATCAAACTTGAAAATTCTGAGAACTTGTGAAGGTTTTCCAACAGACTGAATGTGAATAAAAAAATTAAGGAAAGGAAGTCACTTACAAATCGACTAGAGTTGTGACTCATTGACGTTTTGGCATTTCCAAATGCTTCCAGGATATAATTTGTCTGAAGGATTGTGTATTCTACCCCACTTCCACCTCCAAGGTCGGCCAAGTATTGCATAACAATCTTAGCTGTTTCAGTTTTCCCTGCTCCACTTTCCCCACTATAATAAATTTGAAAAAGAACCGATCGTGTCATTCATTTTTTAAACCAAGGCTCAAAGTGTATACTGACACTATTGACAGCCTCAGCGGCAGGAAATGAATCATAGACTTTTAAAAGTACTGTAACGAGATCAGAGAATCCAAAAGTAAAGCTCAATCTCATAGAGTACTAAATACATAAGACACTAACGTTTACCTAATAATGATTGACTGATTTACTTTGCCTGCAGAATCCATATAAAGAAAAGAAAGGAAAATGGTTCAGAAATATGTCATGTATGGCTCCTAATGACAAGAGTCAACCAACTATGGCTCCTAATAAACAAGAGTCAACCAACTATGTTTTGGCCAAACCAATGTGGTTACATGTACCTCTCATCATCTTATTAAAGGCATTCTCTGCTATAGCGTATACATGAGGACCGTCCACGAATTTCTGCCTGTGAGTCTTGATAAACTCATTTTCGTGAAGTTGAATATCTTTGAAGGGGTTGATCGCAACCAAAACAGGTCCGGCTTTAGTCTGTTGAAAGTGAAGCAAAAGGTAGGAATAGGAGAATAGCCACGATAATGAGTTTGGTAGGGATAGGAATACGTGTATAGAATACGTACATAAATCTGATCATGAAAATATCTAGATTGGAGATGGTGGAGAACTGATGGCTCATTCAAGTAACTTAGTTGTACAAGATCATCAGCTGAATCAAGCATATATGGGTTTGCAGGTAAGAGACTCTCCATGGGTACTGTTGCAACCTGAGGAAGTAACAAAGTTATGTACAAGTAAATTCTATCATGTTGAGCATCTAAATTCATTAGGAAAGTCGGAACAAGTAAACCCACACTTCCATCGGAAAGCAGAATATGAGCATCCTCGGCCGTAGTTGATTGTATGCTTCCAGACTTCCACTGACTGTCTGAGAGGTGACACCAAACTCGAAATTCCTGTAACAAAAAGGTCATAATTAATAAAGGCAACAACAAAGTCACCATAGAATATATGATATTTAGATTAAAATAATAACAAGAATGTATTTATAAACATCAGCCTCCAACCTTAGCGATATACAAATACTCTACCAGATACTACCAGTTCCCTCTCCGTGATCCAAAAATTTCAGCCATCGACTTAAATGAATTATTCTCATGTTAAGTCAGTTAGAAAGAAGTTGAATAATATCAATAAGGGTGGAAAATGTGACTCATAAAGGGTGTAATGAATATAAGAAGTAAGAATAATAATAGATTAAGAACCAATCTCCAAAACCAACCATCATCCTTTCAACCAAACAGTTCTCTAACATGTTCAAGTATCCAATTACAACACGTGTAGTGAAATCTTATACTAATCCACTTCACTATGTCAGGCCTCAACTCACTGGATATTAAACATAATATAGCACTATTGCCCCAGTCACCTATGAGCTTTCAACAGAAGATGCCCAAAGTAGAAGACATGCATTTGTAAATCTAAGAACCCAGTACTATTGCAGAACTCAATAAGACCAAACCGTCTGTGAATTACATGTATGTATTAACACATATATTCTTCCAAAATGCAGTTGATATGATAGTCACCCAACTCAAGTGACTCAATTTCCGAGATCACATTAAAGTTTCCGAATTTAAACAACTAACTCTCTCATCTCTACTATTGGAAGTTTGGAACTAGCACAAATAATTGCCTAAGTACGAATACATTAAAAAGCTAAAATTACTACTCCATACACAAAGGTGCTAAAGCAATTTACATTCAAACAAAAAACGCGTTGTACCTTATTATTAACCAAACTATTCACTTCTGCCTTCTTCTCATCATATGGCGAATCCGCCGCGTGAACCACCCTCACCTTCAACACCTTATTTATCCCAAACTCAATAATTCCCCATTCTCCAATCCATTATCCTCCTCATCAGACCGATCTCTCTTCTTCCCATTCGGTAAAATCTCGGTAACTGAAGCTGCCTCCTCACCCATCTTGAAATTATTAGGCAATGATCTTCTCGCCGAAGGCAACCTCGCCTTAGAAAGCGGCCGAGCAGGTAATGCAGGAGGTGCATCCTTTGGCTTCTCATCCCTTTTCCGGATCGCCTCCAGCATTTCCTCTAAAGAACTTCGTGTCATAGTTAGCTGTGGCTCCTTTGTCAATGGCTTCCACTTTCCAAACCCTATCTTCACAACAAATCAACCCAAGATCAATTCTTTATCTCCCCAAACTCAAATTCTTATCTTTCTTCACAAGATTCAAACCCAAATTCCCCCTCTTTTTGCCTCCAACAAAAACCCCCAAATTTCCTCATAAACAACTGAAATTTTCCAAATAAAGAAGAGACTGAAACAACTTCGCCGTCTGTATTTACAGAAACCAAAAGAGGCACCCTTGAAGATGAATTTCAACGTAGAAGTATGAAAAGACAAAAAATTTCTCTTTGTTTTCTTGATTGAAGTGAAAAAGAAGAGAAAAGAAGATAAATAAATTGCTTTGTCAGAAATTCAAATAGCAGATAGGCCTGTTTGGTCTTGGTTAGTTCGAACCTGGAAAATGGAAAAGGGAAAGAACAACACTTGGAGAGGAGAGGAGAGGAGAGAGGTATGCAAAAGCTTCGGATTTTGCCCCTTTTAAATCGTGCTAGGGAAGTACCAAATGAGTCCTACGTTTGAAGAGAATTACAATTTAGCTACTCTTTTAATGTTGGATATATCCTATTTTTGTGGATATGCATTTCATCACTTTTTCTCATCTTTTTGTGGAATTTGGATGGCCTTGTATTTTGTTGGCAACTTTTTTAATTTTGCTCGCGCTGATCACACATCAAATTTGAGACGTAAAATTTTACAAAGTGTAAATCTGAAAATGTAATTGTTTCATCGAAAATACTTGAAGATCAATTTTTTGCAATCATGGTGACGCAGTAATGATCTCAAGAGTAGGGCTGAAAACCGAATCGACACCTAAAATGTAAACCGAACCAACTTAGATCAGTTTTAAATTTTTCAAACCGAAACCGAACTAATCATTAACAAAACCGATCCAAAACTGAACCGATTCTAATTTATGCAAACCGTAACCGAATTGAACCGACTAAAATCGAACCAAAATCGAAATAAAACTGAATCGATCGACTATTTTAAACATATTGTATTATTTATATATATAATATTTATTATTTATTATATACATTCGGTTGGTTCTGTTTGGTCGATTAAAATCACATAGAAATCGAAAACTGAACCGACCACTTCGGTTTTGAATTTTTTTTAAAACCAAAACTGATCCGAACCAATCGGTTCGATTTAGATCGATTCGATCGAATTAATCAGTTTGATTGATTTTTTATTTAGCGTGAGTATGATGTATTTCTCAAAAGATAAATTCTAGGTGTCGAGGAAACCAGCGAGGAAATGAGCGAGGGGAGGGAGGTGGCGGGGTGGGAACCGTTCACCTCCCTCGGGATACGCGCACCAAAAAAGATAACACGCATCCCGAGGGAGGTGAACGGTTCCCACCCCGCCACCTCCCTCCCCTCGCTCATTTCCTCGCTGGTTTCCTCGACACCTAGAATTCCTCTTCTCAAAATATTGATAAACATTCTCATATCATACCACGTCACCTAGCAAAGTTGTCATCCCTTCTCAATTAAAATGTAAGGTGAAAACTAATAGTGTGTAACCTAATGAAACTATAGGGTAAACAAAGTGGCACTTGGATTATGGTGGAAGTGACGGTGGTTTATGGCGCAAGATCATGAAATTAAAGCCATATTTGTATACATTTTTGTTGAATTATCCTGAAGATTTTCTTGTATTAATTGCATTTAAACATTTAAAATCCAACAACAATTAATCATCCCAATCATCATTAATGGTCTAAATCAAGAGTTGGTAACACTGAATGTCAAATTTATGCTTAAAGTAAGAAGTTGAAGCAAGTACCAATTTGTAACCAAAATGTATTGCCTACTAAGGAGGGAAACCAAAATACCTACCACATCTCCACACACTGAACTTATCCAACTCCATGGCTGCCGTACAATCACGTTTTTGAAAATATTCTCAAAAGGACCAAAGGATTTGGACAGGTTAGGTGAGATACCATTACAAGTTTCCACCCATGTAACCACAAGTTTCCCTCCACCAATTTTTATTCAAAATCTTGTACATACAAACACAAGATATTTGAAGTCAAAATTTAGCAAAATTTTAAGAAACTATTAATGTCAATCGATATTGCATGTCAAATTTGTTATTTAGTATGTGTTTTTACACAATTGCCTGAAGTGAACCATTGTTTCACTAAGGGCTCGTTTGGTTACTCGATGGAATGGGAATGGGAATCGGAATGGGAATCGGAATGGTAATGGGAATGAGAATGGTAATGGGAATATGTATGTTTGGTATACTTTAAAATGGTAAGGTGGTAATGTAAAACTTATTTTCAAAAATACCCTCACTTAAAAATCAAAAACCCCAAACCATCCTCACTATCTCTCTTTATAAGTCAACTCTTCCCCTCTCTTTTTTTGTGACATGGTGGGTGGTGGATTTCTTCACAGAGAGGGTGGGTGAGGTGGTGGTGGTGGGTGGATTTCTTCACAGGGAGAGTGGGTGAGGTGGTGGTGGTGGTGGGTGGATTTCTTGTCACATAGAGAAAGGTGGGGGTGAGGTGGTGGTGGTGGGTGGATTTCTTGTCACAGAGAGAAAGGTGGGGGTGAGGTGGTGGTGGTAGGTGGATTTCTTCACAGAGAGAAGGGTCGGTGAGGTGGTGGTGGTGGTGGTTTTTTGTGACAGTGGGTGAGGAGGTGGTGGCCGGTGAGGAGGTTTTTTGTGGTGGCGGGGTGGTGGTTTTTGAAACAGTGGGTGAAGTAGTGGTGGCGGGTGGTGGTGGTGGTTTTTTGTGACAGTGGGTGAGGTGGTGGTGGCCGGTGGATTTCATGAGAACAAATGGAAGAAGAGATTACAAGGGGAGGGTGAGGAGGGTAAAAATGGTCATTAGGTAACCTTGACCATTACAATGGGAATGATAATGGCCATTCATGGGGAAGGGGGGGGAGGTAGGAATGGGCATTACAACCAGATCTATAATGGAGATTACCATTACAATGATTTTTTGCTTCACTAAACAAAGGAATGTAGTTGACCATTGTAATAGTCATTACATTACAATGGTCAAAGGGGTAACCAAACACGCATAGGCAATGAGTTTTAGCAAACGAGTCTGAGTTTAACTTGCAAGCGTTCTCAGCTCTTGAAGTTTTTTCCTCCCTTCCTTCCATTTCACATACAAAGACGCTATAAACCCAGTTTGCTAACGCTAACATTGTTTCTCCGCTTGTGTTTATTTTGTTTTCTTACAAGTCTCGGGCGATGTACTTTTCATCCTCCTATCCCAAAATCCACCACTACTAACATCTTGATCATCATTCCATCCCTTACCCAGCTGTCAAAAATTTTTCCATTTTCCCTGTACCCAGAATAGAGTATTAATCGACTCAATATCTGAATATAGATTCAGCTGTGACTTCTGCCCCAGATCTTCGAACATACAACATCATGAGTATTTTGGAAGACCGCAATTCGATGCATTAATGGAAACATCATCAGAGTGTGGTCTTTTCACCCACGGATTCCAAGCTCATTTTTGCTACCAATTTTTTCAAATGCATTCAGCAGGCCTACACAACAATACAGAGATGGATCAATCCACAATCACAACTAATACACCCCATTTCATTACAAGAACCCAAATACTCTTCAATCCCCTTTCACATTTCCATAACGTTCAACCTTTCCCACCCTCCACATCCACAATGGCACCTCAAACCACCTTCAATCCTACAGTAACAATTGTAGAACATCAACCCAACTTTAACAATGAACAATTAATCCACCAACTAGAACAACAGTTAGCAAAAAAACCTCACCTTACCAACCCCAGTGTTCTCTCCTAAGCAAAATCCATCTCTGGAAGATCTTGAACTTCGAATGGTTGTGAAATTCTTCCATTATCAGCAGATCAATAAGGAACTGTTCGCAATTTGTATGGCCCTGCAATGGGAAAATGAAAACCCCTTTTACATAAGGACTTTGCCCAAAACCAGAGATACGAACAATTGTTATTACCTGGTTCAGTTCACCCATGCTGCTGATATGGAAAAAATTCTAAGAAACGGTCATTGGTCATTGTTTGGCTAGCTTGTCTCGATCTAGGAATGGGAACCAGAATACTCTGAGATCAACTACCACCATATCCCAGCCTGGGTAAGATTCCACGAATTCCCAATCTAGAAGATTACTGTAGAAGATCTTCAAGTCCTCGCTTGGGAACTTTCATGGAAGTCGACTTGAATTCATTACAATATCTCTTTGTGCCTTATATCCGGTTCAAAATTTGGATCAACGCCTCTAAAGCTCTCCCGTGTAAAATGGATATTGATTTTGGCTTGCCCAAGGGTAGACTCTTCCTCATTCGCTTCTGCTACGAAGATATGCCTACATTTTGCTTCTGCTGTGGAATGATAAAACACACGTTCACGGAGGCATGCCCACTATTTAGATCTACAACACAAAAATTCTTGCAATCAAACCCGGGAAAGAGCATAAAAGCATTAGCCTTACCATTTCACGCTAACTCCATAATAAAATAGAGATCAGATAAATTCTCTAAACGAGCCCCGGTGATGTACAGACGTCACTTCTCATTTCTTTCAGCAGCTTTTGATCAACTCTGCCCGTTTGAAGCTCACAGTTGTTGAAAGCTTGTTCGGCTGCTCAGAGATAGTGTCGAAATCAGTCATACCTGGTCGAAATAGGTTCCATTCACCCGGTGACCATCTTGCGGGTTCAACTTAGGAAGAAGAAATGAGACCTGAGCAGTCTCTCTCAATAATTTCTCCTTTTGATACTTTGTTTGGGTTGACCGGTGAACACAAACAAAAACAATCTGGAGCATATCTGATTACTACTGCTCTTCTTTCTCCAAGCATCGAGGTTGTGCTGCCCAATTGTCTCCCCACCCAACTCTCCACCATCAGACCCAATTCCACAAGTGCACTGTCCATCATCTCTCAAACCAGCTAAGCCAACAACATCCTCCCAACTTCCTTTTAAGAATACCACTGACCCCCACCAAAAGCCTAAACCTAACCTTATCTCTAACACCAAAGCAAACCCTAACCCTACTTCAAAACAAGACAAAAATAAAAGCCCATCTGGCCCATTACAATCTCCCCAGTTTGGGCCTACAATGAGTTTAGCCCAACTCTCAGAACTTCTCTTTCTTGGCCTTTGCAATTATTCAAGCCGAAACATCTTTGACCCAACACAATCTCAGGTATTCACCACCTATGCCCACCAGATGAAGCAACTATCTCACCTTTATCCAGAGATATTCTCTTAATCGGAGATCGAGTCAACTTCGGCTTCATCTGGTAACCCTATCTGTTTGGGACCCTTGCTTTTGAAGAACACTCTGGTCCCCACATCTGCACTACACAACTCCGTGACAACAAGCATCTTACAGGAAGATTCCCAACAGAATGTTGTTCAACAAGGAAATGACAAACATAACTCCTTCCTCCTTATTACTGGAGCACAACTAGACACAAATATCTTGCTATAGCCTTGTCTCCAGAACACAGACTATACGACACAATTTTTCCAGGAGGAACTCCATTTCCAATATGAGATGGCTCCGCTAAAACAACCAATGAAGATTACACAGATTGGTCAAGGAAGTGATAATCACAATTTCATTCAGGGAGCTCAACTCCAACTTCATCAGCAGAGAAACATCCATATTGGCTCAGTCAAACCCGAGTATCTCATTTATATAAAATAATAGGAGTTGAGGCAAAACAAAAATTTTGAGGAAGAAATATGAAAATCGCCTATGACTGAGGTCATTCAATTAGGGAAAAGAAAATCAAATGATACAGAGGTTGATGATGATCTTCAGAATATGGGACTACCTAGTAAAAAAAAGAAACATCACAACAAATGGGCTCACAATAAGCAAACCCTTGGTAATACATGGAGGAACTACCAATTTTTAAGGGCCACTATTACTGAGGGAGACAAATCTGGTTCTATGGAACATAGCCACCCCACACTTAAGGCAGTGTTACAAAAAGACAAGGAACCAATGACTGGTGTACACAAAAAGGAGGTACTAGCGGTTGTCGATGATGGGCCGCCCGAACAGATATTATACTATCATGGAATGCTCGTGGTGTTGGGACTACCCGAGCGTTCCATAATCTCAAGTCTCTCTCCCTACAGTCCAATCCATACATTTTATTCATTTCGGAAACCAAAGCAACAATACCCAAGATGGAAAGTATACGCTGGAGACTTGGTTTCAAACACGGAGTCTCAGTTGCATCCACTGGACAATCTAGGGGAAATGCGCTTTTTTGGAAGGAAGGTACGCAAGTTAGAGTTTTATCTTCATGTAAATATTACATTAACTGCATTATTGATAACTATATCACCACTACTTCTTGGTTTGCTCTGTTTGTCTATGGGGAATTTAATCCTGCACTTAGACACCAATTCTGGCATGATATGACAAACCTGTACACACTTCAACATCTACTTGGTCTCATCATTGGAGACTTAAATTTTCTCCTGAACCTCGGAGACAAGATGGGCGGTACTACACCTAGAAATTCTACATTTCATAATCTTAGAACTTTTTTAGATAACACAAACCTAATGGACTTTCCACTTAACGGTACCCGTTTCACTTGGAACAATAAAAGACAAGACAGGAACAAGATCAAAGCAAAACTGGACAGAATTCTTGTTTCCACTAACTAACTCCAATTATTTCCAACGGCTTTAGGCCAATCTATCCACACTTCGACTTTCGATCACCGAAATATTTCCCTCCAATTGGTCTTTAATTTCCAGTGTTCTAAAAATCGCTAGGCGCTGGATAGGAGGCGAGCAGGTGCCTAGGCGGTCTTAGGTTTTGTATTATAACTTTAATAATTTACAAAAGTTAAGCATAATACCTTATCAATTATATCCAATTTAATGCCAATATACATATGCAAAATTTAAAAACATGAAAAATTAACAATCATAAACAAAATTTATTAAAACTCAAATGACTGAATTTGGTCATGATGGGTATTTTATATAAAATTGAATTTATGGACAAATATCCAAACCTACTCTTTTATTTTTCTTTAAATTGCATGAATAACCTCAGTCATATTTGATAAAATCTACATTAATAAAATTGGTACCGGCAGATCCTTTGAGAATTCCATTAAGTAATCATCATTTGCTACATTTAGACATATACTGAATAAAATAATTAAATAGTTTATTTTTAAAAAAGAGGAAAGAAAAATAAAATAAGAACACAATCAGCCTTATTAAAAAATAAAAAAATAAAAAGATAAAAATCGCCCAGACCGCCTAGACCTCATGCCGCCCAGACCTCGCCTAGGCCGCCCAGAACCGCCCAGACTGCCCAGAACCGCCCAGACTGCCCAGAACCGCCCAGACTGCCCTCCCAGCCATTAATCTGGCGGTTTTCCACCTTCTAGCGCCTAGGCGCCGCCTAGGTCAATTTTTAGAACACTGTTAATTTCACCCCCAAAGGATCTAAACCATTTAGATTCTTCCATATGTGGACTCGCATCCCACCTGTAAACCAGTAGTCGACTCTACTTGGTCCACACAATATCACCCTATGTCGGACAAGAATTTTCACTTTAAGACCAAAAATCTTGGTCACAATCCTACTAAGTGGAACAAACCTAAGTTTCGTAACACCTACACTTGTCTGAAAGAGACCTAGGAGTCTCTCACTCGTCTTCAAAATTAGATGCCCTTGGAAAGTAATGCTATTGCGATAAGCGTATTAGAAGACAGGTTAGATGAACTCCTGATCAGAGAAGAACTCTACTGGATAAACAAGTGAGGGCAATCCTGGCTGAAGGAAGGAGATAGGAATACCAAAATTTTCCATCTTTCAGCCTTACTTCGTAGGAAAAGGAATTTGATTCTTTATTTAAAGGCTAATCAAAATGTGTGGCATAACCACGATTCAGTGGGGAAAGTGCTTAACGACTATTTTCGGGACATTTATCAATCTTCTGACCCGGTCCTCGACCAGGACATCCTTTCCCTATTCGCGTCTGTCATCTTAGAGGAGACAAATACTACTTTTGCATCAAAGATACCATTTTTGCATTCAGGAATCACAAAGCCTCAGGTCCTGACGGATATCATGCCTTTTTCTTCAAGTTTTACTGGGACATAGTTAAAACGGATGTCATCGGTGTGATTAAATTTTTTTATCACCAGTCAAATGGATCTGAATCTCAATGAAACCTTCATTACGCTTATTCCTAAAATAGGAAACCCAGTCACCCCTGATAAATTCCAAGCTATCGGCCTTTGCAGTGTCATTTACAAAGTCATATCTAAGATTCTGGCTAATCGCCTTGAACCTTTACTGGATGATATCGTCTCTCCCAACCAGGGCGCATTTCTTAAAGGTTGTTCTATTACGGATAATGTTAGTCTTGCTCATGAGACCTTTTTTCAAATGAAACATTTCCGTAAGAAAAATCAAGGTTGGATGGCCTTCAAGATCGACATGGCCAAAGCCTATGATTGAGTGGAGTGGTCTTTTGTCCTCTTTTTTTTTTTTTTTTTTTAGGAATTAGGTTTCTAGGAGGGCTGGATTCAGCTTATACATCAATGTATCTCAACCACTTCCTTGCGGGTTCTTCTGAATGGCACTCCACTCAAATCTATAAAACCTTCACGCTGACTTAAGCAAGGAGACCCTCTCTCTCCTTATCTTTTCATCCTGGTGGCTGAAGCCCAATCCAAATCCTACAACGAGCATAGTCAAATATTTGATCAAAGATATTAATATCAGACATCATACCCCATACCCCATATATCAACCATCTTCTCTACCCAGATGATCTCATGATGTTTTGTAGAGCCACTTTATTTGAAGTACATAATGTTAAGGATTTCCTCACTCAATATTGCCAAGTTTCTGGTCAGGGTATTAACTTTGATAAATCCTTAGTATTCTATAGCTCAAATGTCTACCAGAAACACGCTAAGATGATTAACAGAATTCTGGGGACCAAGTTTTATAATCCCAAAGATAAATACCTTGGCTTTCCTCTCCTGTTGTCAAAAAACAAAGCCAAAGATTTTCAGTTTATCATTGATAAAGTCAATTCAAAGCTCTCAAGTTGAAAATCCAAGATTCTATCCCAAGCGGGTAGAATCGTTATGATCAAAGCGGTCATTAACTCCATTCCAGTGTATAATATGCAAACTTTTCTCCTGTCCTGGTCCTAAAATTGATAATTTGGCACGTAATTTTTGGTGGAATGAAATAAAAGATTCTAAAGCTAAGCATATGTGTACCTGGGATCTCATTTCCCAAAACAGATCTCGTGGCGGCCTTAATATTCCTTCTACAAGGAACAAAAACCTGGCTCTCTTAGCTAAAAGCATGTGCAAATTATCTCATCCTCTCACTCATCATGTCTGATAGCTTAAGGCATTTTATTTCAGACACAAGAATATCTTGGAGGTGTCTAAAGCACTCTCTATTGCATCATTTGCCTGGAGAGGCAATATCACAACCCTTCACAAAATAAAACATTTGATGCTCTCGCAAATCAGATCTAGCCAGAACATTGATATTTGGAAAGACTGTTGGGTTAAACCGAAGCTTATTCTCAAAGAGTGTCTCCTAGACCAAAATCTTGAAAACCTCCCTTAGTCAATCCTTGATCTCTGGCAGTACCCGACAGAGCGCAATATTTGTTAGAATTACCCACTACTCTGTCACCTCTTTCCTACCTCGGTCGCCAATGATATCTTAAATATCAATCTCATGAATTCAAACTCACCAGACTCTTTAATTTAGATTCCCAAAAAAAATGGTATTTTTTTGGTTAAAAGTGCTACTAAAGTTCTCTCCAATGAAAGCGCGACTACTTTTTTTGTCAAATACTAGTCATCAGATGCTAGATAAGAAATTTTAAACAGAACTTTGGAGGATCAAAGCCCCTCCCTCTACTATTTTCCTTGTCTGGAAGATTATTAGAAACATCTTACCGACGAGGACTAATCTGGTCAGACTTCATACCCCTATTGACAATGTGTGCCCTTTCTGTGAAACTCACCAGAAAGATGCAGTTCACTTGTTCTTCCAATGCCCTATTATTCATCGTCTCTGGAGGATTTCTCATATACCAATTGACTGACTTGTACTTGAGTTTCTTCATTCAGAGATACAATTTTTTTTCAAGTACATGTGGAACACAACCAACACTAAAAGGCTTGATAAGAATCAAATTATGTCCCAATTCGTGCTAATCTTGCAAACTATTTGGAGAACCTACAACGATTGTATCTTTAACAATATCAAATTCTGCCCAAATGTCGTTTTGAGAAAATTTCATAATATCTGGCAGACTTGGTTTAAACAATGGTTCTCCAATCCCATTTTTTCCCCTGAGAAACCTATCAAATTTCATGTGCCGTTGGCCATTTCATATAAGAATCCCCTAACCTCATCCCCAAACACCCCGCCTTACAACCCGTTTATGGACCACTGAATAAAGAAGAAAGTACCCGAGTGAATCTTATCCAAGATCAAATTCACTGTGCAAGAACCCGTTCTATCAACTACACAAACAGTGTCATGCCTACCTTCCCTTATCCATTACACCCAGATATGATCATTGTCTCTTATGACACCGCTGATTCACAGCAGGGTTCGATGGGCATTTTTGCGATAAACCTTCAGGGGGAGGTTTTGGCTAAAGTGGCGAGTCCGATTGCGAGGAAAATCCTAGATAGCACCATGGAAGAATGTCTTGCATCAAAGGCAACACTTATGTTGATTCAAGCAAATTAGTGGAGATCGGGCTTACTACTGGGAGACTCAAGAGTGCTCAACTCTATTTTGAAACAGGATCTACAATTTTCTATTTTGGCCACTAGCTAGGTGTGGCGCCCCATCATTAGTAATATAAGACGTCTGCTTTCTAAGCAATCCTTTTGGTATTGTAACTTTATTAATCGAGATCTTAACTCGAATGCACATGAATTAGCTACTTCAGTAGGCAAACAGTGGTGTAATATTTCTCAGGTTTCCTTTTAATGCAATGGTTAGACTTATAAAAGAAAAACATTGTTTCACTGATGAAATCTTGAAAAATAGTGTTGATCTTTGGTGCTTGGGGAAGAAAAAGTAAAAATAAAATGGCAAAAGTTCAAGGAGTGTGCATCATTGTGGTCTCGGGTGTTTGGTTTTTGAAGCACAAATAATGGAGAATCCAATACAACTCTCTTGTTGGTTTCTAGTTCTCTTGCCCTTTTTAAAGGAGCCTATTTTTTTAATTTCGAATGACTGTTGAGTGTTTTATAAGATGAGATATTGATGGATCTAACAAGTCAGCAGGGCCTATAAATATATCATATATCTGTTCTTTTAATCTGTGTAACAAAATAGCTCCTAACACAGGTTAGCATAAAATTTGAAATATTTGGCCTCACACCCTCCACAAGATATGAATCTCACAACTTGGGGTCTCACTTACATCATCTCTACGAACATGAGTGGTCCCACCCACCACCGGGTTGCATTTACAAAAACACAAATCAAATGGTCAGTACTGGTGGTTGTGGGACTAATTTAAAAGAAGACGTCAAAGGGAGGGTTGCTGGAACTGGAAGCAATGGAGTGCTGAGGGGTCAACATAATGATTTGAATTTGTAGCTCATGGATCTTAGCTAAAAGGATGTTCCCTTGATTGCATGACTTAATAGTACTAACCTAACTACTACTCAATTAAGGCAAGAGTTCCCGTCTAGTAGCAGTCATCATTGGATAACATGTATGGAAGGGATCTATGATCGGGTAACATGAGGGATCAAGGGAAAAATAATTCACAAAACTTGTAATCATGTTTTTGTTTCTATTTCTCCAGCAATCATGCTATCTACTCATGTTACATGAGGGCTAAGTGGCAATGGTTCAGGTTATCATAGATATGATAGGCCAAAATACCCAAACACCAGCACAGCTCGTTTAGTTATCCTCTGAAAAAAAATACTAAAAAATAAAAATAAAAATTGTCACAACTTAACACCACCAGACCCGCTATGACTTTTACAACAAAATAATAATAAAAATAAATACATTGCCATAACCTGATCTACCTGAAATCGCACGATGTTGACAAGTTTAAGATAATGATCCAATACAAAGTTGACCCTTTTGACCTGAAATGGGCATGAGATGATAGGTCAAGATAAGTTTTGAGATATACTTGTGATTCATTAATTTGAATTCCAAAATGACTTTCATATTATTATTCTAGTGTATCAATCATGTGTATGTACGTCAATGACTCTTCAATTTAGCTTAGCTATTAAATTAATTATGAATAGTTTGGCCAAAAAACAAGTTTAGTAATTATTTTGCAAAAGAACAAATGTATTGAATCGAATATAAACTCATCTCCTACCCTAATCCGAAGAATAAAAGTTGATTAATGTTTTAAATCATGGCAACCTTATAGAGTTCATGAAAATGATGTCATCGAATATTATGATGAAGTAGTTAAAATTTCCCCATTATATTAAGGGAGAAAGTTTAACATATGCAAGTCCACCAAAAGTCTTGTAAATATCTAAACCGGCAATCCACCCATATTACCTAGCTTTGGACCTTCTGTTTGCCATTTTCTCTAGCAATCGGACAATTACCTTATGGGTATGTTTGCCATTAGACCTTCTTTTATGAAGATAGAGATTTTCATTGAATTAAGTTTTAGTTCCAATCTCTCTTCTTCTTTTGCACTCTCTTTGACAAATTTTTGAGGAAAACAATTATTTTGAAACAAACACATATTAGTGACGATGATCATCCAATTCCCATTTTGCATGTATTAGAAGTTGTGGTTTATTTCATACCATTCAATTTCAAGGGTATCAAAGATGTTTGAAGTTCAAAATGCAGAAGCAAAGGATTGACTTAGGAGCTTGGACACACAATGTAAGTACACAAGAGTCCCACAACAAGTAAGGTCAAGTAATTGGATATATACCAACGTCCCAAGGAATGGATGTCCCAAACTGATATTTAATAATATTCACTACACCAAAAATGGCCATTAGCAACGGTTTTAAACCGTGGGGGTAACCCATTGGCACGGCTTAGAACCATGGGCTGTAGAGGCGTCGCTAAATCCCTAGTAACGGCTAAGAACCGTGGCTAAAATATTAGCAACGGTTTTATCTCGAGGACGGTTGATGATTTAGCCTATAACCGTTGCCAAAATCTTGGCCACGGTTCTAAGCCGTGGGCAGGAGTAACCACGGCTTAAAACCGTTGCAAGTTTGGCCACGGTTTTAAGCCATGACAATGTAGCCACGGGTTTTAGGCGTTGCAATAATTAGCCACGGTTTTAAACCGTGGAATTTTTTTTTTTTATCTTTTTTAATAATTTTTTATATATATATATTTTTGCTATCAAATGACTTTTTATTACATCTTATAAGTTTTATTTCTAGAAAATAAAAATTTTAATGTGCCAAACTTAAACATTTCCATGAATGGAGGCAAAGTAATGTAATTAATAAAATAATGTATTACATTGAGTCACAAAATCTATCAAATAATATCTCAAATACAATGACACACACAAACTTAAATATCTCAAATACAAAGATAGTGGAACAATGCTGCTGCTGCTGCGAGAGACGCAATGCTGCTGCTGCTGCTGTGAGGGAATCATTGTTGCTACTGCGAGGGACGAACTGCTGCTCTGCGAGGGATGCACTGATGCGAGCTTGCTGCTGGTCGCAAACCAAAGTGCGCTCTGTTTCACTGCAGAGTACCCAGCTCTTTATATGTAGGTAACATAGTAAACTGAGCATCCTTCCAGTTCTTGATCAAGACATCACTGCAAATCCAAACTAATCAGCCAACCCTGCCACTTGATACGTTGTGATAAAATCAAATTAGATTGCAAACCTGCATGCAGTCCATCTATACTGAATTCCGGTGGTGTTTGCATTCATGGCCTTCTGCACATCAGGTCTATTATAGTACTCTTCTGCATAATTCTCAGTACATGGATCATACCCATGAAGATGGCGACGTAAAAGTGTGTTCTTAAGCCTTATCGACCGAGTTGTACTGTTTGATGAGGTTACATAACATGATGGTGTGTAAATATTGTATTGATCTACATAACATGATGGTGTTCTTAAGCTAATACTGTCATAATAATTATCGGTTACAGCATTTCCCACCTGTATTTGTAAAAATAGTTTATAACATAAACATATGAGTGCTTAGTTGGTACATCAAAAATAATTTATTAGTCTCTTACCATAAATCCTTTGAGATTGATGTAGGGCTTTGAGTAAGCTTTGTTGTAATCATGGATGCTCTTTGCCAATTGCGGTACTTAGTGTCCTACAAAATGAGGGTAAGGTGGATCAACTTTTGATCATGTTTTTTATGAACTCTTTATGTGTTATGCAAAATGAACATGTAAATATTTACCTGCATAACTCTCCCCAGTTATGTAGAAATCTCTATATCTGTACTGTGGAAACCTTGATATCCATTTTCTCATAAAATTTAGTGCATCATATGCTGAAAAAAATAGTATCATATAAATAAATGGATAGGCGGCGAAAAATGATAATTTAGGCAAAAAATTAGAGCTCTATTTATTGCAACAAAATGGTGGGCAACCAGAAATAAAACATTGTACGTATAAACCTGCGCAAAGAAGTCATGAGAAGTGATTTACTGGTGCGTCTGTCTCTAGAATTCAAAAGATCGGAGCTTGTATTAGTATATGAGAACCCGACACCAGCAGGAGATTCGAGGAAGAGAATATTTGCCTCTACAAAAATAGTTAGAGATTAATTATTTTCATCATGCTATGGATATGGTTAGTGAGCATACAATTAAACTAGTCTTTGGCCTACTTGGAGGCCCAACCAACCCATTTCTATATATCATACTAGACAAGTTAAGCCTGTATAATGACAACAATAACTGAAAGTTGAAACCATTAGTACCTCTGTTCCATGAGTATTTATTGAGATAAAGAGTTGAACCAGTTTTGTTGATTAGAAAGGGCCCAAGTTCCTCCAATGCTCCATAGGCAATCGATGAACAACCTGGTTCTGCTAGTCCAATTTTTCCAAAAACATAAGTACTTAAACAAAAAGCTTATGAAAATGAGGAAAATAAGCTTTATCACAAAACAAGTAAAACATAAAATGGAAGCTACTTCACCTACAACAATAATAGCAATCGCGCGCACCCTCAACAGCAGAAACTGCAACACAGCCCAAGAAGATTTACTGCTTTTGTATCATCCAATGTCAAGGAAACACTTCAAATTCTTACAATTCCTAAGAGAGGTGTGTTTCCCTTAGAATTCAGCTCCCCGCATAGTGAAATCTAATTGCTTCCAATCTAAATAAATTATGATATCAATCCCATATAAGAGAAAAGAAATTGAGCATGTTTAAGACAAGCTGTGAATTAAACCTGAAAAACATCAGAAACTTCGCTTCACACTGCATAGTAAGGTCTTGCATCAAGAAACCATACCATAGAACCAAACCGATAGGTTGTAAGTATATCAAATCCATAAGGGTCACAATCCACCAAGTAGTAGGCTGGCAAACACAATTTGTCCATAAGAAGTCTTAGAAACCTGATTCGAAAAAATAGGAAAAAGAAAAACATGCATTGAGATTAACCATTTAAAATCAGAAGTCAAGCTGCTCCAGTCAGCACTAGACAACACACATTTGCATAGAGGTATTAAGTATGAAAATTAAGAAGTATCCAAACTCGCAAAAACAATCAAAAAGCACAACAAACATCGCAATCCAAAGTCAATACTCACTTCACCCCAATAGCATGAAACAAACCTGCCAGCACAGCGAATCAGTGTCTACCAGCTAATCTAAAACATAGTGTTTTGATAAAAAATTTAAAATTAAAATATCCCATCTGATCAATGATTACCTAAAATCTGGAGAAGACAGAGATGATCTACATGGAAGTTATGACTGGTGAGCAATATATAAGTGGATTTGAAAAGAAGTATCAAACTCAATCTATTTTTTCTTTTCTTATAACAGGGAATGCAAAAATTTTAAATGAACAAAGAAACCAAAATTTTCATGGCACTGAACTAGTGAACTATAGAGGGAAAGACAAAGCATTCTATCCTGAATAAACAAAATGCAAAAATTCAATACCCAGATTTAGCGCAGCACGCTGAAACGTAGTAGACTGTCGCAACAGCGTGTTCACATGAAGGCCACTGCATCGCAGCAACTCAGAACACAACACAACACAACACAACACAACAATAGGACGCTCTGCGACGCAACAGCGTTCATCAGCCTAACGCATATCCACCATCTCGCCACGACCTTACCACCAGTCCAGGTCGCAGCATAGTCCGCAGCAACCAGTGCCCAGTCCTTCCAGTCCGCAGCCTCTCCCTGCTCCAAAAAATAGGGGACACTCTGTTTTACAGCAGAGTGCCCTGCCAGCACTCGGTTATAGGACCTACCATTGCCCAAACACTAACGTTTGTAAACTACTTGTCTGACAGAGAAGTAGAGTTGGTACGTGCTGAACAGCCTCCCCAAACACTAATCAACTCCTCAGGCACTAATCGGTGCTCTCCCAAACTGCATAGACAGGTTGAAAATTTACATTCCATGGAAAACTTGTAAACTATATTCATGCATACATAATAAAATCTTTAAAAAAAATGAACCTATATAACTAAGTAGTTCCATCTTATTTTTTGAATTCGAACAAGATAACTAAGGCCAATTTTCGTTCCTGCGAAAAGATACTACTTATGGTAGAAAAATCATGACTAATAAGGAACACAAGAAAATATGAAAACAATGAATGTAATTAAAGTAGACATTTTCATTTTTCCTTCTTTAACTACTAATGCTCTTGATGTCATCAAGATGCATGTTGTGTGATGTCATATAAACAAGAAAAAAATTTAACCAACCTACCTTAAGAGTGATGGGATAACAAGAAGAGATCAAGGCTAAAAAAGACTATTGAGTAAACCAATTAAGCTAGAATACCCAAATGATCATGCTCATAACAATACAAACACACAGACATGGCTAAAAAAGACTATTGAGTAAATCATGTTGATGGTCTATACATAGTAGTAGACTCAAATCCCTCCAATTGAAATGTTCCCTTGTACATAATAAACATTAGTGCTTAACAAAAGTCTCAAAAAATTAAAGAAGACCCTATACTCACCAAGTAGTTCTTCTACCGCTTCTTCAATAGCAAAGGACCAACATTATCTCCAGTGTCTTTGTTGTGCTTCACATGAGTTCCATCACATAGAGGAAATGTACCTGTCCTCCAACAGCTGCCAAACACCCCAACACCCCAATTAGAATCTCACCCATATGTTTCACAATCCAATGAGGCAATGAACAAAGACAGAAAATGAGAGAATGTTGTATAGCTTACCTGTTGTTTTGAGTGGTTATCTTAGTCTTCTTATTCTCCTCTTCAGAAATCGAGCTCGAGAAAAGAAGAAAGTGAGTTCTAGGGTTTGCTTTGCTGAAAGAAGAAAAAAAAATAAGAAGAAGAGATCAACAAAAAAAAATCAAACTGTTTTGCTTTGCTGAAAGAAGAAAAAAAAAATTGAAACAGATCTGAACCAATTTGAATGTCAAAGAATGCGATATCTTGTCGCAGTATGGCTTTCAAGTACAAATTCCTTAGTCGTGCGGACTGCCTTTCCCCTGTAACCATCCAACAAGCTAGCTCTGACAAAAAAACAAGAATGTGATAACTCTTTGTTGACAAGCTTTCAACAAGTTTTCTATTGTCTATGTGACAAGAAAATGATTCTGTATATCAACCAAAGATGCAAACATAGTATACTTACGGAAGAATGATTTAACTGCAGATCCAACACCCAGATAAACAAATCTCAGACATACCTGAGAAGACGATAATGCAAAGAAAACATAATGAAGTTACCGTTCAAACACCACTAAAAGTCCGGAAATGGATCAGCCCATTCCTTATTGGTTTTTTAAATGCTTCATTGGCTACAACAAAGACAAAGAATGATAGTATCGAGTACTTCACGTGGCAGTAACTAATTTAGCATACTAATGAAAGTAATTGCATCTAACGATCTACATTTTTTTTTGAATAAGAAATTCATCCTTAAAACTAACACGATGAGATGAATATTAAAATGAAAGGAAGCATATAGTAATTTTTGAACTAGTTTAGAAATTCATGTACCTTTGAAACTTCATGAACAATGTTATTGTTATCTGCAGTTACTCCAAAGGTGTTAATTAGCTCCCCAAGGAGAAATGTCATAATAGGGGCGGAAATTCCATTCACAATAGCAGCACTTGCTCCCAGAATGATCAATACAACGTCCAATGGATTAGAATATATGAATAGCTTGTATAATGGACAGCAGCCCAAGCAGTCAGCTCCCAGCAACCCGGACAGCACCAACGCAAGCTCTGTTTCGCAGCAGCGTGCAGAAAAATTCGCAAGCCTCCCAGCAGACCTCAACCACAACTCAAAATCGGTGTGCTAACCGCGCACGCTGAAACCCGTTGCGGCCAGAAACAACACGTACATCAGACACGCTGAATCGCACTCTGTCTCGATCAACATCGCACTCTGTCTGCAATGCAGAGCACGCTGAAACTGCAGCGCACCCTGCCTGGGACGCGCTCTGTGCTGCAGTGTTTCCTTGGAGACAATTGACTGCCATACCTGATAGTTAGATGAGATAAATACATAAATAATTAAAATTGCAAATGCAAACTTCACAAAAAGCAGTCAAGCAATGAGAGTCTTAAATATGTATATTGATCATAAATAAATATGAAAAAGTAAATATAGTCAGAAAATTCACTATTAGACTCTTGGTTTTGGGTGTTTTTGTGTAGAAAATAGAACTCATGTATAAAGAAAGACATCATAATCAATATCAAAAGCAATAGACATAAATATGAGAACAAAGCAAACTGTAGTATATGCACCATAGCAATCAAAGATGAACTAAGGTCATACCAATTGTTGCGAATGAGAATTCAAATAGAAGAAACAATGTTTCAAATGGGATGAGGCAAGCAATAGTCATTTTGTGGTTAAGTCTATAGATACTTGCACTTAAGCTTCAGCTAGTTACCTTAAAATGAACAATCACGTGCCTGTAGTGTATTTTACTCAGCTCCTCTTTTGCTGTCACCATTACATTGCTTCCAACATAGTTGTAACTATCAATCATCAAGTTCCACATGATTTTTACACCATACGAAGAAATCACCAACGTCCAAATCCCCCATCATGTCTCCTTTTGGATCACTCTTGTAAAGTTTCACCCCAGTCCTGAATTTGAAGCATAAGGAAAGTCTGATCTCTGTTGCAGGGTTCAATGATCCATGACAAGCGCAAGAGAATTGATGGGTAGGATCTACAACCTCTATTGCTATCACAATGACATTCTTTCCCAATCACAAACTTTGTAAGTCCTTGACACTGAAGGAATAGGATTGCTTGGAGAAGGAAACCTCGCAACACCTTGAGAAGATGATGGTAATGGAGATGGTGGTAATGGAGATGGTGGTAATGGAAATGGAGGTAATGGAGATGGTGGTAATGGAGATGGAGGTAATGGATTTTCTGGTTGCCTTGTCGATTGTGCACGGGATGACGGTGTATTTTCAGTTCTTTGTGTCTCTCCTTGTGTTCCTTCACTTGTTGATGGTCTCACATAAGTTCCACTTTCAAGTCTCTCTCCTATCCATCTAACATTTTCTTCCAATCTATCATATTTTTCGCTAAATTTTTTTACTTCCAATGCTTTTTCCAAAAGCAATGAACGAGCGGGAAGTGCAGCATCATACTTCCTTTTAGAGATGGTGGTTCCAACACAACGAGTACGTCCCCTCGCTTCTTGGCCAAACACTTGGCTTAGAGGATCATCATCAATAGTTAGGTCAGTGGTACCCTGGGTTGAAGATTCTTGCAAGGCGGTTTTTTTTGCTTTAACTTGTTCATTCAAAAGAATGAAAAAATAAAATAAATTAGGACACAAATAATATTCAAACAACTACAAAGTAAATTAAGAATTGTGTATAAAAGACATCATTGGGCACATACCATATATAGTTCAGAACCATGCGTAGGTTTTCCATCCTTTCCCATGTGACAAGCAATCCATATGTCAGTGCGTGTGACTGGTTCCCCATCTGGGTTCTTCTCAACCTATATACTTGAAAGATTAGTCTCAGCCTATATAGTTAAATGTTATATAATATTGTACTAGTAGCTAGAAACTCAATTACCATTTCATACTCTACTTCTGCAACACTCTTTTGGCCACCCCCCAATACATACTTTGAAGCCTTTTTGTTTTTTGTATTTTGGGCTCTAATTGCCTTCGCTTCAGGGGTGCTCTCATAGCGAACAAACTCCTTCCAATCCTCCTCTCTTACACCATTTGGAACATGCTTCTCTTGTTCCTCAATGGTAGGATACTTATCCAAATAATTCTTCCTAAGATCTGCCTTGAACCTTCTATAATATTCAGGCATTTTCAAATGCACACTCCTTTTCACATAATTTGGGATGTCGTATTCACGCTGCAAATAAGCCATTGAGATATAAGTTGAAAATAAAATAAGACATTATGAAAATCAATGATGTAAAATCTCACCTTGAGGCCATTCCACACATCCTCTTTGTAGTTGTCAGTAACATGGTGCCAACCCTTGAATTTGATGGGCACAAGGGTTTCAACAAGCTTTCCAATGTTTTTATTGAAATTTCTAGCACCAGGTCCAACTGCGAAACCGTGGAGGTTGAACTGTATGGTCTGTTTAACTTCACTGTCATCATTTGTAGATCTAGTGACATCAATGGTGGAGAGATTGCCGCGAGTACTATCCATTTCTATCAATGACATTATAGATATTAACCATTATCAAAAAAAATAAAAATAAAAATCAACTATATACACCACATTTATAGATAACAACTAAACCCTGTATTCATTGAATTTTATCAAAAACTTTGGCTTCTAAAAAATTACAGGTAATTAAAATTGACTATAAAGTTGGTTGCCTTTATGTATTGCTTTTGTATGTTGCCTTCTTTTATTTTTCTGTTAATGCATCACTGTGTCCACTTGCTTTCGGAACTTATTGGCAATCTCCAAGGTTATGAAGAAATATGACAAAGGTAAGATCCTTATAAAACCCAATGTCTCTTTTGTAAATCCTAGAAATTTTAATACGTATGTGTTTACGGACACAGGTACCCTAACATGTATGTATGAAGATCTTCATAGTATGTAATGTTGTTTCAATTGATGTAGGTGGCTTTGAGAAATGTATCAAGATCTTACTTGAACATGGTTGATAAATCCTACATTGGCAGCTCAGATGAGGTAAGGTTCTGGAATTCATCAGGGTATCATAATCTGATTTGTACTAGTTTTACAAGTATAGTTGTCTTCATTAACGTAATTGTTCTGGTTTTGCTTGTGAACTCCAAAGATTACCAGACTCATTGAGAGGGTGGAAGCTACATTTATCAAGCACTTATCTAGCTCAAACCGCAGTAAGGCCATGAACACCTTGAGACCCAAAGTGAAGAAAGAAAGGCATCAAATTACATTTTTTTGGGTAAGAAGTGAAATCGCGGGATTCACTAATTTAAGGAAAACTCAGTCCTTCTAATGATAAAGGAGTGAGTTTTCTTGTATTCGCCTAACTTAGATTCATGCAAGAACGAAGCAACCAAAGCAAAGGTGTTTTGTTTTTTTAGGAAATTGAGTAGGGGTTATTTAGGATCCCCGAACCAAAACGAAGTTGGATTTACTAATTTCGAATATTTGGTTTTATGTTTAGGTTTCTTTACTGGTTTCTTTACATTTTGATAAAACCAGCCCATTTTAATGTGTATCCCTCTTTAATGGCATCTTGCATTTCCTTATAGCTTGGTCGAAGCTAGAGGCAGTCTAATGATGATACAATTAAACTGTAAGAAACCACAAAATCCAAAGAGTTGAGTACTCACGAGCAAGAACTTCTGTTTCTTTATCAAGCTTCCTCGTGTTCAAAGTAGTGCCACTGGAGGCAGCCTTGTTTGTTCCTGCTGTAGCTGGAAGATAGACAATAAAACAACATTATCATTGGGAATCCCATGTCAAGATAATGAGATATTCAAGAAACCACAATGTTCTTCCAAAAAGAATAATCACTAGTCTAGCACCAACTTGAATGTACAGTTAACTCTTCCGAGCAGATTTGATATTTGTCAAACTAACATGGTAAATATAACAAAAAAGTCCTCACTTCTTTTGCATATTAAAGTGTCCAGCATAAAAATGCATTACAGCACGAAGCTAAACAAGTTAAGATTTGGTCATTAGACATGACCGCTGTCACCAACATATAGCTCCAATTCAACAAAAAAGACCACTTGAAAGAATGCTTCAGTTGATTAGAATAAATTGGACAGATCAATGATATGACCACTGACCAGTGATTAAAAATGTATAAAATTTGTGGCATACAGTTTGAGATAGCAAAATTTAATATTTCTAAGTGAAAACGATTGACTGGAAACAATTAAAAGTTGAAAATCAAATAGAGTGAATGAAATCCATTAGCATCAACAAAACAAAATTTGTGGACCAACATACATATAAACATTTTGTTTTAAAATGCACATTACAAGTTAAAATTATCCATTAAAGCTTCCTTGTAGGAGCAAAGCTAGTCCAGAGACTAACATTTGTATGTAAATCATATAGCAATGACTTACTTCTAAATAAAACGCTAATTATATCATTTGTATGTAAATCATTTGTATGTAAATCCCTGAGATGTATTTCCTGGTTTCAAATTATATCAGGAATTTCATACAAAACTTATAGATTCAAAAAATTAAATTATATCAGGAATTTATCAGGCGTACGGTTTTGAGCCCTAGAGATTCAAACAATAATTTCAAAAAACCTCTAAATAAAACCTACAGATTCAAAAAAAAATTCAGGAACCCTAGAGATTCAAAACCTCTAAATAAAAAAACTCTACATTCAGAAACACTAATTTCATCAAAAATAAAACAGAGAGATAGAGAGAGAGTACATGTATGAGAGAATGGTTGCAGTGGCTGATCGATTTTGAAGACGCCGAGTACTAAGGAGGGAAGAGTAGGGAATGAGGGGAGGAGGGAAGTCGAGGGAGGAGCAGGGAAGTCGAGGGACGAGGGAAGGAGGGGAGGAGGGAAGTCGAAAGAGGGAGCAGGGAGGGAGAAGGAGCAGGAAAGTCGAGTGGTACGGGTCGATGTCGATGTAGAGTCGAGGGAGAGGGAGAGGGTCGATGTCGAGTGGAGGGAGCAGGTTTGTGGAGGGGAGGGAAGGTTTGTCGATGGAAGTCGAGTGGAGGGAAGGTCGAACGCCAAAATAGCCCGCCCAATTTTTTTTTCCAGCTTTTAATGTAGCCACGGTTTTGAGCCGTTGCTAGATCTAGCCATGGTTTAGAATCGTTGCTAAATTTTTTTTGCAACGGTTTTGAGCTGTTGCTAATAATACCCACGGTTTTGAGCCGTTGCTACCAATAGCCACGGTTTTTAGCCATCCTAAATATACCAACGGTTTTAAGCCGTTGGTACTTACAGCTACGGTTTTTGGCCATGGCTAATAAACCAACGGTTTAGAACCGTGTCCAACTCGGCGTAGCTAAACTGGCCTTTTGGTGTAGTTATTATGCACCATTTTGTTGGGGTGGTGGTCTTGCACTCAACACCCTTTTCCCCTTAACTTGCTCTAAAAGTTGTAGATTCATTTTGCAACACTTCTCCATCATCCATAAGTTCAAAATTTAATTATGCTTGACTTTTCCAAATTAATTTCCTTGTTTACTGAATCCTATTAGGGCAAAGCTTTTAACAAGTGAAATCCAATCGGCCTACAGTGAGGAGTCGTCAAATTTGTTTGAAGGCGGTTGTAGGACATACCCCATTTTGAAATTGTCAACAACTCCCATTCAGATGTTGAGTTGGGCCAGGTTAGGATTTGAGTTGACATTTAGATTACAACAATCACTTTTTCACATCACCATTTTTGCTGAAGCACACCACCAATATAACTAAAAATAAATAAAAAAATCCAAGGATCTAGAATTTCTTAACTAAAAAAAAATCTTTATTCTACCCTAAAATCTACATTTATTTTTATATTAAAAATAACATCATCCACCCAATGCCAAGATGAATGTAGATTTTGAATGATAGTGTAGGGTGGGGCAAGTGTTATGGCAGATCTACCAGAGGATTAAGACAGGGGGATCCTCTTTCACCGTTATTATTTATCATTGCCTCGGAGGTTCTGAGTAGGGGATTGTAGTTGGCTTTCAGCAAAGGAAAAATAGGGTATTACTTTATGCCTAAAGCCTGCAATCTTGTTACACATTTACTCTATGCAGACGATATATATATATATATATTTTTTTTTTTTTTTTAAAATGGTAGAAAATCTTCAATTCTAGGGTACATGGAATTTTTGCAAAGATATTGCACGACTTCAGGTCATAAAATGAATGAGGGGAAAAGCTCATTTATGTTCGAGAACAATGTGGCAGTGGAAAGAATTGTGGCTCTGAAAAGATTTACAGGATTTCAATATAAATGTTCGCCTTTTACATATTTGGGAGGTCCAGTTTTTTAGGGAAAAACAAAGATTTCTTATTTTGAAGTGATGATCGATAAAATTCAATGCCGTATCCAAGGATGGAAAGCAAAATTGCTATCGCCAGGGGGAGGTTGATTTTGATTAAGCATGTCCTTAGCTCGGTCTCGGTTTACATACCAAGTGTTATGTGCGTGCCCAAGAAAGTTTTATCAAGAATCAATAGTTTGTTAGTGGGCTTTTTTTTGTGGGGGGGGGGGGATTGTGAAGGAAAGTTGAAGCAAAAATGGGTGTCATGGGATAAAATTTGTATGCCACAGGAAGAAGACAGGCTGGGTGTTAGTAATCTAATAGTTGTGATGAAGGCTTTTAGAGTTAAAGCTCTTTGGAATCTAATTAATTCAGATTCTTTATGAGCTATTTTCATGAGAAACAAATACTGGTTGCATTGAGTACTCAAGTTGTGAATGGTGAGGCCTCTCCTTTCTTCATGGAGATCATGAGTTGTAAATCTTTGATCTTGAGTAATTCATTTTGGCGTATTGGAAAGGGTAATATTGGCTTCTACGAGGAAAACTGAAATTCTGTGGTATCTTTCAGAAGGTCGGAGGACTTGGTTAATCGTGGTATTTGGCCTACGGTAAGGGAAATGAGCTTGGGTAATTTTGAATTGATTAACCCAAACCTCAAGCAGATGGCGCGTAACCTTTATGCAGATAGATTGCGTGGGGAGAGAGGTGGCGATGATAGTTGTGTATGGACTTCAGAGTCGGATGGTATTTTTTCTTTTTAGTCGGCGTATGAACTGCTACGACATCATGGGGTGGTAAATGAGCTAAGTAAAAAGATATGGCAAGACATTATTCCTTCCAAAATATCAGTTTTTGTGTAGAAATTACTGCGCAAAGGTGTGCCAGTAGATAGGGAATTACACAGATGTGGTTTTAGCCTAGTCTTAAGATGCAGGTGTTGTACTACTTCGAAGATGGAATCTTTGAATCACCTATTTCTTGATGGAGAAGTGGCTGTAAAGGTGTGGAGTCATTTTGAAGGGATTTTTGATGTACATGTAAGGAAACCAACATAAATAGTCACAGTGCTATTCATTTTGTTCAAAAGAGCTAAGATGAACTCGCAATCAGGTGTGCTATACTTTCTTACTCTTATGTTTATTTTATGAGAATTTGGAAACAAATGTGTAAATGTGTCTATGAAGATGCCTCTCCAAATTCTATTTTTGTGATTTTAAACATTAGGCGCATTTTGAGATTGGCAAACACCTTTATCATCCCGAACCAAATCAGTTGGAATAAGGCCCCTTTAAGGGCATTGGGGCTACATGTGATCCCAGTTAAAAGGAAAGAAATGAGAATTGTTTATTGGAATCCCCCTCCTGCAAAATTTGTGGCGCTTAATGTTGATGGATCGTCCCGCAAAAACATTGCAACAAGAGGGGCGATTCTTAGAAATTTTAGAGGGCGGTGTGTTGTGGGAAAAAATTGTTTTTTGGGGAAGGATCAAATAACAAAGCGGAAGTTTTGGCTCTCGTGGAAGGTTTGCGCCTTTGTTTCTCTTTGGGTGTTAGTAAAGTGGTTGTCCAATCGGATTCGAAACTATTTTGTGGTTGGTTTAGAGACACCTTTAAAATTCCTTGGCATTTGGAGAACATCTTTAAAGAAATTAAATTGCTGGGGGAAAAATGTCGGTTGATTGTAAGCATGTTTATTGAAAGGACAATGCTGTGGCGGATGCGCTAGCTGATAGAGCACAAAAAGAGCATAGGACTGTCACATTTGAAGGTAATGACTTACCGAGGCGTTTGGCAGAGTTGGTAATACTTGACAGTTGTCACAAGGCCTATATTTGACACGGTTATGTGTAGACAAAATATTTGTGCGGAATTGCAAGATTATACCAGAGTCTGGCTCTGGTTTGGGAGGCTGAAATTGCGGACTAGCAGCTACTTGGCTCGCATGACTCGGTGATGGCAAGCCTGTCTAGGTGCGCTCCAGCTGATGGTCTTTGACAACTCTGTTTTGGACAGTGCACTCTATTTTGGAGTGTGTTGTGCCTGCTGAGTGGTGCTATGGCTACGTTTTGTTCAAGACATAGGATGTTGGACAGAGTGCTTAGCAAACTGTCTTCATTCCACGAGGTTGTGTGTAATGATCTTCGGTCGCTATGACGTGGCTGGACAGCAAGCTGATCTGTTTTGGCGACATGCATTTGCGGTGTTTGCTTGCAGGCTTGCGGGACTGGCAGCAGGAGTTGGGGCATTGCATTTTGCTTGGTTGGTAGTTTGCTTTGTTGCTTTGGTGGTTATTTACATTTGTAAGTATGATGCAAATGTTTATGAGCAATTTGCAAATGGGATTGTCAAGATGTTCAAGTTGCAGGGGTTTATATAGCTTCTGCGCAGGTGGCTACATAGATGCATGGACGAGTTGTTTAATTTTGGTTTTTTTATGATGTATGTCAATTGTTTTCTTTTATCGGGTAAAGTCATCATGTACCCCAATTTATGTATAAGAATTTTTCTTCGAATAATAAACGTCTGGCATCCCATAGCTGCCCCTCCCCACTGGAGGTTTAATTAAAAAAAAGGTGGGGCAAGTGGGAGTGCATTTACATTGTACCACCAGTAGCCCCTCTGGCAAAAAACCCTAGCTTTCTTCTCATCAACAACCTGAGTTTCCTGTTTCCAGGTTTCTTCGACCCCATCTTTTGATTTACACCTTTGTTTTTCCGTTCTCAACCTTTGTTTGCCTTAGATACCCAAACGTTCCGGTTATTCACGAGATCTTTGTACACCTATGTGTTATTCTCTTGTCACTATTTATCTTTGTAACATTGAAGGCTAGTTTTATCAATACAACCAGATTCGAATAAGGGAGACGTCTGTAACTCACTAGATTTGTATATCTATTTACGTCCTCCATCTTCTTCATAATTCACCACCCTAAGATCTTCTCATCACCGACTTAAGTTTCTTCCCCAAATCTTACTATATCGCGCCTCCAAAACCTATATTTTTTGGATTTAATTGTTCTTTCATTTTAAGAAATTCACAATTTTTCCATCCCCAATTAAGGTGTTTTTTTAAAGTTGAATTGAGAAGTGCCTAATTATGCACATTTATTTGGATTTTATACTGTATTTTATAAGCACATCCGACATCCATCAGGCACGGGGACATAATTTCTTTATTTTTAAGAAAAAACCAAGCCATTTTTTTTGTACCATATAGATTTTTATGGAATTTAACGAATAATTGCACGCACATATACATAGTTCAAATAGTCCCATCCAAAATGAATTAGTTTATTATCATTTAATTGGTGTAACACCCATTTTGTATAGGGAATTTTGGAGAAGCAAAATCATTCACGTGAGCGAATACCAAGGAATGAAATTCAATTTTGATGAGATTAATTTTGCCCAAACCCAAAACTCGTTTGCTAAATTAAGCCATAACCTATTTTAACTAGGGGTGGGCAAGGGACGGGATGGACCTCATCCCTATCCCATCTCGTTCATTCGGGATCGAGACATGATAAACTCATCTCGATCTCGTCCCATCCCAAATGGGTTTGGGACGGAAGGGGATCATCATGCAATAAAAAATTTGTTGTAAATGTGCCAAGATTGTGTTCATTTGTACAAGTTGTGGAGATCAATTTGCTGAAAATTTTGTGTACTTAACTTGTAGAGACCAGTGGAAATAAGAGCCAAACATTGAGTTTTCTAACAATGTGCCAAATAAAGAAATATTTCAAGATGAAATTTATAACTACAACCAGATAAGCAATACAACTTGTAAAATATTGAGAAATAGATGTTAGAAAAAGGAGATGGACAAGTGTGAATGAGAAAGAATATATTGGTGATACAATCAAATGATCAGTATGTATCTTATAATGCTTATATCATCATAGAGTGACTTGTGCTTATATCATCATTGAGTGAATATGTATCTCAATTGATCAATATGTATCTTAGAATGTTTATATCAAATTATCAATATGTATCTCATAATCAAATAAAGAATTACACTCCTAAAAGTATATTAAAATTATTAATAATAAATATTTAAAAATTCAGTTCGGAACGGGACGGGATAGGCGGGATTGAAAATCTCCATCCCGATCCCATTCCACTCTAGATCGGGACGGGACGGGACGAGACCGGGATGGTATTGACCAATCCCAATAAAAAAATCGGGACGGGACGAAATCAGGATTGCAGGATGGGATGCCCAACCCAAAGCCATTTATTTCCTAAATTGTCTTCATATCAAATTTGAGCTTTGTTTGGTTCACCGTAAATGAAAATGATTTGATATGGATATCTTTTGCAAAACAAATACATTTTCATATCTTTTTTTGTGGTGATTGGAATCGTCTTTTTCCTTGTCTAGTGGTTGCTTCCCATTTGCAAAATAAAACTTGCCAAAAATTGATATTTATCCATCCATATTTTATATTTTGATCACATGGTACGCCCATTACCATAAATTAACGTGAGTACTTGTGAGTAAGTAAATAAAAGATTTAGCAAATTGTTTTCAGTGTCCTGGAGTGGTGAAATCATTTTCAAAACAACCCTTGTATATATTGTAAGTCTTGCAAATTTTTTTTCCATAAATTTTTTTTCCATGTGATTCATTAAGCACCCACAAATAGATATTTCAACAAATTAATTGCATTTGTAACCAATTTGCAGTGGACATGAGATATTATTGATAATAGTTCTTCGATGTAATAGAAATTTAAAATATTTATTGTCTTGTTTGTTAGGTTTAGCCATCTGATGCGTCTTTCTCCGTTGGCACGATAAAAATTTAACATGATAAATAGAGTTTAGTCTATTTTAAATATTAAGATAATAAATATCAAAATGTTAGGTATGAAAATTGAACCCATGCACTCTTGGTATTTTAAGTTCTATGTGATCTGTTGCATTCTTATATTTGGATAAATCTCAGCTGTCTTTTATTTGCAACCTCAAACATCATCCTGATTTGTAATATAGACTAGGGTATTCCCCTTGCCGTTGGCACGATAAAAGTTTAACATGATAAATAGATCAGTTTATTCTACTTTAAATATCAAGATAAATGAATATAAAAAATGTTGGATATGGAAATCGAATCTATACACTCTTATTGGGGATTGATTGAATTTAAGACATAAATGCTAACTTTAAGTCCCAACTATTAGATGAAACGAATCTCAACCATTAGACGAAACTTATCTCTTACTACTTTAAATTCTATGTGATCTGTTAGATTCGTATATTTGGGCAAATCTCCAAACCCCCAACCTTTGCTTGTGATCAAGTTCAATATAGCATTGCAATCTCCAAGAACTACCCATGGTAAGTGTCATGAACAACATGCAATTTGGGTAAGTCATGAACAACATGCAACATGCAACATGCAACACGCAACATGCAACTATTTTAGGAGTCTCATGAGAGAAAATCCATGCTCCAATCAATTTCCTAAACCATTCTCTAAAATAACTTCTCATCCAACTTTTTCCTAAATTTACGGGCAACCAAACCATCCCCTAAATCTAAAATAACAATAAAATATTCCAAATTTGCATATTTAAATAGTATTAATAGTAATTATTAATTCTAATTTAAATAATGATAAAAGTATTAATAGTAATTATTAATACTAATTTAAATAATAGTATAATTAAAAAGTAATTATCTAAATAATGATATACAAAAGTGGAAGATATATTTAAATAATGATAAAAAATTAATTATTAATACTAATTTTTTTTAAACTCCCAAAATTTTTAATTAGTCAAATTTAAATTAAGTTGAAATTAATAAGAGTATAAAAATATCTACATAATAGTATAATTGAAAATAATATTATTATTATATATTTATGTTGAAATTAATAATAATATTATAATAATATAATTGAAGCTAATATAATTATATTAAGTTGAAATTAAGAATAACATAATTGCAATTAAATTTGTATAGAAAAGTTTAAGATATATTAAAATAATGATGAAAAGTTAAAATATGTGATGTGGTTGGAGTGGTAAAGAAATAGGGGACTCCTAAATTTAACTTTTGGTTAATATGAGGGATAGTTCATCCCCATTTTAACTTTTAGAAAGATTGTAGATGACACAATTAGTAAATAAAGCTTGGAAAGGTGTGATCTAATTAGTAGAGTTCAATAGATGAATTTTGACTGTACTAGCTTCCATTGCACCCATAATTCGCATAAATATCTCAACTCACTTGTATATATATATATATATATATATATATATATATATATAAAAGTTGTTTGTCATGAATTCACAAAGCTCATTTATTTTGACGAGTTCATCATTAAGTCAAAAAATGGGTGATTTTTTGCTGCATGATTTCATTCACCCTACATGTTCCTCTTGTCTAGTTACACCTTTGCTCTCTTCATCTTAGTGATCTTCACTAGATCTTTCCTCTTCAAGCTTGGTTTTCTTCCATTGAGTCCATTACCATCATATCATTAGTTGGTTTAGAATTGGTTGTGGTTAACGGTGGGCACGGGACGGGATGGGACGAGATATACCCATCTCGTTCATATGGGATCAGGATGGGACGTGATCAGCGTGCTGCCTGTGACTGCTGCGAAGATTATCATCATATAAGATCGTGAAAAATATCTTTATTATAATTAGATATAGATGTGACATGCAAATATAAGGGCTAAATCCCCTAACAATGAAGTCGAGTGGACTGACTTTTAAAAAATGACATGATAAATGGGACCCACTAAGAGTATTGTGTCGCTGTGATGACCTCCCAACTGATTTTACAATTTCATTACTGTGGAAAACAAAATTCATGGTTCCTCGACAAAATGACATTTCATATTTTATTAGGGAAAAAAATATAGACATATTGGTGATGTTTTAACATATTCATAATGGTTTACTATCAATACATATATTGTAATTAAAAAAAAATTATTTTTATAGCCCGGGGCATCTCAAATTCTTGGCTCCGCCACTGAATGTTCCCTTCTGAATATGTATTACTCAGTTAATTGTTGTTTTTTATCTTCACCTGGGTATTATCAATATTTGGAAGTTAAATAATTGGAGCCACTTTTATTGGGAATCCAAGCAACAGTCTGCTATCTTTCTCTTGCTTAATGAATATTTATTTCTTGAAGTAACATTTCTGTTACCACTGCAAACACCATGAATTTCTGTCAGTCATCTGTAAGTTTATATGAATAAAAAAATATTAATAATAAATATAAAAAAATTAGCTCGTGACAGGACGGGATTGAAAATCTTCATCCCATCCCATTCTAGATCGGGACGTGACGGGATCGGGATGAAATTATTCAATACCATTAAGACTCGGAAAAATCGGGACGGGGCGGGATCGGGATCGCGATCGCGGGATGGGATGCCCACCCCTATTTGTGCTTGCTTTGTGGCTCGGACTTTAAAATCTTTATTTACCCTCTATTTAATTACAATTTACATTTTTGTTGGTTTTGTGTTCTAGAACATATCAGATGAAAAGTTTTATTTATTTTTATTTTATTTATTTATTTTCTTTCAATACTCTAGTTTCACTCAAAATATTAATATAACCATCCTTCTGGACTGGAGAAATATAACTACCACTCATTTTCATGCCATTTTTCTGAAAGTAAAACACTATATAAAAATACATATGTTTTTATGGGTTCTTTTTTAATAACTTAACCCTACTCCAAAATAAATAGCTTATTCATAATTAGTCCCTAAAAGGTATCTTATTGCAGATGCCCCTAGACTAGCGGTCCACATCTGTTAACCGTTTGTTATCAAATGAGTCATATTTTGATGAACAAAATACCCCTAAATGATTGAATGGCTAAGATTAACATATTAGCCTTGAGAACTAATAATCGGTATCTTGAGGTGAATTAGTGGTTAATGATAGATGTCAAAAACCGACATTAATGTCATTGCATGATTTTCGACATCAATCAAAAAAATATTTATCTTTTTGTTTATTTATTTTCCTTCAACTTACAATACACTTTAATAATGTATAGTGGAAGTAGAGATTATCAACTACTTCACTTGGATTAGAAAACAATATTTGAATTTCAATTTAAAAAATAAAGAAAAAAGCAAAATAATTATGGTGAGATGTTGAAGATGTTATAATTCCAAAACAAAATAATAACTTGTAACAAAAATGAATATAAAGAAATTTCAAGGATATGAGAATAACCCCATTCCAACATAATGATTGTAGAATATAATTTTAATTTCTACTAAAATACTCAAATCACATGGTTTTTCAACCTATGACTTGAGTTGTGAAATTAAAGAAGTAAAAGTCTTTTCATTTTCCTCAAACTTTAACTAAATTCATTGTTTTATTTCTAAAACATTATAGGATTTTGATTATGTTTTTCATCGGAAAAATCCTAAAAGACATGGAAATAATTATTCTTTCTAATCAAAATCATTATCCATTTAACAAATGAAACTTTATTTCGAAGTACTTCTTACAATTCATTGTTCTACTTTACTTCTTAAAAGAAACACATTGTAACTATCATTATATCTTCATGGGGCTCAATCTCTTCCTCTTGAGAGGGAGATTAGCTCTCAATGAATAGTGATGATAAACTAAAAGTTAAAGGAGAAAGATAAACAATTGATAAAGAGAAACAAAAAAGAATGTACTTCAATTAAAATGTTGGAAAGTAATATATGCACTTCTATACCAAGGAAAAAATCTAAAGCCAGGAACTACAACAAAATAAACTCTCTAAGATAAACTATCTCCTTATGAATTCTATGTATGTGGTTTTTATAGGTAAAAAGAGTTTGAGTGAAATAAGGAAACATAGTTGAGTGAAACAAGAAAACATGGTTGAGTGAAACAAGGAAATATTGTTGAGTAAAATAAGGAAAGGTGTTGGAGTTGAATAAGAAAACATGTATTTTTTTATGATAAAGTTGGCCATGTGAATGTCCAAATTTTCATGTTGATTTTCTCGAGATTCATAGCTGTTGATGTTTTGTGGGCTTGACTTCATGGGTCTTGGAATTGAAATTATTTAGTCGTTATGAATGCATGTGAACTCCTAATGGGTCTTCTAGTTGTTGAATTAGCTTTATTGTGCCATTTTGTGCACGATTTGAGATTTGTACTTGAATTCCCACAAAATATACCTAATGAGATATTTTATTGGATAATTAAACTTAACAATTGTATATTTAGGGGTGTAAAATTCCATATTTTGGGTGCTTGTCAGTTAACATTGTATGAAAATTAAAATGTGTATCTTGAGACACGTTGTACGGTTAAAAAACAAAAAAAAACATCCTCAAACATTTTCTTCACCTTCCTTCATCTTCTTCCCCCCTCTGTAACGCCTCTCCATTTCTCCTTCTCTCCCTTTCTGCTTTTTTGTTTCACCGGCGGACACCCATATCTCCGTCTCTATGTTTCTGTAACGCCGCGAACACCCTTCTTTCCTCATCTTTTGAACTGCATCTCTATAACACCGACGAGCACCATCCCTCCCTTCTCCATTCTCTCACAGCTTATTTGTTTCGCCGATGACCATTTTTCCACCTCTCTCGTCGACCAACTCCACTTCTCTCTCTCCACCGTTTTCTGAACCGGATGACACCTCCCCTCCATTATCGTTGAACAAACACCACCATCACACGTACATCATCACTCTCTAAATTGAACCACCAAAGCCTCGCCTACAACATCCACTCCACACCATCAATTGTTGCCGCTGAAATCATCCCCATTCAACCCCAAAAACTGATACCCACTACCTCAATCCCTCCATGAGTCCCATCCCACTATCCGAAAAAGTCCATTTTGGTAGGGATACAACTGGTTGCAAACTCCATTTCAACCCCACCTACAACAATTGAATTGCCCCCACGAACCCTTAGGAGTTGAAGAAGAAGCATTGGAAATGGGTGATGAAACCAATGGAAGTAGAGATGGTGAACAAAATGGGTGATGAAAAAGAACATAATTGAATTTGTAATAGATTCAGATGGTTGTACTGGCTAGTGGCGATAAATGTATGGCTAGTGATGGTGTTTGGAGATTTGTTGGATCAGTAACGAACCACCAAACTCCAGTAGCTGGAGAGGAAGCAATCGAGGTTTTTGTTGATGGCTACCATGTCACATTCCCTAAGGGCTTCATTGCCCACCAAGCCTACGAAGTCGCCGGTGTCAACATTCTTCGCTTCTGCTATCACAACCGCCTCTCCTAGGTCTGATTTGATCAATCAAAGTTGTAGCTTGATTTGTTTCCCAAAATTTGATGTTTGGGATGAAAATTAAGACTGATGTGCCTATTGTGAAGAAGGCTCGCGAAAGGGTTATGAAATTTTTGTTGATGAATCACGTGCTGATGCTTGTAGGCATCTCAGAGATGTGGGAGGGGGAGGGGGAAGAAGAAGAGGGAAGGGTAGAAAAAATGTTTGATGATGGTTGTTTTTTGTTTTTTAACTGTATGATATGTCTTGAGATACACATTTTAATTTTACACAATGTTAACCATTTATTCACCTCAAGATACCAATTGTTAGTTTTCAAAACTAACATTTTAATCTCAACCATTCAATCATTTAAGGAAATTTTGGTCATCAAAATATGACCCATTTAAAAACAGACGATCAACGAATGTAGACCCCTAGTCTAGGGGGCATCTGCAATATGATATCTTTTAGGGACTAATCCTGAATAAACTATTTATTTTAGGATTAAGTTAAAAAAACATTTTTTTACATAAGCGTGTACTATACAAAATCATTTGGATGATCGAAATTTATATGTTTATGAAAATCCTTGTGTTAAAATAGTATATAATTCTTGAAGTTGATAACTACAACAGCTGAACCCTCAAGGATTGTCCTCTCGATCGTTGTCATTTAACTCTTATATTTGTACAAGGTTGGTTTATTTATCGGTGGACTAGATCACATGTTCCTTTGACAAACTATTCTTCTTTTTCTTTCTTTTTCTTACAATATCTCTACCACAACTTTCAAAAGCCTCGTGATGTGAGATCGGAGACTTACACTTTTTGTGTAATTTGTGCACTTTTATCACATGTATATTTTGTTTCTTCTACCACTTCAATGCTTCCCTGATCTTGGTTTTTATTTTATTTTCCCAAGTTTGAGTTCTTATTCATGTTACATCTTTGATACATTCTTTTTCCATTATCTTAAATTGGGGAACCATTTTCTTGAGCTTTATTTGCAGGTTTGGAAAGAGGTTGCTGGTTCAAGACTCGTTTGTGGAATTTAGTGAATTGCCACCCAATTATTAGAAGCACAAGTATTTTGTCGTTGATTGGCCATCGGGTATAGAGAATGTAGCTGCTAAGGTTGATCAGAGCGAAAACAAATCTTCATGCAAGATGAAATCAATGTGCATGATAGGTGGCAATAGTAATTTAGCTTCGAACATTGTTTCAATTATCTTTTAGGGGACTGAATTGAAGCCTTTTGTTCTTTTGAAAAAATATCAAATTAGTTTTCGCCCTTTTGAATTGAGTCTAACCACTCTGCAACCTTCTTGCTAATTTTTGAATCTTAAAATTTCTAAGCATCCACCCTCACTCCATGTATCTCATAGCCTCCACACCATGATCTACAAGTTTATTATCCCCCATGTCATTAATCTTTTCTTCCCCATTTACATTAAATTCCTCGGTACGACCCGACTCAAAAAATTGGTCAAGGAGGCAGTCGCGTAGGCCCCAATTTTTAGTCCTATTTTGGTCCCAAAATCTGTTGAGTCCTACATAGTTAGTATCTTATCATTGGCTTTTTGATTGACTTTGCACTTTTTTTTTTTTTTGAAATTGGACGAGGAATGAAACTCTTTTAGTAATACCCTCTTCATCAATCGTTTTCATACTTTTTCCTTGTTGTCCATAACATAACATGTTTTTTCATATTTCTATAGTAGTAGTAATAATAATAATAATTGATTTCACATGGCGGAAAACATCCATCACGAGGATCTGACATCCCATCTATTGAGCCCACTCGTAAAACCCAAGAAGGTTAAAGCCAACCATAAAAGCCCAAAAAGGCTCATTAAAGGAGAACATAATCGAAGCCCAAATCTAGGCCCGCACGAACCAAAGCCCAAATCCAGCCCCGACATGAGTTCTCTCATAAAGAAGATGAACGTTGCACAAAAAAGAGTCGCGGAGGGAGTTACGCCTCCACGGACGCGTCTTCATAGAGAAAGAAATTTTTACAAGAAACATCTCCTTTCGTTGCGCCTCACATGCTTAAGTCACACATAGAATTAACTACGACCATATATATATATATATAAGGTAAATAGAACATTCAACAAAGGTATGCAATTTTAACTGAGTTTTGTCTAGATTTATTTTCTTCTTCAAACAAAGTCGCTGACTTAAGCATCGAAGTATCTTCGACGACCAAAAAGATGGTATTTGGCAGTCTAACATCTGTTTTGTATGTCAAACTCTTAGGAGAACGAGATTTGGACGCATCAGTTTGGCACCGTTCGTGGGGAACGACAAGTTTCCTTTCTACAAAGAAGATCCATAGTGACGAAGTTTACTAAAATCTGATAAACGATCAACGAGTTGTCAGAACAAATGACACACCCTATAGATCTTCAACTCGGCAACGATAATAATAACTCTCCTACTAGAAACAATGTATCACAGGCAGCTTGCAAACAAGACGCAACTCAAATCATCTATCGAAAGACACCTGACAATCGAGATCCACAACATGCAATAGCTCAAACAACCCAGACATCCGGCGACACTGCCACGGATTATCAAATAGACCTAATCATGGTCTAGATGAACTACATAACGAAGATGTTTGAAAATCTCACCCAGGAGCTCATTCAGCCAATTGATCCTATCCAGGCACCACCCCAACAAAACTCCACCAATTGAACTCGAGGGAGTGATGAAGTTCCAGTAGAACCCCAATAGGAAAACCTCGAGAGCAATGAACTCTTCCAGGGCAAGACTCCACAATGTGACGGAACGCTTGCTGAAATCCCGTTTAGAATCAGAGTCAGTGATCCCAACATATTGTACGAATTAGCCAAGTCGCCATTCTCTGACGCCCTCATGATAACTCTCATGCTGAAAAAGTTCACTCCGCTAAAGTTCTAAGTATTTAATGGCACCACTGACCCAACAGATCACCTTAGACACTTTCACCACATGATGGCATTAAAGGGGATCACGGAGTCGATCTTGTGCAGAACATTTTCGACTAGTCTTACCTCCACAACAATGAACTTGTTCAACAACCTACTACCGAGGTCCATACACTTTTTTCAGGCGTTAGCCATCGCGTTTATCATCAGATTCATCGAAAGTCAGCGGACGAGGAAATGACCACACTACGTCCTTCATATCAAGCCAAAACTCGAAGAGACAATACGAGAATACGTCACTCGTTTCACCAATGAATTGATGATAACCAATGCATGTAGCGATGACACAGCCACCACAACTTTCACCGCCAGACTGAAGAGATGTCCCTTTTTTTGCTGTCAACTTGAAACCTCCAAAAAACAGGGCGGTCCTATTGAAAATAGCCCAGAAACACATTTCTCTTGAGGAAATGAAATTGCTAGGAGGAAAAATAACCAAGAAAGGGATAATCACTCGAGGAAACGAGAAATGAAGGAAGAGAGAAGATGAGATGACGGACCACGGGAGGATAACATTCATTCGAAGAGGCATCAGAATAGCGGAATAACCGAATCAAACCAGCAAGAGTATGAGAAGTTGCAGTCAACACGATCCCGACACGAGCAAGTAACAAGCGTGATGAAGAAGACATACAAACCATATACAACCTTGAAAATGAGTCGGGCCAATATACTGAAGCACATAGCAAAATGGGATGACATCAACTGGCCACTCAGGATGAGAGGATATCCGAAATGAAGAGACAAAAGCAAATATTATTCCTTCCATAACGACCATGGGCACGATACCGAAGACTGCTAGAATATAAAAGATGAAATCGAGCATTGGGTTCAGAGAGGACGACTCGACGAGTTCATCAAGATGCCAAAAAAATAGCTCAAAGGAAAGAAAAAGTAGATACCGCTACGAGACCAAAAGAACGGCCTAGAGAACACTGCATGGTCGAAGGAAACAAAACAATCAACCCAATAGAAGAAGCAGCCAGAAATACCTCCCACTAGAGCTGATCTATATCGAAACGGAGTACTAACAAAACCAAACAAACCATCTTACCAATGCTTAGAACATGGAGAAGTTTGCACCGATCAACTATCATGATTCAAGGACCCTATCGACGGATGCAAGCTCGACTCGAATTACCAATGACGAGATTGACGACGACAGACTTGACCAAACCTCGATAGTTGATGCCAAACACGGTATTAACTTGAGCATGATTAGACAATTTGGCGTTGATATGAGCATGATTGGACAATTTGGTGTTGATGTGAGCATGATTGGACAGTTTGGGGTTGACGTGAGCATGATTGGACAGATTGGTGCTGATGTGAGCATGATTGGACAAATCAATACTGCTCAGCTACCAGATTAAAAAGTACCTCGAGCCTGTTAGCCATGATAACATATACAACGAACGAGCAAAGCATAACCAATAGCAAATATGGTAAATAAAGACGTATGAGACAAAGAAAATTGCTCTTCAATCTAACATAAATGATTAAAGAAAACAACCGTTAGGGTTGGTCAGAACATCCAAAAGGGAATACCAATAAAATTACAAATTTAGAATCCCCATCTTATGCGTGGACGATAGGATAAATGCGTCAAAACTTAGCCACACAGAGCAATCGACATACCAAGCCATGAGAAATTAGAACACAAGTCGGATATATATAATAAAAAATCTTGGTCTGATCAAACACGAAGTAAAAGATGGATGAACGAGTCAACTTAATACAAAAATCTTCGAGTCAACTAATGCATCGAACCAACGAAGTAAAAGTTCGACAAATGAGTCAATTTAAAAGCAACTCCGGGCTGACTAGTACGTCAAATAAACGAAGTAAAAGTTGGACGAGCGAGGTCAACTTAATACAAAAAACTTCAAGTCGACTGAGGTGTCGAACCAACGAAGTAAAAGTCAGATGAACGAGTAAATTTAATCCAGAAAACTTTGAGTCGACTAATGCGTCGAACCAACAAAGTAAAAGTTGGACAAACAAGTAAATAACAACTTTGGGCTAGCTACTACGTCAAAGAAACGAAGTAAAAATCGGACGAATGAGTCAACTTAATCCAGAAAACTTCGAGTTGACTTAATGCCCTCTAACCAACAAAGTATAAGTTGGACAAACAAGTCAACTTAAGTGAAAAGCAACTTCAGGCTGAGTAGCACGTCAAAGAAATGAAGTAAAAGTCGGACGAATGAGTCAATTTATTCCAGAAAGCTTCGAGTCGACTAATGCATCAAACTAACGAAGTAAAAGTTGGACAAACAAGCCAACTTAAGTAAAAAAGCAACTTTGGGTTGGATAGTATGTCAAACCAACAAAGTAAAAGTTGGACAAAAGAGTTAACTTAATCCAAAAAACTTTGAGTCGATCGATGCATTGAACCTACGAAGTCAAATTGAATGGACAAATCGACTTTATTCAATGAGCTACGGATCGACTGATATGTTAAACCAACAAAGTAAAAAATCCACTTCCTCACGCAAGCTTCAACGCATCAAGAAGGATAAAGTCAACCCATCTCAAGACAACTAATGCGTCAAAGCGTGAAAGTATCCATAAAGGAATTCGAAGTAAAACTTGATACGACTATAGCTGGACTAAAAAGGAACAAACAATATACAATGAGTCGACAAGATAAACTACAAAAACATGCAATATCAAAAAAACTCTTTTCATTAAAAATATTATTCTGTTACATCCAGATATGAAGATGAAGGATTAGGATAAGAAATAGAGTCAACCATAGGATCGTCAGTAACATCATCTACAGAAGAGGGTGAAGTTTTCTTTTTAGAAGGGGAAGGAAGCAATGGTTTTTCAACCACTGGAGCGCTCGAAGGAGACAAGGCAATTTCTTTACCGTCATCATCCTCGAAAGCTTGATCAAACAAGTGGTGGTATCTGGATAAATCCAAACCGAACCTCTCGATATAATCAAGAAGCTCAACCCACCCATCAACAACTCGCTTCCAATCTTCAGCTTCGACAATGCGAAGCTTGTCGTTGGCAATAGCGAGTTCAATTTTTGCTGTGGCAAGCCGTCCCTCAGTGGTGGTAAGCATAACGAAAGTATCCGCCTTGACCTTGTCGAGTGCAGCTGTCAACTATTCCACTTGCCTCTCAGCAATATCGCGATTAATGGATTGTTCAATCTCAACACAAGAAACCTCATCGTAAGCTGCATTGTTGGTGGATAACTCCTTTTCCACATCATGTAAATAGGCACGAACCCCATCCAACTTTGCTTTCAAGGACTCAAGCTCAACAATATATTTATCCTGCACACTTTCTGCCTCAATCAACAAAGTCTAAGCAACCCTAGCAGTTTTCCCTGACTTTGTTCATTGCGCTTCCGACACGTCGAATTGGGAAAGGACGTGAGAAATTACCAGCAACAGTGTTGCCAACTTTCTCTCCAAAGAGACCACCTGATCACGACCGGCTCGATCGACTGACCCCATCACCTTTGCATAGACAAGATGATTCATCCCGTCCATTATCTGCTCAAGACCATGATCAAGGTGATCACTTGGATCCAATATAGGCATTAAAGGTCTTTCCACCTATCGCCCATGCAATTCATTTATCAACATGTGCGCACCATCTACCACGTCAAGCTGAGTAAACTAGCAAAACATGTCGTCTGACTTGATACAAACATCTTTTGGGTTAGGCTCAGTCCAGCCAACTGGTGGATGAAGAACATGGGGAGCCAGAAGCACTGAGGAACCACCCCCAACAGTCTGAAGGGCAGAAGAAACAACAGTGACAATGGAAAAAAAACCATTTTTACCCTTCGGTGAGGAGCGACCATAATAGAAACGAGACTAGTAGTAGCGACAGGAGCATGAAAGACCAGACGGGCAGGAGAAGAAACTAAGAATTTTGCCGCATCACTGTCGTTGATAGAGGGAGAAGGAGGAGATTGAACCTCGAAACTCAGACCACCACCGACAACCTCTTTAGACTGCTCCACCGCCAACATAAGCATTTTATCATCAATAGCCCAGCGATCATCGTTAGCCATTTAGCAACATTCGAAACACCATTGGCAAAAAAAAGTCTCTTTTAATTATCGTCCAAGAGACGAGTAGTCTCTTTCTCGCTCTTCTCCTACACCAGTTTCATTTCCCTAGCCTTATCGAGAGATGCACGATCCTCTTTCACGACATCCTCGCAGGAAGGACTTGGATGAGAGGTAGCTTTTGTAACATCCTTGCCAGGACTTGGACGATATGCAGTCTTGGCAGAACCACGAGTAGAAAGTCATTTTTTCCTCAGAATCTGACCAAGATCTATCGAAATTCACCTTGATGGACTAATGGGCCTCGTAAGATTCCTCTTCTTGGAAGCCAGGACTACGACATTGACAGGAGAATCGGGATTCGTAACGTGTCTGTTCGAGGTCACTTTCCAATCAATGCTAGCACCACTAACACCTGCATGAGTAGCGATATCCTCATTACGGGTTTTAGTAAGCAAGGTCCGATTCACTTCGTTCATGGTGTACAAACCACTACGATCCAAGATGTCCTCTGAAAGAAATGCCTCCACAGGAAACTAGGAAAGCTTCAAGAATTAGTCACTGATCCTCCGTTCCTCCATAGTAAACTAAAAATCCTTCCATTTGTTGGGAACTCGAAACGGTCAAAAAATTAGACGACCTTGCAATTGGAAGTAGCCAGAGTTAACAGAAGCATAAAGCCAAGACCTTGACCAATCGCTGATGTTTTCGTTAATCTTCGCGAAGCAGGCAGGAGAACGGAGGAAGTAGATATCGTTGGTCACCATCATACCAACCACCGAGTGCAGAACCCTCACAATCAAAGCAATGTCGGATATAATAGCTCTTGCGTAAGAAGAAACCATTACTCTCAAACCATTAGGACCCATTTGAGCATGAGGAATGCCCAAGAAATCCAAATACTCCCAAAACAGCTATGAAACTGGGAACCGAAGGCCAAAAGAAAACATGCATGGATACATCGCAATGTACCCAGACCTTGGACGACAAGACTGTCGTTCTATCTAGGCAAAATAATCTCAAGGTCGGGTGGCAAATTGTAGTCAGAACGAATGCTGTCCAACGTCGCTTGAGAAACTTTCTTGAGAAAAATGAGCCTCACAAATAACTAGCAGATTACCACTTAATTTACGCCAACAAGCATCGTTAAAAAATGGAAAAACTAAGAGAACGAAGAAGGTGAAGGAAGGAACATACCCTAATTTCAAAGATAGTGTAAAGATGGAAAACAAACCCGTAATGTTCCCCTTTATAGAGACAAACAACAAAGGGATTGCTCATGGGACAACATGCGAGATATGATGGCTACGTGAAATTCTAAAAATGTACTTAGAACGAACGGGCAAGCAAGGAATCGAGACACCAACCCGCAAAAAGTTGCTGACAACATTAAATACAAGGCAATGATGGAATTGAAACACAAACCGTCATGAAGTCAGTGGCCACGTGCATACCCACTAACTAAGGGTGGTGTAGCTGACGATACATCAAAATAGACTGTCATCGAAGCCATACATGTGGCAGAAAACATCCATCATGAGGATCTGGCGTTCCATCTATTCGATCAGCTTGTAAAACCCAAAAAGGTTAAAGCCAACCATAAAAGCCCAAATAAGGCTCATTAAAAGAGGATGTAATCGAAGCCCAAATCCAAGCCCGCATGAACCAATGCCCAAATCCAGGTCTGACACAAGTTCTCTCATAAAGAAAAGGAACGTTGCACAAAAAAAAGTCGTGGAGGGAGTTACGCCTCCACGGACGCGTCTCCATCAAGTAAGAGACTATTACAAGAAATATTTTCTTCCGTTGCACCTCACATGCTTAAGTCATGCAGAGAATTAACCGTGGCGTTTATAAAATATAAAGGGAACATTCAACAAATGTATACAACTTTAACTGAGTTTTGTCCATATTTATTTTCTTCTCCAAACAGAGTCACCGACTTAAGCATCAGAGTGCATTTGACCACCAAAAAAATGGTATTTGACTATCTAACATCTATTTTGCAGGTCAGACTCTTAGAAGGACGAGATTTGGACACATCAATAATTATAATATTAATAATTGATTTAGTCAATTTTTGCTCCCTGTTTTGACCTTGACCTGCACAAGGAACACACGTGAGCCACGAACCACCGTTGTAGTGGCCAATGGTACTCTAATGCTTCAGATAGGATCCGAGGAAGGCGTAATGGTGTAAATAGGGAATTTGTAGTGTACCTTAGCTTACCAACCTCATGTCTTATTTATAGTATTGGAGTCCTGGTTCGACCAGGCCATTAGTGGCGTAGTTTAGGGAAGAAGATCTTCGTGAAAATCCTTCTCTAATTAGGAGTCGTGCTATTTAGGGGAGTTTCCCTGTTAACCTTGTGCTCCTAGATGCACGAAAGATAGTTCCCAATCTGAGAGTAGTCTTTAGGTAGAAGTCTTCATGTGTGACATATACTCTGGTATTTGATTCCTAATTGGACGCAAAGTATTGTTGTCTTGCCTGTCTGAAGCTGATCTTCGAGATATTTGCCTTAGCAGGGCTTACGGGTATTGAAGATAGTTGTGAGACCTGTGGGCTTAGCAGACTATAATGATTTCGGGTCCATTTGGCGGACTGCATTGTGCAGGCTTGGAACCGCTTGGGCTTATTATTTCTCGAGATCATCATGACACGTGTGTGGTGTAGAAGATAGACCGTTTTGGTATATGATCATCCATCCTCCCTGAGTTAGTGGGCCATCGCATTGGTTCACTATGTCATTTCTTGAAAAGATACGTCGCTTATGATGATTGAGTCTGAATCATTGCTTGAGCCACGTACTTCATTAATTAAGTGCATGTTGATTTAGTGGAGAAGAGACAGGAGACCAATCCCTTTTTAGATTCTCCTTTCTGTGGAGATTGACTCTTCCATTTCCTTGCTTTGAGAGATTTTACTCTGTTCATCTTTTGATTGAAAGTTTGTCCACCTTTGTCATGGCTCACCAAAACCATCTTGATGATGAAACTTATGCCAGGGGCCTCGAGTTTTTTGAAGATAAGTCAAGTTCTGAGTCGGGTCTTTGTGAAATTCGAAAGACGTTCGAGATCCCTCAGGACCTACCATTGTATGCTCTGAAAGATGATCAGACGCCGATGTTTCTCCGAAAGGGTTCGTTTGTTTGCACTGTAGAATACTTCAGACTAGAGTCCATTATATTGTTCTCGATGAGATTTGGGGTGTTTTGGATTTCCTTGGAATCCCACTGGCCCAGTTGGTGCCCAATGGGTACATGATTATCCTTTTTATTTTGATAAGAGCGAAGGATATTGGCGTCTGCATGACTCTGCGGGTGATATAGTTGTTGGCTTTTCCTCAGTTGAATGACCACACTATTTGTAAGATGACATCGTCGACCTGTTTCGAAAAGTTGCTAGATGACTTCAAGTTCTAGCAGAAATACTGCTTCTGGGCTCCTTCATACTCGAAGTACATCAAGTTCAGGGTTCGTTCGCTTGAGCGGAAGTTTAGGCCACTTCGTGAGTATAGCTTCGTCTTTTGATTTCGGTTCGTTGATTGTATGCTGATCATTGCATGTGTTTTTTTTACAGTTTGTAGGGAGGTTCCCTACTACTCCCCTTTCCTCAGAGGAGAAAGACACTATGAAAACATTATGTGATTTGCCGAAGGTGAGTGTGGAGGAAGTCATATGTCTTGCTAACTTCAGCCGCAGTGGTATATGGGCAGCTGGCACGTGGCCGCCATTCTTTATCGAACACTAAAAGTTAATTCTAAAGATGGGGACCCTTCCAAAAGAGGAAGACTTCAAAAATTAAGGCTCCTGCTTCATCTAACACAGAGAGGCTTTCTGAGACACTTGCCTTTTTTTATAAGTTTGAAGAGGTCCCGTACTAGGATTGAGCCGACTCCCAAATGGTATGCTCCATTGAGGGAAGAGCGTGAACCTAGTCAGCCTGATAGGGTAGAGGCTAAAGTATCCAGCTGGATGAGGGACCATCTGTGATTAGCAGGGTTTGAAGATGCGTCGAATCTAAGTACCGAGCAAGCTAAAGCTTTGAGTGAGAAGCTGATGTTGGTTGTTGTTGCGGCTTCTACTGACGCTGACCACTCCGAGACCGTTCTGTTGAAGGTTTTTGATGAGGATTTGTCTGAGGTCCCAGAGTCTAATCACTCCACTGATAGATCATCCGACAGTGGCTACGGTGAAGTAGGCCATCCTTTTTGTACTCCGCATTGTTTTTCATCTCGTTCTAGGCCACATATCAGGGTGATGGAGGGTCTGTTGGACAATTCGCTTCCACCTCTTCCTTCGGGTTCCACTGAGTCATCTTACAATAAAGGGTCGGTTTCTGGTGACAAGGGGAAGGCTGCGAAGGAGGGCCTGGGTGCAGTGGTGACTACAAAGGGGGGTGCTGGTGTAGTTTCGCGTTCAAGGAAGCTCCAATTGGATTAGCGGATAAGTTTGTTTGTTCCGGATGTAGTGAACATGAGCAACCAAGCTTGGCACCAGGAAGTTGACATGGACTATGCTTCAAGTAAGCATATAAGTAGGAGCTATAGTTGGCTAATGGACCACGCTCTGAAGCCTGAGGAGGATACGATGGAAGGGCATATGGATAAGGGTTTGAAGCACCTTATGCTAGGGATGTCTCATTTGAGCCAAGTGACCGTTGCTCGGATGGAGGTTGAGGTGGCTCATGAGAGGGTGTACACCATGGAACGTGTCTTTTCGAATATGCAGAAGTTGTATTTTGATGCTCTTTTTGAAATTGAGTTGCTGAGGAAGCAGATTGAGGAGAGGAGGTTGGAGCAGTCAGCCATTGTTGCTGAGACTCAGAGAGTTCGTCTGGATGCCTTGAGTCTGATTTGGCAGAGGCAGTGTCCGCAAGAGATGGATTGAAACGAGAGTTGGATCTGCTCCACCATGATTTAGAGGTTGCGCAGGAAGCTGTGGCTAAGACACATTCTGATTTGCGGACTTTTGCTGAGGAGAGAGCCATACAAGAGATTGACTGGGCTGCCCAGAGGCAGTAGTTAGAAGCTGACATGAAATTCAACGCTCGAGTGGCGAGGAAGGCTAAGGAACAACTTCAACTGGAGCAACATGAGTTCATTGTTGTTAAGAGTAGTCTAGCTACAGAACAGTCTCAGGTTGATGCACTGACTGGCAAGCTGGAACGGTTGGAGAGTGAACTTGTTTAAGTGAAGGCGCGTGAGGAAGAACTTATCAAGGCGCATGAGGAAGAACTTATCAAGGCGCATGAGGAAGAACTTCTCAAGGCGCAAGGCAAATGAGAATTCCACTAGGTCGTGCATGGAAGATTAGAGCTGCTGGTGCTGATGAAGGAAGAACATCTGGAATGAGACCTTGAGTATTATAAGAAGATGTCATACGTAGACTTAGTAGTAGTCTCTGAATCATCAAAAGAAGAGGACGACCAGAATGATGCTTAGGCTGAGGCGCGTGTGGACGCAACTCCCACTCCTTCCTTGTTAAGCTTAATTCTACTGTTTCTATACCTCCTCCTAATGAGGAGTGGACTTTGTGCTCTTGTACTTTTATTTCAACAGTTAATGGAAATAAATTTATTTTGAGTACACTTTATGCTCGTATTGTGTTCGGTTTCCCTGTTTCGCGCTTTCCATTTTCCTTTGTCGTTTTACTTTGACACAGGTCTGGTTGGTTCAGCAAGAAGCCAAACGGTCTGTCTGCTATTGAGAATTTGACCATTTCTGTCACAGATGATTCTGACATGTTCTTTTGTGGGGACTCAGAGTCACTATCGCTTAGTTACACCCAACAGTGGGTGTTCTTCGGATGATTTAGTAGTGGGCTACGCTTCCCAGGCTGTAGCTCATCCTTAAGGTAAGCCATTGGGGACTTAATTAACGAATCTGACTGTTATTTTCGATTGCTGGCATGAGTGAATTGGAACAATCCAATTTCAAACTGATAATGCAATCACAGAGAATACTGGAAGATGATATTGCAGTTTCAACATTAATCAAGCATTATCAAGATAATCACAGAAAGGGAAGACAAAGAATTCACAGGGAGGAATGATTTATTTGATTGGAATGTAAAGGTTACAATGGTCTGATAGACTAGAATGTATTAGGCACAATTCGAGATTGCCAATCTCCTACACTTGTACAATGTGTTTACAAAAATGAATCAATGCTTTCTGTTACAGAATCCCCTACTTATATCAGTTCCTAAAAGTTCCTAATGCCTTTATAATTCTCCATAAAGCACAAGACAACACTGCATTGATATAGCAACAATGCCACAACAGTTTTGTGTAACCATCCAGACTTCCAGACTTGCTAACAGATAACCCCCCAGATTTCCAAGCTTGCTAACAGACTTGCTAACCACTTGCAAACTTGCTAACAGACCTGCTAACCAACCATAATGTAAAAACAGCATGAGTATATCTGCAAGAAATGCATCAAGCTCTTTAGCTAGCACATCAAACACAGCACCCTTCCAATCAGCTGTAAGATAAATTTTAACCCTGCACAAGCCACACCTCAAGTTAATACTCTTATTTTGCTTATTTCACTTGTGAAAAAAAAAATTAACTATCTTTTTAGCATTTTATTCACTGAATTCTAACAAACAAATGAGGTTTACGTCTCCACTTCATGAAAGGTTTCACCTCAGTTCCCGATTACGATTTTTTAAACCTTGATTCTAACATAGACTCCATTGAGATGTCCAATGCCAATTGTCAGTGAAAGGGAAGCACATTTTTTGAAAAATACAGGTAAGAGATAATAGCAAGCTTTTGAATCATATGACTTGAGATGCTCATCTAATCCTATTATTCTCTCCAGCTACTTTTCACCTAAAAGGGATGTTCAAGAAATTCAATCCTATAACTAATGTTTATTCTGTTCACACTTGTTATGGTGAGTTCACTCATGATGTGAACAATACAATTGTAGAACATGAGAAACTTCTCCCTAGGGACATATTATAAAAATTAAAAAGGCACACGGCATACAACCATTCTTTCAGGTGTTTCTTAAGTAGATACAAAGAGGCACATAAAGATCAAACAAATTTAGACTTTGCTTACTTCGTACTCTTCAAATTCGTAGTCCTCAATCATGACTATGCTAGGTTGGCCACTTGGAAGTGGGCGAAGCAAACCCCGTGCCTCTTCCCATGTCAGTCTCAGCGCCAGCTAATGTTCCCATCAACTGAGTGCAAATGGTCCGACATGGCACTTAGGTGAGGATCTGAACTTCTCTTCAGGGGCTGAAAAAGGGAAAAGTTACATAGTAATTAATTATTGTTGTCATGCTATGATTGATAACAGAAACTATGCTAATTTCCTAAATGTGTCTTACTAGCAAGTGGCAAGAGTAGAAATGTTTACCTGCAAAGTTACACAATTTGATGCTTTTCAAAACCCCATAACAAGTTTTCCTTCAGGATCTAGCCTGCTGAATGTCACTGCAAAGAATATCATTTAGAACCAGGAAAAGAAATGAAAAGCCAGCAAAATTACAATGCATAACTTCCATAAAACGATAATAACATGATTCACATTTAGCAATGCAGGAACTGCAAGGAGAGTTCTTCATCTGACTTTTTCAAGAAAAGTAAAATTCCATAACCACCTCACATTTAGCAATACAGGAAGTGCTAACAAGGAGAGTTTACTATATGGGCAGAACATACCCACCATCAACTGTTAATAACAGGGCACAGTGGCACCAGTTCCGTTCAGTTCAGGCACAGTGGCACAGTGGCCCAATCCAAGATTTTAACTTCAGCAGGGTAATAAGCCTGAAAATTACGGCAGAAATGTTACAGAGTGTCAGCTATATCCCAAAGTAATTCAACACATGCTTATGGTGTATGCACAGTTTTAAGCATGTCCATTTATGATGAAGAGTATTCAAGAGAATTGTGAAGGACAAGCCAAATGAAGAACTTGATCCTTCACATAATAGGAGATTAACCATAGTAAGCACATAGTAGATAGCACGAAGGCCTCATCCAAAATCACTAATAGAAACATATAAAAAGACATTCACTAGCTTAGTGAACAAAATTACTTTCTAATGAAAATATGGCCTTATTTTCTCCAATATTATAATGTTCCTTTATTTTTTTGACATTTCTTTGATGCTTTCATAATGACGTAACATTCTTCAATACCTATTGATGGAAGAATGTTAGGCACGCACACTGCAGTAGGACAAGAAAAAAATTTATTGAACAAAAAAAACTGCTGAAAAATGGACAGGTTGTGTGAGCTGCTTAAGATCATAAACAAGCCAGATGGCTAGCACGTCTTTCTTAATACCATAAACACACCATGGTAAATTAGAGACACACTGCGACACGTGGGGGTTATAAGACAACGCTTGATACAACTTAATCAAGAAGCAAACAGAAGAATGGACTACCTCTAGTAAACATTTCAACCAGTTGTTGCCGGACCCTTGGCTTGGTGTGCTACTTCTAAACATTCCTTGGCTCAGTGCACCTTTGATTGAAGGTAAAAGCTTCCGGTTGTCGCATTATGCTCAAACAATGTATCATACTTCTGTATGTATCATAGTACATAAAGGTAATCAATTATCACTTTATAAATGATAGACACAACTCAGCAACTTGTAACACGAATACTGAACAGATATATGCTAACACACAAACCTGTAAGACCTGTTCCCATGAGGATCCTTCAACTACACCTAAAATTTGTCTTGCCTCGACTTCAGTCATCGTCTTGCTTGCTCTTCGGACAGCATTCTGCACTGTTTCTTGTGCAACACCAGATTTTGAGGCATCTGCCATAACAGAGAGTATTCACTATTCAGGAAGTTTCATTGACACAAAATCACCATACTCACCCAATAGAAGCAAAAACTTTAGATAAAATTTTAGAAATGCTTCTATTGGTCAAGATAAGATGAAATGCACACGACCCGTCAAATTTACAACCTCCTCATCCTCACGAATTAAGAGGCCTGCCTAACTAGAACTTCCACCTGTACCTACGTCAATTTCAGCAAATCTTGCCTAGTCAATTTTTCAAAGGGAAGAGAACATTATATCCAACTATCTTCATTATCTTCAAAGGGAAGCCATCAGAAAGCTTGATGATAAATGAGTGGGCATTAGCAACTCTGGCAGCCTCTACAATCTCAGCAAAACTAGCATCAGGCCTTCCCAGAAGCAAATTTTCTTTAATGGTTGTTGCAAACAGCGCAGGTTCTTGGCTCACAAGACCGATCTATTGCCTCAACCACCTTAACTTGAGTGTCTTAATGTCTTGCCCATCTACCAGAACTTGCCCTATAGCGACATTCATTAACAAAGTTTTTTTACACATGAAGTTCGTGACTAAAAACGCAAATAATTTCAAAATACCAGACAAGTTACATTAAATTTGCTATACAAAAATCCAAGCATTAAAATTTGAAAAGATGCATAATGTGAAGCAATTGATTAATTACCTGAAGTAGGATCGTAAAATCTTTCAATGAGGGAGACAATAGTGCTCTTCCCAGAGCCACTACTTCCAACTAAAGCTATGGTCTTCCCTGCTGGAACATTTAGATTGAAGTCATTAAGAATTCGAATATCAGGCCTTGATGGGTAAGAGAACTCGATGTTTTTCAACTCTACATTGCCTGTTAGGGTCTCTAACTTTGAGCCCGATTCAGCATTTCGGTCAATAATTGGCTTGTGATCAATAAGGATAAGGTGTAGCCTTAGGAATCCTTGCTCTCTCCTCCTGAATCTGTTTATGTTGAATTTCCTCCATGAGCTTCCTTTCTTTCTCTGCACCCCTTTCCTGATGTTAGGCAAGGCAAACGGAGCATGTAAGTGAAAAAACGTTACATTTTAAACTCTGACCAAAATGCATTTGTGTGGTTTATAAGGAAATGTTGTCTAATATACCTCCGTCTGAAGACGGAATGGGTTCGGTCTAGTCAGTCGTAGAAGTTGGTGATTATGACGGGGTTCAGAATTCAAAGAAAGCTGTAGAACCAAAATAAAAAATAAGAACCACTTTTTTCATAACCAAGAGACTATAAGTAGAGTGCAGCGAGCAACTTCAACTTACTTTATCAAAGAGGTCGGCAACTGCTCTTGTTGGTGGGATCCTTTCATCTGTGGCAAAAGTGAACTCCTGAGGTACAGTAACTTGACGTTTTGCATTACAATATATTCCCAAGTCTCCTTTACTTTCAAAAATCAGCAAAATAGTAGCCAAAATATTTAGAATACCTGAAAAGTAACTATTACTATTCGAAGTGTTACTTAAAAATAAGTAGAGCAGCCTGACCTTTTTATTAAGTGGCCTGGCCTTGAACTTCGGTATCTTCTCGAGTTCTTCTTTCTCCAACTCTTCAGTACTTTTAACTCTGACCAATTTAAGATAACAATGCCCATCATCAATCAACAATTCAACCAGGCTTAGAAATTCAAAACAACTTGAAATTCCAAAACAGTGAGGATTAAGGAACCAACAATGTAAAATCCTTTTAAATAGATGGCTACTTACTTCGGGGGATGTGCTCGAAGTAAAGTTTCTAGGCGCGACATTTTTGCTTCTGTAAGCTTATGAGGATCCCACTGATTCTGTCCGTGCAGGAACACCAGGTTTTGACTTGTGGGGTAGATTTTGTGTTTTGGGATTTAAAATCTGGGATAGCAACAATATATTAGCAAACCCAAAACTCTAGTATAACAAACAGTGCTTGATTTCTTGCGAAAAAAGAGAAGCAATCTTTTAAGACACTGACCTGTCTGGTTCTTCCACCTTCCAATTTCTGTCTCTTAATTGCTTGATTTTCTTGAATAAAATGATCAGACGCTTTAACTGGCTTCTTTGCGGTAGTAGCACTATGAATATTAACAAGTCCAATTAGTTTCTTCACTTACGTGAGTAGATATATCCGTGAGACATCAACTGTAATAGAACTAAAAATAAATAAAATAAACACTAACCTTCTCACAGGCGTTGGCTTCCCGCATTTCATTTGTGATAGTTGGCACTGGTTTCTGAGTTTCAGAGCAGATGGATTTTTAACCAAACTAGCTATCTTTTTAGCTGTTTGGTTAGTTCTAGTGCCGGTGAGCCGTGGATCACCTCTCTTAGGAAGCATTTGTGGCTTTGGTGTGCACAATTCAGTTCCTGTTGAAGCATCAAGTTAAAAACATGTTTTGACAAGGCATTGTAATTTCCAGAAAACATAAACTAATAAACCAAATATCACACCAACCTTGACTCATACCAACCTTGACTTGTCGGCTGCATTCTTAGAAATGTCTCCACTATTGAGTTTCGAAAATAAAACACAAATTTTTTTTTAATTATCTTCTATTTCTCGCTTTTTTGCTGGTTTTGCACGTGAGCCTCCAAACAAACAATAACAATTCTGGGGTCAGGGTAGACAAGGAGATTACACAATGGCTCAATGCAACCCTGTTCCACCAGGTACCTGCAAGGAAAATTATCAAATGAACGACGCACTAAATTGTATACTGGAAGAATAAGAGAATGATAATAGCTGGAGATGGAAAATACTTTATTTGTTCCTGGGTTCCACCAGAAGTAGCATTTGAAATTGCACATGCAGACTCTTTTTTCATATCAAATTCAGCAGTTTGAAGAAGTTGAACCAAGGGGGCAATGATATTAGCAGAAATAACAGCCTACACAATTAATGACAACTTTAAAGGATCAATTGGCATAAGATATCATATACTACAATACCAAATTATATTTTAGACGAAGATATCACGATTAGCCGTAATTGGCATAAGATATCATATACTACAATACCAAATTATATTTTAGACGAAGATATCACGATTAATGAAAACTTTAAAGGATCAATTCTTCTTTACCTGTATTTTAGACGAAGATATCACGATTAATGACAACTTTAAAGGATCAATTCTTCTTTACCTGTATCTGATCCTTGTTCCCAGCTGTGATATTTGAAATGGTCCAACAAGCTTCTTTCTTAAAGCTCTTTTTGTGGTTGTTCGTCAACAAGCTAAGAAGGCATGGGAGTGCTTGTTGGTTGATAATGAACTACACAAAGGGCCAAAAATTTGTCAAACTGTAATCCAGGATAACAAAGCGCAGTAGTGCTTATAAGATACAGAAAGAAGGCTGACATATTATGATAAAAAAATATGTTCATGTTGACAATTATCACAAGAGATAAGGCCCATTACCTCTTCAACATTCTGAGCGGTTTTTGCGGAAGCCTCCATGAAAATCAAGCCATGCTCCTTAGCAAACTGCTTGCCTTCCTCTGTGCTCACATCTCTTCTATGAGCAAGATCACACTTGTTTCCAATGAGCATAATTGTCATGTTTGCATTTGATCCATTGGTGTTTTCCAGTAACTGCAACCTTTCCAACAATCCTACTCAACAAGGAATGACATGCTTAAAAGTTTTTGATTGTATACCCAAAATATAAACATACACATATCTTAGAACAATGCAAATAAACTTTGTATTATTTTCTCATTAACTGCATATAAGATAAATAAAAAGATGCAAAATGCAATAACCTTCATAAAAAGGTTGCAAATTTTACAACAAAGTAGTTGATTTAGAATGGAAAAATGTTCCCAAACATAATTTAAGTCTATAGATACTTACCTTAAAATGAACAATCACGTGCCCGTAGTGTATTTTACTCAGCTCCTCTTTTGCTGCCACCATTACAATGCTTCCAACATAGTTGTAACTATCAATCATCAAGTTCCACATGATTTTTACACCATACGAAGAAATCACCAACGTCCAAATCCCCCATCATGTCTCTTTTTTTATCACTCTTGTAAAGTTTCACCTCAGTCCTGAATTTGAAGCATAAGGAAAGTCTGATCTCTGTTGCAGGGTTCAATGATCCATGACAAGCGCAAGAGAATCGATGGATAGGATCTACAACCTCTATTGCTATCGCAATGACATTCTTTTCCCAATCACAAACTTTGTAAGTCCTTGACACTGAAGGAACTGGGTTGCTTGGAGAAGGAAACCTCGCAACACCTTGAGAAGATGATGGTAATGGAGATGGTGGTAATGGAGATGGAGGTAATGGAGATGGTGGTAATGGAGATGGAGGTAATTGATTTTCTGGTTGCCTAGTCGATTGTGCACGGGATGACGGTGTATCTTCAGTTCTTTGTGTCCGTCCTTGTGTTCCCTCACTTGTTGATGGTCTCACATTAGTTCCACTTTCAAGTCTCTCTCCTATCCATCTAACATTTTCTTCCAATCTATCATATTTTTCGCTAAATTTTTTTACTTCCAATGTTTTATCCAAAAGCAATGAACGAGCGGGAAGTGCAACATCGTACTTCCTTTTAGAGACGGTGGTTCCAACACAACGAGTGCGTCCCCTCGCTTCTTGGCCAAACACTTGGCTTAGAGGATCATCATCAATAGTGAGGTCAGTGGTACCCTGGGTTAAAGATTCTTGCAAGGCGGCTTTTTTTGCTTTAACTTGTTCCTTCAAAATAATGAAAAAATCGCTAAATCAGGAAACAAATAATATTCAAACAACTACAAAGTAAATTAAGAATTGTGTATAAAAGACATCATTGGGCACATACCATATATAGTTCAGCACCATGCGTGGGTTTTCCATCCTTTCCCATGTGACAAACAATCCATATGTCAGTGCGTGTGACTGGTTCCCCATCACGGTTCTTCTCAACCTATATACTTGAAAGATTAGTCTCAACCTATATAGTTAAATGATTATTATTGTACTAGTAGCTAGAAACTCAATTACCATTTCATACTCTACTTCTGCAGCACTCTTTTGGCCACCCCCCATACATACTTTGAAGCCTTTTTGTTTTTTGCATTTTGGGCTCTAATTGCCTTCGCTTCAGGGGTGCTCTCGTAGCGAACAAACTCCTTCCAATCCTCCTCTCTTACATCATTTGGAACATGTTTCTCTTGTTCCTCAATGGTAGGATACTTATCCAAATAATTCTTCCTAAGATCTGCCTTGAACCTTCTATAATATTCAGGCATTTTCAAATGCACACTCCATTTCACATAATTTGGGATGTCGTATTCACACTGCAAATAAGCCATTGAGATATAAGTTGACAATAAAATAAGACATTATGAAAATCAATGATGTAAAATCTCACCTTAAGGCCATTCCACACATCCTCTTTGTAGTTGTCTGTAACATGGTGCCAACCCTTGAATTTGATGGTCACAAGGGTTTCAACAAGCTTTCCAATGTTTTTATTGAAATTTTTAGCACCATGTCCAACTGCTAAACCGTGGACATTGAACTGTATGGTCTTTTTAACTTCACTGTCATCATTTGTAGATGTAGTGACATCAATGGTGGAGAGATTGCCGCGAGTACTATCCATTTCTATCAATTATCCTACAACATGAGGAAAATGAATCTATTTTAGTTTTAGGGGGCAAACAAATAAATTACACGAAAGGAATTTCTTGAGAAAAAATATACTAAGGATGTAATAAAATGAATCTATTTTAGTTTTAGAGAGCAAACCAATAAAATGATGAATGTAATATTGTACTATACTCTGGAAATCTTATTAAAGTTGTTCTTAAGACATTATAAGTTGCATTTTATAAAAGCATTTAAAAATAATGGGAAAAAATATATGTTTCTATTATTGTTTGCCTGAAGTAAAGTTTACTAGGACTTGACTATTGAACGGGAAGCACCAATCACTAAATGATGAAAAATCCACATACAAAGAAAAAAACCCTCATTGATTTGGACTCTGAATTAGATACAGTAATAAAATTTTTGTTAAAACGGAAATAACTCTCATCCTATAGATTGTCCATTTATATTTGTAGCTGAGAACCTGATTAATAACATGAATTCTTCCCTTTCCAAATTCAATGGTTAGACCATGCATCCCTTCTAGTTGAAGAGACTCGTAATCTTACTAAACTTCACTAGTTGCCAAGTAATGCTGGAGTTATTACATTGAGTGTAGGAATCTGCACTCTGCATGTATTATCTTTTAGGAGATCTTTTGAGCAATTAAAGATAATAGTTTAAGCTTTCCAGCTTAAAAAACCTCTCGGTCAAAATGCATTAAAAGTAAGCACGCAACTAGATGGAAAGCATAACAAAATGAAAAACAAAAAACATTGAGAGTTCAAAGAAAATACCGAAACTGAAAGTAAGCACGCAACTAGATGGAAAGCATAAGAAAATGAAAAAATAAAAAACATTGAGAGTTCAAAGAAAATACCGAAACTGAAACCATATGTAGCCGTCAATGCTTTGTTTACTATGATAATTCCAATGGAGAAAGCATAAGAAAATGAAAAATAAAAAACATTGATAGTTCACAGAAAATACAAAAATTGAAACCATATGTAGCAATCAATGCTTTGTTTACTATGATAATTCCAACAGAGCTAACAATATTGAACATCCATGAGGCTGCATCTAATGTTGCTTTCCTGTCAGCCTTGCTTATAGTTGTTCTTAAGAATAAAATTCGAAAAATCACACTACATAGCACATGGAAAGCATAAAAAAGAAATAAACATTGAATCCTTGTCAAATATACCGATTCTCATGTCAATTAAGTTTGATTTTGCCCGTTGTGTAGCAATTATTTTGTTAGCAATTACTTTTTCTATGAGCATGAATATTTGTCATCACCTTCAAATTTTCTAATTAGAGGTGATAGTTCAAAGAAATAAGCTCTTGGACATGATAATAACAAAATAATATTTTCAAGGAAAGAAAACCATTTATGGCCTTTTCATTGGAAAGTCATTTTACAAGCGATAACAATTTGATATATAAGAGATTAATTTAAGATGTAATACCAGTTGCCCATATTGACAAAGTTTATAGTCCATTGGTTGGTTAGAGATTTTCCATGGTGCGAGTCGTCACACACACTAATACTTATTGCAGAAATCCAAATCTAGGTTCAAACTTAAGACCCTGGATTCCCAACAAAGTGTTTACAAGTTAGAATGTTCATATGATGTTACACTCAGACTACTACAGGGTGGAAGAGTTGAGAAGTACTCATTCATACTCAGAAGAATATCTATTCCTTTATATGTTGGTTGGAATCATGAGAATGGATGAACAAATTGAGAAAATGGTGGCACTTGTGGTCCTAACTACATTTGACTAGCTACCATGCAAGTTCAAAATTAGGTCTGACGTACCATGTCATGTACCATATAACATACTAAATACAACTGTTCCACGTATGTATGTGAATTCCCTTCTAAATATCATAACCAACCAACCCAATTAAATTTTCCTACAAGGAAAGGAAAGAGACTCCAATTTTAAGTAAGAGGTTCAACCTAGCTAAAACCTTGAGCTAGAAATGAAAACCAAAAACCACGCTTATAGTATTTCCAGTCCCCACGCTTCATACAAAACCAAGTAGGTGAAAACACACAACCTAACCGAAAAGGCCTATAAGAAACATTTTTACTTGGTTTTTTTCCTTTACTTGACCAAACGAAACTTGTCGACCACCATCTAGTTGTAGCAAAATTAACTTTTTCAGAGGATGAACAAGTCATACTCACTGTGAATTTCAAACAACTAAGGTGAAACACAAATCTCGATGAATAATGATTTTGTTTACCTTTGCCAAATCAGAAATGCAATTGAAACCTGGAGAAAATACCTAATTACACCAAGCCCAGGCTACTGGGATCACACATAGTCCAGTCAAGGACCCAAAATATACTTCTCCCACTGCTAATCATCACCTGCAACGTTGTCTTATTCTAGCAACCCTCGTGGTTTTAAGGTTCTATAACCATATTGAAACTTGTGAACTATAAACTCGACTATGAAATCAAGTTGAAATCAGCTTTAATAACGTCAAATTCCAGATACAAACCCTAATTTCAAAAAACATCTAAATAAAACCTACAGATTCAAAAAACAATTCAGGAACCCTAGAGATTCATAACCTCTAAATAAAAAAAACTCTAGATTCAATAACCCTAATTTTATCAAAAAGAAAAGAGAGAGAGAGAGAGAATACATGTACAAGAGAATGGTTTCGAGGTTGCAGTCGCTGATCGATTTTGCAAATGGTTTGGAGGTTGAAGACGCCGAGTAAGGAGGGAAGACCAAGGAAGGAGGAGAGGAGGGAAGTCGAGGGAGGAGCAGGGAAGTCTAGGGATGGAGAAGGGAAGTCGAATGGAGCAGGGAAGTGGAGTCGAGAGGAGGGAAGTCGAGGGAGCAGGGAAGTGGAGTCGAATGGAGGGAAGTCGAGGGAGGGAGCAGGGAAGTTGAATGGAGCAGGGAAGTGGAGTCGAGAGGAGGGAAGTCGAGGGAGCAGGGAAGTGGAGTCGAGTGGAGGGAAGTCGAATGGAGGGGAAGGTTGAAGTCGAGCGCCAAAATAGTCCGCCCAATTTTTTTTTTCAGCTTTTTAGGTTGCCACGGTTTTTAGCCGTTGCTACTAGTAGCCACGGTTTTAAACCGTGGCCAAGTTTTTTTTGCAATGGTTTTATTCCGTTTCTACTATTACCCATGGTTTTTAGCCGTTGCTAGTAGTACCCACGGTTTTAAGCCGTTGCTAATAGTAGCCACGGTTTTGAGCCGTTGCTAGTTATAGCCACGGTTTGTGGCCGTGGCCAATAAGCCAACGATTTTCAGCCGTTGCTAATTTTTTTCCACGATTTTAAGCCGTTGGTCATTATAGCTACGATTTTTAGCTGTGGCAACTAAACCAACGGTTTAAAACCGTAGCCAGCTCAGCATAGCTAAACTGGTCTTTTGGTGTAGTGTTAGTCGAAAATGACTAGGCTTCCACCTTCCAAACCATCTATACTCGTGTAGTGGGGGTTACAGGTCTTGGCCTTGATTAGAAGCTGTCATTGTTAATCATCACTGGCTAGTCTTACCTGATCGGGTTCGATGACCGTTGTCTGCATCTCCACTAGGGTCTGCTTGCGGGGTCTGTTTGATTAGTCTTCATCCGATTCGATTCCATGAACGACATAGATTATGCCCGGAGTCTCTTTCTCAATCTCATTGATTGTCTTTCCCATATCCCTGGGTTGGTCTGGTATCTTCTCTACACCCAGGATTTGCTTTAGTTTGCCCCTGCGGATCTATTATTCGATCTCGTACCTAAGACTGTTGCAATCATCAATATCATGGCCACCCTCCTTATGGTATGAGCAGTACTTGCCGTTGTCACGTATTGAGGGGTCTTTATGCTGCTTAGGGGGCAACTTTAGACCTTTCCAGTTTTTCATGGAATTCAGAACGTTCGCTAAGCTAGAATTGAGGGGGGGGGTCATGGATCTGGATCAAACGTAGTTGGAAGCCTTCTCTAGCCTGACCTGATTTGTTATTGTTGTGCTTTCGGTTGCTCATTTCTTGGTCCTCTCGCCTTCTTCCTTCCTTTCTGTCCTTAGGAGCAGAGAGCCCCTTCTCGACTTCTGTTTCCTTCTTCGTTGTTCTCATCTCTTCTAAGGTGATGTACCTCTAGGCTCCCTTCAGGAGTTCTTCTATGTCCAAAAGGGTTCCAAGGTGAGAAAGTCATAAAGCTTTCCATCCCGAGCACGTGGCACTCTCTTAATGTCACATTGAATTTTTGATTCAGATAGAATATGTAGTGCGGGTCTTTCCAGAGACGCTGACTTCCGACATATCGCGTCAAAAATCTTTGGCCAGCGTTTTGAACGAGTCAATCGACTTTGGCGGGAGGATGTGGAACCATGTCAATGCTGACTTCTTTAGGCTGTTAGGGAAAGTTCTGCACATCACTGACTTAGATCCTTCTTTGAATGCCATTAGATGATGGTAATGGCGCAAGTGATAGAATGGATCGGTAGTCCCGCTATAAAAATTGAGCTTTGGAGGCGTGAACTTCTTTGAAAGAGCCTCGTTCATGATACGGGCTATGTGATAGTCACATAATTATTACATAATATACCCCTTAATTTATACATGTTAGTGTTTCGATTCTTATATTTTATAATAATTATTTCGTTTTTATCTCTTTTCAGGAATTTGCGCTTAAACGATGAAATCATATTAAGACGACTGTATAAGGATTTAACGTGGTGGTACAAAGTAGAGAGAGAATCACTTAACCTAAAACCAAAACCTAAACCTATAAACTAAATCCATAAACCTAAGCCCAAAGCCTAAGCCTAAGCCCAATACCAACATCCACCAACATTCTCCCAACAACCATGTTCTCCCATGTTCTCCCAACAACCGTGTTCTTCCATGTTCTATCCCATGGATCTTTCTCTATAAATAGAAGAGAATAGGATGAGAAGTGGGGAGAAGAGAAGGGAAAAGAACATAATTGAAAATCAAAACCTCCTCCTCTCAAAGTGATTATCATCACAAGCCACCACTTTTCCAACTCCACCACCACGCCCTACTCCTCTTCACTGTCCAAACAAATCACGAACCACCAACACCTCCGCCGAACAGCACCACAACAGGTCACGAACCGCCACCCTCGCCAGAGCTCGCAACCGAGCAGAAACAGCCGCGAAAACAGGGAGTTTCCTCTCCCTGTTTCTTCGTTGAATTTGCAATTTTATTTGTATTTTCTTCACTTCGTTCTTCTTTGCAGGTTCTAGGATCACGTTAAGGACGAAGGAAGCCGCGAGAATCAGGCCGGAACAGTCGCGACAGAGTCGCGAAAACAAGGAGTTTCTTCCCTGTTTCTCTCTGTTTCAATTGCTATTTTTTCGTGGTTTTCTTCACTCTATCTCATCTTTTGCAGGTTCTAGCGTCACGAGGGAGTCGAGGGAAGCCGCGAGGAGCGAGAACCAGGCTGGGAAAGCCGCCGTCTCGCTGGGGAAGACAACCGGCTACTGTGCGGCACTGTAGTAGCACTGTAGCAGGGAGGGAAATTTGAATATAAATTCGATTTTGGCTATTTTCACCCCTTGATTTGTTCTGTACCACCACAGAGCGAATTAAGGGCCATTTCCTCGGGATTCGTGCACACCCAATCGTCGATTTGCTGTTCGACACCATATCGAGTTTGTGACAAACCAATTGGGCTGTAAAAATTATTTTAAAGTTATTTTACTGAATGGTTTGCTTAATTGTCATTACAAGTTATTTCTGAATTTTGATAATTTGCTTCCACCTTGCATTTTCGAGTAAGTAAACTTGATATGTTTGGTAGTTAGAATTACCCTTTATTAATATTCAAAGCATGTGCTAAAAAATTATTAAGCTTAAACTTTGATTAAGTGTGCCCTAAAAAGACATTTAATACTTAGTAAAAGCATATTTGCTTGAAATAACTTGTGAATGTTTGATAGAAACATGATATAAGCCTAATTGGATTATAACGATCATATATTCGGTGTAAGCAAGGGATTCTCATCCCTAAGCTTCTCGTATTTAAATTCAGTAATTTAGATTTAAATATATTTTTGTTAGCTCATCGGTGAATCCAAGCCACACAAAATCCATTCCATCCATCTTATCATTTTATTTTGTTTTATTTTTCTTATCTTTAATTTATTTCTAGTTTAGATTTAGAAATGCTGTAACCCCATTTTCTCTAAATTAGTTTAATTAAATTCTAAATTTCAATTACATCCACCTTCTTCGTGGGATCGACCCGTACTTGCCGTTGTCTACCAGTTAGGCACCGTGCACTTGCGGTTATTACAAGTAGGCTGAATTAACCTATTAATTTAGGTTAGTTAAAACCTGCATCAAGTTTTTGGCGCCGTTGCCGGGGAAGGTAGCATTGTAATTGAATTTAAGATTTATTTTCACTAATTATAAAAAGCAAAAAAAAAATAAAAATAAAAATTCATTTTTTTATTTTTATTTTGTTATTTTTACACTCATTTTGTGTTTGATTTTGCAGATTACACGCTTCTCGAGGATATTGGACGATCCTGCAAAAGATCAAGCAAATTTTTATTTTTTATTTTTGTGAGGAGAGTTTTAATTTTATTTTCACCTCGTTTTACGAGTGTGTGGTGTAATAATTTTTGAGAACTTTACTATTTTCATTTTGTTTAATCACAAAAAAAAAAACCCAAAATTTTCTAAGTCAAAAGAAGTTATATGGAAACAATTTTAATTGTTACCCAATAATTTTTATGATTTAGAAATTCGACTTCTAAGACCAAGACCAGTAAATTTATTTGCATGTGCTTGTGTGTTGATTGAAACGGATAAAAAGAAGTCGGATTTTTTTTTTTTGAATTGTGCTAACTTTTGTGCAGATTGGAATACGCACACTGTAAGTATTTCTATCACACGCAATGTATTAGCGACCAGGGTGCTTGTTGTAATTGTTTGAAATTGTGTGATTGGTTGTTAAATTCTGTAATTGTGGATGCTAAACTTTAGTAATTCATAATAAGCAGACCCAGCTTATAAATAGAAATTGGTGGGACTTGATATCCCCACCTCATCACTCCAGCTGTGTGCAACCAATATCCTAACATAATTAAAATCAATTAGCAAGTTAGATAGAGCATTTTTTAGGTACGGTGTTCATAGGACAACCAAGACCAAGGTGAATCCAATAATTTTGTGTTGACCCAAGCTAAAAGTGACGATGAGTTTAATCATTCAATGAACTCCGAGAGGCCACTGCCACAAGGGTAATTTACCCGGTACGCCGAGTCATAAGTAAGCTACGATCCACAAGAAGGATTGGTGTAACCAACAGTTTTCGGTTAGGAACACAAGCCTCAAGTGTGCATTTAACATCACATCGTTCTCACATCTATTGGCTTACAGAGCGGTAGCACAAGGAAGTACTTAATTGGACCATTGTGACCTCCTTCTCTTGTGCGATAATCCGGTTTCTTTGAAACAAAACTCTAGCCTACTGATTTTGAACTTTGCGGTGTAAAGTGTATACTCTTAGGATCAACTTGTAGCACCCATTATTCTTTCATAAAGATTACATAAGAAATAATCTGTCCCCCAAAGATAAGAAGATAATTAATCTCAAAAACACTAATTGCTTAGGGAGGCATTTTTTTTCTTGTGCATCAATTGATTGCTGATTGTGTTTGAGTCTGTGCGTGAATTTTTTTAAGGTTAGCAAACATTTCAACCCTCACTTGGTGTAGACTTGTTTATGCGTATTTGGGAACGGGATTCAAGGGGGCGACTAATTAAAGAGGACCCTGTAGAGTTGTTTGAAGTCCCCATTGACCTTCTAGAATCATTCTCATTATCAAGTGAGACCACTGAAATGGCCGAGGAGAGAGCATTTAAGGATTATTTTTCTCCACGTTCCAATAACACCCCATCTTGCATTGTCTTGCCTGAGACCGCTGCAAGTAGCTTTGAGCTAAAACCATCAATTATCCACCTTTTGCCTTCCTTTTATGGTCTAGAAAAAGAGGATCCCTATCTTCATGTCAAAGAATTTCTTGACATTTGTGCTACTCTGAAATATCCCAATTTTTCTGATGATTTAGTTCGTCTTAGGCTGTTTCCCTTTTCTTTAAAAGATAGGGCGAAGTCATGGTTGAACTCTTTAGAAACTGGAACCATTGACACTTGGGATGTCCTATCAGGGAAATTTTTGTCAAAATATTTTCCTATTCATAAAACAAATGCCATCAGAAGAGATATATCTAATTTTCAGCAGAAAGAGGGTGAGCATTTCTATGAATGTTGGGAAAGATTCAATGAACTCATTGCTAGGTGTCCCCATCACGGCTTTGAAAAGTGGCGTTTAGTTCAATACTTTCAAGACGCGTTAACCCCTCAAAACCATCGAATGATTGACGCCACTAGTGGTGGGTCACTTATGAAAATGAGTGCTAATGAGATTTGGGAATTCTTCGAAGCTATTTCTGAAAATTCTCAACAATGGGATTATTCAAGAAAAGACGCGGATAGGCGAAAGGGTGGTTTGTATGAGGTGAGGGATACATCATCCACTCCTCGTCTTACTCCTTCTTCGAGGTTTGAAGAAGTGTAATGACGATGGCACAAAAGATTGATGCATATCTGGAAAAGTCTCAGCCATCAGTCCAAACCAATGTTCCATCCGAGGTTTGTGCTGCATGTTCAAGTTCTAGTCATTCCACATCAGACTGTCACTTGAAAAATGAGTACCCTGCTTATTTTGCTGAGCAAGTCAATGCATTCAATACTTTTAGGCAATCTGGTTATAATCCACACTCAAATTTTTACAATCCAGGTTTAGCCAAACACCCTAATCTCTCATGGGCCCATGGTCCACATCAAGGAGGCCCAGTTGTGATCCCTCAAGCTCCTCGAGCTCCAATTCCTGCTAATAGACCTCAATTCAATCAAGATGTTCCTCTCTCTAACACTTCAGAGTTTTTAGGATACATTGAACCAATTTATGCAGAGAACAGGAAACCATACTCGAACAAAACTCTCAGGCTATCACCGAACTAAGAGCACAAAACTCTCAGGCTATCACCGAAACTAAGAGCTAATTCTCAACAACAATCTCAAGCCATCCAAAAGCTTGAGATGGCTGTGAGTCCAAATAGCAAAATCCTTTCCTGAAAGAGAAGCAGGAAGATTTCCTGTCAACCCATTCAAAATCCTAAGGGCCAATGTCGAAAATAGGCAGTTCATCTCATTCACGCAATGAAGATGTCAAATCTATCATCACCCTTAGGAATGGAAACAGGTTGACAACCCAATCATTATGCTAATTTGAATGATCCTGAATCCCAATCTACGCCAAGCAAGTTACACCTCCATCTGAGAAGAGCTGATAAAGCTCATCTTCTCAGAGGATCATCATCTTGACTCTAATTCCACCAAGGCATCCTATATGCCTAGAGCCCCATTTCCATCGCGGTTAGCTCCGCAAAGAAAGGAACAAATGCAACGATATAATGGAAATTTTAAACAAGTTCAAATCAATATTCCATTACTTGAGGCCATTAAGCAACTTCCCTCTTATGCCAAGTTTTGAAGATTTGTGTACACAAAAGCGAAAGTTGAATGTGCACAAAGAGCCTTCCTAACTGAGCAAGTCAGCTCCATCCTTCAACACAAAACCCCACCCAGTACAAAGATCCTGGTTGCCCGACTATTTCATGTGTGATTGGTGATCATATGATTGAGAAAGCACTGTTAGATTTAGGGACAAGTGTTAATCTATTGCCATATTCGGTATATGAGCAATTGGGGGCTTGGTGAGTTGAAATCAACTCAAGTGACATTGCAATTGGCAGAAGATTGTCCGAGTCCCCCGCGGATGTTAGAGGATGTGATCATTAAGGTGGACAAATTTTATTTTCCTGTGGACTTTATAGTCCTGGACACACAACCTGTTAATAATCCCTCTAGTCACATTCCAGTTATTTGGGTCGTCCATTTTTGGCCAACATCAATGCTATCATTAACTGTCGAAATGAATCATGAAATTATCATTTGGTAACATGACCGTCGAACTCAATGTATTCAATGTAAGTCAACAACCTCCCGAGTCTGAGGACTACTTTGAGGTTAACATGATTGAGAGATTGACGGAACATTCATTTCCTCAGTTAATGATCCTTTAGAGGCTTGTTTGACTCATTTTAATTTAGACTTCGATATTAATGATTCCATCAGGGAAGTCAATGCCTTGCTTGATTCTACCCCTATAATGGAAACCAGTTATAAATGGAAGCCTAGGGTGGAAACTCTTCCACTCAGTGAGTCAAATCAAGTCCCTTCCGTTGAACAACCACCCAAGCTCGACCTAAAAGTACTACCTGACAACCTCAAGTATGCATTTTTAGGTGTTAACAATACCTTACCTGTTATTATTTCATCTGCATTGACTGAAGAACAGGAAGGAAAATTGTTAGATGTTTTAAAAGAACATAAAACAGCACTTGGGTGGACTATCGCGGATATTAAAGGAATAAGTCCAACCGTTTGCATGCATCGCATTCATATCGAAGATAATGCCAAAGTATCGCGTGAAATGCACGTAGACTTAATCCTAATCTAAAGGAAGTTGTCCGAGCCGAAGTGCTCAAATTGTTGGATGTAGGTATAATCTACCCAATTTCGGATAGCCCTTGGGTAAGTCCTGTTCAAGTTGTCCCAAAGAAGTCAGGGGTAACGGTAATCAAGAATGACAAGAATGAATTAGTACCAACCCGCATGACCACGGGGTGGCGAGTATGTATTGATTACCGTAAGTTGAACTTGGTCACAAGGAAGGATCACTTTCCTCTTCCTTTCATTGACCAGATGCTTGAAAGGTTAGCTGGACATGATTACTATTGTTTTCTTGATGGGTATTCCGGTTATAACCAAATCCCCATTGCACCCGAGGATCAAGAGAAGACCACATTCACTTGTCCCTTTGGAACTTTCGCATATCGGAGAATGCCCTTTGGATTGTGTAACGCACCCGCTACTTTTCAGCGGTGCATGCTTAGCATCTTTTCCGATATGGTTGAGAGGTTCCTCGAAGTGTTTATGGATGATTTCTCAGTATTTGGTGATTCATTTGATGAATGTCTACATCATTTAACTTTAGTGTTAAATAGATGTGTGGAGAAAAATCTTGTCTTAAATTGGGAGAAATGTCATTTTATGGTACGACAAGGCATTGTTCTTGGACATGTAATTTCACATAAGGGAATTGAAGTCGACAAAGCCAAAATTGATTTAATTTCGAGTCTTCCGCCTCCAAAGACGGTTAAGGAAATTAGATCTTTTCTAGGCCATGCTGGATTTTATCGGAGATTCATCAAAGATTTTAGCAAAATCGCTCGTCCTTTATGCAATTTACTTGCTAAAGACACAGTTTTTGTTTTTGATGAAGATTGTTTAAAAGCTTTTGAGAAGCTCAAACAATTATTGACTTCAGCTCCAATCATCCAATCTCCTAATTGGAACTTTCCCTTTGAGCTTATGTGTGATGCTTCCGACTTTGCACTCGGAGCTGTCCTAGGACAACGATTGGACAAAAAGCCACATGTCATTTATTATGCTAGTAGAACTCTACAAGACGCACAACTTAATTACTCTACTACTGAGAAAGAGTTATTAGCTGTAGTCTTTGCTCTAGATAAATTTCGGTCTTACCTTATAGGATCCAAAGTAATATTTTTACTGATCACGCGGCGTTAAAGTATCTTTTCTCTAAAAAAGATGCTAAACCTCGCTTAATCCGATGGGTCCTATTGCTACAAGAGTTTGATATTGAAATTCGGGACAAGAAAGGTTCGGAAAATGTTGTAGCTGACCATTTATCTAGACTTCTGGTAATCTTCTAGCGAATATTTACCATTGAATGAGTCATTTCCTGATGAGCAATTATTTGCTCTTTCCCAATTACCTTGGTATGCAGATATGTGAACTATCTTGTTACAGGTCAACTTCCTTTGAAGTGGTCCAAACAAGATAGATCCAAATTTCTTGCTGAGGTTAGACATTTCTTCTGGGATGATCCATACTTGTTCAAGTATTGTCCTGATCAGGTTATCAGGAGATGTGTTCCTGAGAGTGAATTTCACAGCATCATCTCATTTTGTCATGAGCAAGCTTGTGGTGGTCATTTTAGCTCTAAAAGACAGCTGCAAAATTTTGCAGAGTGGTTTTTATTGGCCTACCCTTTTTCGAGATACTCATGCCTTTTGCACCACTTGTGATCGATGCCAACGAATGGGTTCCATTTCTCGTCGCAACATGATGCCCCTTACTAATATTCTTGTGGTTGAAATCTTTGATGTTTGGGGTATTGATTTCATGGGACCATTCCCGCCTTCGTTTGGCAATCTTTTCATCCTGTTGCTGTGGATTATGTGTCCAAATGGGTAGAAGCGATACCATGTAAAACGAATGACCACAGGGTTGTGGTAAGATTCTTGAAAGATAATATCTTTTCTCGTTTTGGTATTCCGCGTGCCATTATAAGTGATGGTGGTTCTCATTTTTGCAATAGACCATTCGAGCTATTAGTAAAAATACTCCATCACTCATAAAGTTGGCACCCCTATCATCCACAAACAAGTGGGCAAGTTGAGATTTCCAATCGGGAGATTAAAAACATTCTAGAGAAGACAGTCAGACCAGATCGTAAAGACTGGTCTCAACGACTGAATGATGCTCTCTGGGCTTATAGAACAGCATTTAAGACCCCGATTGGAATGTCTCCATATAGGCTTGTTTTGGAAAAGCATGTCATTTGCCTGTGGAATTGGAACATCGTGCTTATTGGGCCATCAAGACATTCAATTTTGATATGGTCAAGGCTGGATCGCATCGTAAGCTTCAACTTGTGAGTTGGAAGAGATCCGAAATGATGCGTATCACAATGCCAAAATCTACAAAGAACGAACGAAGATATTTCATGATAAATCCATTCTTCGTAAGTCCTTTGAACCGTCTCAAAAAGTTTTGTTGTTCAACTCTCGGTTACGACTTTTTCCTGGAAAGTTGAGATCTCGGTGGTCTGGACCTTACATTGTGAAAGCAGTGTTCCCACATGGAGCTGTGGAGATCGTTAACCCTAAGGATGGCCATGTATTTAAGGTAAATGGTCAACGACTTAAGCCATTCTTAGAGTTACCTCGATTAGAAGCCGAGGTTGATGTGATGCTATTAGAGGACCCTGTGTATCAGAATTGAGGATCTTTTGGGTTTTGTAAAAAAAAAAAAAAAAAAAATTTCTTTTCTGTCAAGAAACTTGGTATTTGTGATTATGAAAATGGATTCTAAATGTTTATACTCAAGAAAATGCAAGCAGCTTGACATATTGGTAAAGACTAACAGTTTAGTATGATCCTTAAGTTAGATCTGGTTCATAAGATTTTTCAACTCGATTATCTTTGCACCATGAGCCATGTTAGCATAACTTGAAGTTGATGATGAAATATATACTAGAGAAACCTTAGAATAATAGTGGATACTTAACCCTGAAAGTTTTGAGCCTTTCTATTTTCTGAGGGTTATACATAAACTCTGATTTTCTTGAGTCCGTATTATCTCGTTGATGATCTCATTATTCTCATCAATTGCTTTGGGAATGACATCAAAATTGAATTATTACACTAGAACTTCTTGGCTTATTCAATTGAGATAACATAATACTGACCCGAACTTAGGAAATGATCTAGGCATTTTTTTCTTTAAACCATTAACAGCCTTTTAACTTACCCATAACATTGACATTTTTGTAGCCTTTTGAGCCTTAGATTAACTTTTATTTGTTAAACCATTAACCTTTACCCAACTTTTCTGGGAATGTGTATGGATAAATATACTTGGTGTAAAAAGGGCATGAAAGAGCAAAATATGAGATATTTCATAAATCCTCTATGAAAGAAGAAAAAAAAAAAAACGAAAGAAAAGAAAGCAGAAAAAGAATGTGAATGAGGATAAAGATGTGAGAATGAAGAAAAAAATTGATGGTGCGCAACATTGATTTATTCTTGACAACCCTAATTGCTCGTTAAATGGGTGTATACATTCCTAGAAATTTTTGTTAGAATCCTTTTGACATTTTCTTAGTAACCATTACCCAAGCCCCGTTACAACCCACAAAGTCCTAGTTAATCTTAGGTAAAGGTTGGTTTCGTAGATGTGGAGATTTAATAACCAAGACCTATGGTGTTTGATTCAACATTCCCAAAAGTAATTGATATTCCTGTCCATGAGATCATGCTCATTCCATTCTTGAAAAGTCCGTTCTTCATATTACTATATGTGAGATGATTGTTTTCCATTATTTACTCTTTTCCTCACATATAAACTGAGTGAAATACCAAATCTCTGAGTGCTTTATTGTGAGTGAGATAAGAGGTTTGAAGTCAAAACAAACTTTTCTACAGGAGATTTAGTCATTTTTTACTCTGAAATGAAAAGTTATGTTGACAGTGCTATCCACACACACACCACATTGAGTTGAGGATGATTATGAATTTTTCTAACTTTGGAGAATATTAAATTATTTGGAGATTTGTTGATACACTAAAATGACACTGTTGGTTTCCTGCATTTCTTGAAGTTTTAAATAAGTTTTTTGTGACTAAGTTTTGTTGAGTCAGTAATGTTTGTGGGTAACATTTTCTGGAAACCCTAACGAGACTATAACTCGTCCACTAGAGGTACTCTAGGGTTTAAAGCCTTGTTGCACGTTTAAGGTAAGTGCAACCGATGATTCCTGCGAAAGTGAGTTAGAATTTTCCTTTTTATTGTTTTGCTCTGAGGACTAGCAAAATATAGGTTTGGGGTATTTGATAGTCACATAATTATTACATAATATACCCCTTAATTTATACATGTTAGTGTTTCGATTTTTATATTTTTATATAATTATTCGTTTTTATCTCTTTTCAGGAATTTTGCGCTTAAACGATTGAAAATCATATTAAGACGACTGTATAAGGATTTCACGTGGTGCACAGAGTAGAGCGAGAAATCACTTAACCTAAAACCAAAACCTAAACCTATAAACTAAAATCCATAAACCTAAGCCCAAAGCCTAAGCCTAAGCCCAAAGCCTAAGCCTAAGCCCAATACCAACATCCACCAACATTCTCCCAAACAACCATGTTCTCCCATGTTCTAACCCATGTTCTCCCAACAACCGTGTTCTTCCCATGTTCTATCCCATGGATCTTTCTCTATAAATAGAAGAGAATAGGATGAGAAGTGGGGAGAAGAGAAGGGAAAAGAACATAATTGGAAAATCAAAACCTCCTCCTCTCAAAGTGATTATCGATACACAAGCCACCACTTTTCCAACTCCACCACACGCCCTACTCCTCTTCACTGTCCAAACAAATCACGAACCTCCAACACCTCCGCCGAACAGCACCACAACAGGTCAACGACCGCCACCCTCGCCAGAGCTCGCAACCGAGCAGAAACAGCCGCGAAAACAGGGAGTTTCCTCTCCCTGTTTCTTCGTTGAATTTGCAATTTTATTTGTATTTTCTTCACTTCGTTCTTCTTTGCAGGTTCTAGGATCACGTTAGGACGAAGGAAGCGCGAGAATCAGGCCGGAAAGTCGCGACAGAGTCGCGAAAACAAGGAGTTTCTTCCCTGTTTCTCTCTGTTTCAATTGCTATTTTTTCGTGGTTTTCTTCACTCTATCTCATCTTTTGCAGGTTCTAGCATCACGAGGGAGTCGAGGGAAGCCGCGAGGAGCGAGAACCAGGCTGCAAAAGCCGCCGTCTCCTGGGGAAGACAACCGGCTACTGTGCGGCACTGTAGTAGCACTGTAGCAGGGAGGGAAATTTGAATATAAATTCGATTTTGGCTATTTTCACCCCTTGATTTGTTCTGTACCACCACAGAGCGAATTAAGGGCCATTTCCTCGGATTCGTGCACACCCAATCGTCGATTTGCTGTTCGACACCATATCGAGTTTGTGACAAACCAATTGGGCTGTAAAAATTATTTTAAAGTTATTTTACTGAATGGTTTGCTTAATTGTCATTACAAGTTATTTCTGAATTTTGATAATTTGCTTCCACCTTGCATTTTCGAGTAAGTAAACTTGATATGTTTGGTAGTTAGAATTACCCTTTATTAATATTCAAAGCATGTGCTAAAAAATTATTAAGCTTAAACTTTGATTAAGTGTGCCCTAAAAAGACATTTAATACTTAGTAAAGCATATTTGCTTGAAATAACTTGTGAATGTTTGATAGAAACATGATATAAGCCTAATTGGATTATAACGATCATATATTCGGTGTAAGCAAGGGATTCTCATCCCTAAGCTTCTCGTATTTAAATTCAGTAATTTAGATTTAAATATATTTTTGTTAGCTCATCGGTGAATCCAAGCCACACAAAATCCATTCCATCCATCTTATCATTTTATTTTTTTTTATTTTTCTTATCTTTAATTTATTTCTAGTTTAGATTTAGAAATGCTGTAACCCCATTTTCTCTAAATTAGTTTAATTAAATTCTAAATTTCAATTACATCCACCTTCTTCGTGGGATCGACCCGTACTTGCCGTTGTCTACCAGTTAGGCACCGTGCACTTGCGGTTATTACAAGTAGGCTGAATTAACCTATTAATTTAGGTTAGTTAAAACCTGCATCAAGTTTTTGGCGCCGTTGCCGGGGAAGGTAGCATTGTAATTGAATTTAAGATTTATTTTCACTAATTATAAAAAGCAAAAAATAAATAAAAAATAAATTCATTTTTTTATTTTTATTTTGTTATTTTTACACTCATTTTGTGTTTGATTTTGCAGATTACACGCTTCTCGAGGATATTGGACGATCCTGCAAAAGATCAAGCAAATTTTTATTTTTATTTTTTATTTTTTATTTTTGTGAGGAGAGTTTTAATTTTATTTTCACCTCGTTTTACGAGTGTGTGGTGTAATAATTTTTGAGAACTTTACTATTTTCATTTTGTTTAATCACAAAAAAAAAACCCAAAATTTTCTAAGTCAAAAGAAGTTATATGGAAACAATTTTAATTGTTACCAATAATTTTTATGATTTAGAAATTCGACTTCTAAGACCAAGACCAGTAAATTTATTTGCATGTGCTTGTGTGTTGATTGAAACGGATAAAAAGAAGTCGGATTTTTTTTTTGAATTGTGCTAACTTTTTGTGCAGATTGGAATACGCACACTGTAAGTATTTCTATCACACGCAATGTATTAGCGACCAGGGTGCTTGTTGTAATTGTTTGAAATTGTGTGATTGGTTGTTAAATTCTGTAATTGTGGATGCTAAACTTTAGTAATTCATAATAAGCAGACCCAGCTTATAAATAGAAATTGGTGGGACTTGATATCCCCACTCATCACTCCAGCTGTGTGCAACCAATATCCTAACATAATTAAAATCAATTAGCAAGTTAGATAGAGCATTTTTTAGGTACGGTGTTCATAGGACAACCAAGACCAAGGTGAATCCAATAATTTTTGTGTTGACCCAAGCTAAAAGTGACGATGGGTTTAATCATTCAATGAACTCCGAGAGGCCACTGCCACAAGGGTAATTTACCCGGTACGCCGAGTCATAAGTAAGCTACGATCCACAAGAAGGATTGGTGTAACCAACAGTTTTCGGTTAGGAACACAAGCCTCAAGTGTGCATTTAACATCACATCGTTCTCACATCTATTGGCTTATAGAGCGGTAGCACAAGGAAGTACTTAATTGGACCATTGTGACCTCCTTCTCTTGTGCGATAATCCGGTTTCTTTGAAACAAAACTCTAGCCTACTGATTTTGAACTTTGCGGTGTAAAGTGTATACTATTAGGATCAACTTGTAGCACCCATTATTCTGTCATAAAGATTACATAAGAAATAATCTGTCCCCCAAAGATAAGAAGATAATTAATCTCAAAAACACTAATTGCTTAGGGAGGCATTTTTTTCTTGTGCATCAATTGATTGCTGATTGTGTTTGAGTCTGTGCGTGAATTTTTTTAAGTTAGCAAACATTTCAACCCTCACTTGGTGTAGACTTGTTTATGCGTCTTTGGGAACGGGATTCAAGGGGGCGACTAATTAAAGAGGACCCTGTAGAGTTGTTTGAAGTCCCCATTGACCTTCTAGAATCATTCTCATTATCAAGTGAGACCACTGAAATGGCCGAGGAGAGAGCATTTAAGGATTATTTTTCTCCACGTTCCAATAACACCCCATCTTGCATTGTCTTGCCTGAGACCGCTGCAAGTAGCTTTGAGCTAAAACCATCAATTATCCACCTTTTGCCTTCCTTTTATGGTCTAGAAAAAGAGGATCCCTATCTTCATGTCAAAGAATTTCTTGACATTTGTGCTACTCTGAAATATCCCAATTTTTCTGATGATTCAGTTCGTCTTAGGCTGTTTCCCTTTTCTTTAAAAGATAGGGCGAAGTCATGGTTGAACTCTTTAAAAACTGGAACCATTGACACTTGGGATGTCCTATCAGGGAAATTTTTGTCAAAATATTTTCCTATTCATAAAACAAATGCCATCAGAAGAGATATATCTAATTTTCAGCAGAAAGAGGGTGAGCATTTCTATGAATGTTGGGAAAGATTCAATGAACTCATTGCTAGGTGTCCCCATCACGGCTTTGAAAAGTGGCGTTTGGTTCAATACTTTCAAGACGCGTTAACCCCTCAAAACCGTCGAATGATTGACGCCACTAGTGGTGGGTCACTTATGAAAATGAGTGCTAATGAGATTTGGGAATTCTTCGAAGCTATTTCTGAAAATTCTCAACAATGGGATTATTCAAGAAAAGACGCGGATAGGCGAAAGGGTGGTTTGTATGAGGTGAGGGATACATCATCCACTCCTCGTCTTAGGGGAGAGATTTCGTTGAGATCCTCTTCTCTAATGAGGAGTTGTGCTATCTAGGGGAGTTTTTCTATTAGACTTGTGCTCCTAGATACACTGGAGATAGTTCTCAGTCAGAGTGTTTGTCCATAGATAGAAGTTTTCATGTGTGACATAGGTATTTGCTTCCTTGTTGGAAGCAAAGTGCTGCTGTCTTGCTTGTCTGAAGTTGATCCCCGAGAAAGTTGCCTTAGCAGAGCTTAGGGGTATTTGGGGTAGCTGTGAGACGTGTGGGCTTAGCAAGCTGTAATGATTTCATGTCCGTCTGGTAGGGCTGAACAGGTCGGTTTCGGTTTTAAAAAATTCAAAATCCAAGTGGTCGGTTCGGTTTTCGGTTTCTATATGATTTTAACCGACCAAACCGAACCAACCGAATATATATAATAAATAATATATATTTTATATAAATAATACAATATGTTTAAATAGTCGATTGGTTCGGTTTTATTTCGGTTTTGGTTTGATTTTAGTCGGTTCGGTTCGGTTACGGTTTGCATAAATTAGAATCGGTTCGGTTTGAAAATTTTAAAACCGACCTAAGTCGGTTCGGTTTTCAGCCCTACCGTCTGGCAGACTGCATTGTGCGAGCTAGGAATCACTTGGGCCGGATTAGTGTCGGACTAATGCTTGGGGCTATTGTTTCTCAAAATCATCATGACGTGTGTGCAGTGTAGAAGAGAGACCGTTTTGGTGTATTATCAATATAATAATAAAACAACAACAACAACAATAATAATAATAATAATAAAAGGTGAAATACCTTACAGGGAGAATATTCGCGTTTTGAAATATACCTTAAAACTTTAGAACACAAACACTTCAAGAAGAAAGCCTTTTTTCTTCTTATGAGGAAATGCTTTCTTGGTTTAAAGACGTGGCTCACACATCATCTCATGCGAACAAATACTTATGCATACGGTAAACAATTGTCATTGGATAATCTTCTTTACGAAAACTCCTTACTCTAAAGTAATAAACTCACAGATGAATGACATATTAATTAAAGTCTTGATTCTTTCCATGCAATTTAAAAAAAATAAAAAATAAAACCTAGCCAAACCTTTATTCAATAAAAAAGTGATTGACATGCTATTTGGGGGTACATTATGACTTTACCCGATTCAAAAAATCAAAAATTGAAAATTGAATGTACTAACCCAATTATTGAAATCAATCTTGAGGCTTTATCTCACTTAATTATTTTATCATTTATATATCGTATATCATAATATATTTCATTATTTTTCTTAAATCTCCACCTATTCTAATATTCTTGCATGGTGTACAAGTACAAGAAATCACATATTATCTTACAAAGTTACTTTTAACTTTTACAAATATTTATAAGAGTTGAAGAAACTTGAGTAAACCAATGATATATGCATTGATAAGATAAAGGACAAAAAATTAAAACAAACTATGAACAAAGACAATAAAATTGGAACTAATTAACTCTAAGCAAACATTTTTCTTACAAATTTACCTTCACCTTTTAAAAAAACATAAAATGAAACAAACTCTAAAAAAGGACAACAGAGTTGGAACTAACTCTAAACAACCACGCCACCTAATTAAGACTGTAAAACAAATTAGTGCCAAAGAGTTTGGTGAATGTGTAAAGACTGTCTTCAAGTCAAGTGAGTACTCAACCCTATAAAACCCAAGCTTGTCCTCTGACTTACCAACTAACACTGTCTTCTTCTTTTCATATTCTCTTCTTGTCAGGTATTTGTTTTCAGAGTTTTTGAATCAATTTTTTTTTTTAAGTGTAAAATTATAATGTTGATATTTTCTTTGGTTGTCCTGGCTGAATATCAGTTCTTTTATTTAGTTTTCTCTCTTTAATGAATTGCCAACCTACGTATATAGATGGAGAAGAAGCAACAAGTAGAGTGGGCTGAAGCTCAGAAGATTGCTATAAGTGTGGATCTTGTAAATGTAGCTAAGAAACAGCTCAAGTTTCTTGCTATAGTGGACCAACACAGATGTCTCTATGAAGGCCCTGTTTTAGACCGGGCCATTTTTAGGTATACCCATTACTAAATCATTTTGGTGTTTGTATTTGTCTCTATGATCAAATTACATGAAACTGAGATATGTTAATTCAACAAATAAACATAATGGGTTTGGAGTTTTTTTTATACATTATTAACTGACATAATTCTATACTCCTCAGGTACAAGAATTATTGGCTTCCTTTCTTGGCAAAGCATACAAATTCCGATGTTGTTATAGATGGCCCTTTGGTTGTTCCTCTTGATTGTGAATGGGTTTGGCATTGCCATAGACTCAATCCGGTAGATAAAGATTCTAACATTGTCAATTTTGTTTTATCGATTTACCAACTAGCTACACATGGCCATATTAATTACTTGAGATGTTTTTTCTTTTTCATATGGTAGCTACGCTATAAAAGCGATTGCGAGGAGTTTTTTGGGCGAATCCTGGACAACAAGAAAGTTATATCGTCCACAGTTCAAGGGTCTCCAAAAAAAAGACTAAAGAAATCTGGAGCAGGCTGTATCCTAACGAGCCGTACGAGCTTGACTTTACCAACTCGGTCATAAATAATAACTTTACCATGTGTTCCACTGAAATTTCAAATACTAAGACTACTCAATATGACCTAGTTGATGCTGTTAAAAGGCAGAGCACTTTCTTTTATCAGGTAACTAGCTAGTAAGAGATTATTATGATAGTGACTTAATCTCTTCATTATTGTGATCACAATATCATCTCTCTTCTCAACATAATTCTCCCTTATGGCTACATTCTTATAATATTTATTATATTGGAATAGTAGGTATCCAGACCCAGTATGAATGATGACCTGTTTCTTGAAGGAGCTGTGGCTAGATACAAAGGGTTTCTTCATCTAATTAAGAGAAACAAGGAGAGGTCTATTAGACGTTTTTGTGTCCCACATATGATATTGATCTCATTTGGCACTCTCACCAACTAAACCCCATTCTTACTGTAAAGATATGGTCGATACCATGGGTAAGGTTATACAACATGATGATACAGATTCCAACAGAACAAAGGGACAAAAATTGGAAGATGGTTTTTCTGGAACAACCAAACAATGGGAAGACACTTTTGGTTCAAGGTATTGGAGGGCTGGGGCGATGTATAGGAATGATGCGCCATTTCCTGTCACAACCATTCCATGGAAGCAGGAAAGTAAGAGTTATACTACACATTGTGAATATCCAAAAATAGCTCAGTTGTCCAGGAAAATGGTTGTGGAGGTAAGCTTTCAATTCACTTATTTCTCACTCTTAAACTCAATAGAATTAAGTTGTATTGTGTTGGATTGATATTTGAAGCTACTTGTCAATTAGTTTCATTTTACCCAATACTTTTTCCTTTTTCTTTTCTTCGATCAGTGATCATTTCCGGCAAAAATTATTTGTTTATTTTTCAAGTGGGAGGCGGAAGAGAATCTTTAGATCAACTTCACTTTTAATCTGATTATATTTCTTTAAGGCTATGGACATATATAATTATCTAGTTTCTTTCTCTTCATTTACTATTACTATTATTTTTTTCTGTTGTAGGTATTGGTGGAGATCGTGGATGTGAGAAACTTACCAGAAGATCAGAAGGGAAACCTCTTTGTCTTTGTTAGTAAGAAGAAGCCTGATTCTTTTTTCAACACGAAGAAACAGTTGAGTATACTTTCTGAATCTTGGGAGAAACAAGTTGCTTCTTTCCAGTGTGAGCCAAGTGGAGAACTATTCTTGGAACTCATGTCTCATGCACCTTCCAGCTCACGCATGTCTAGACCGGCCAAAACCATGGGGACATCATCAATCCCTTTTAATTACATAATGGATACAAAATCAAAACTATCAGTAGAGGAATGGTTTGAGTTGGAGTCTAGCTTTGGAACTTTGGATTCTAACCCAATCTGCTTGCGCATTGGTGTTTCCGCGAGTGTTCCAACACCAACACCACATGTGCTAGAGATAGGTCGATCACACCCATTATTAAGGAATGCATGTTTCCTTCCTCTTCCTGGAAGTATACAACAAGCTAAGAGTTGGACATGCGTCACTGATGAAGTAGGCAATGAGATCATCAGCATTCATAAGAGGTTTGGAATCTCCCCTCCCCCAGGTTAAAGAAGTCTCTTGCATTTTCTAGTCGGTTCACATCTCCCAATCAGATTAACTTAGAAATTTCAATCATGCACGTTTAGTAATCATATTTAGTATCCCTCGATTGTTTTACTCTCGATCAAATTTTGCAATGGCTCGATTTAGAAATATATACATCAAAGATACACCAATGTACCCATATGTATATTTCACAAACTTGTCATCTAGCATTTCAAACAACTCTAAAATGGTGATTTTTAGATATATATATATATATTTTTATCGAACTAGGAGTCTAGAATTGACATAGATCTGTCTAAAGTGGAACCTTAACTATTTGCAAGAATTATCGGGAAAAAAGAACTACTTTGCAAGGTGTGATTGATTTTTTTAATATTTTTTATTAGTGATATATATAAACATTTAAAATGATTGATGTTCTTCTGATAAAGCTCTCTACTCGTATAGAGTCCTCAGTTATTTGTTTGTAATATGAGGAGTTAATATAACTCATTTATGGTCATCTAACAATTACATATGTGCCTTTCAGGGAAACAAAAACGCGGTGGGGAATAACAACTTGATCATGAAAAAGGAGATCATTGGGCTAGTGAGATCATCTGGTGTAGTACATGTTCTTGCAGAGTTTGTAGGGGCAACATGGTATCTGATGGGTTCTAATTGGTCTTCCCAGATTAAGAGAACTGATAGTGAAGATGGTTACATTTTTGAGCTCAAAACTGGTGAACGAGAAGTGAGCAACTTTTCATACAATTTTCTTTTCGAACTTTTTGGTAGTTTCCACGTGGTCACAGTGTCATATTCGTAAAGTCTATATCTTCCAAGTAAGGATGTCAATATGACCCAAATAAACAAATCTATCTGCCTGACCTGGCCCCAATAGGGCATATGTGGATGCCTAAGCGAGGCTCAGAACACCGATGGGGATATATAGCCAAGTCAGATCCGATTTATTAAGTATTTATAAAGTATATTATACATTCTAAAATCTGGTTCAAATTGAATAAATAATTTGCAGGATGGGGTTTGGGATAGAGATACTCGTTTGAAATAACTGGGGATGCTGACAGATTTACAGTGTTACTAGGGACGAAATGCAAATTTCACCCCGCTGTGTTGGTGTTGCGGTCCCTATTCAGGTGACACAACCATATTGTCTTCTTTTCGTAAATGTGATTGGCATGCTAGGATAAACAAATAGAAAGATTGTCTTATGTTGGTAGTTTATGATTGATTTGAGTCACTCCAAATGGTATATCTAGATAGTCATTTGGTGCATATACTGCTTGCATGCCCAAGGGGAGGTATCAATATTTATAACAACGCACAACTATGTTGTCCAAGTATCTGGTCGAGTGTTAAATTTCAATTTTGCTTCTTTGTTGATTAATAGCTGCCTTTTGATTAATAGATGCCTTTAAAATGTCATTTTGAAGTCAAGGTCACTCTCTATTTTTTTTTATGGCATAGGTAAAATTGTACCGAGGCAGAAAGCTGGAATATGAAGCCAAAAGCTGCAGAGGACACAATATTGAGCACATCTTCATAAAGCGGTTGAATTCTCCACAGAAAATCCATATGGAAAAGCGGTAGCATTGCTTGACCTGAAATTAGGAATAGTCAAGGTAACTTTTTATTTTAACACATAAATGCCCCATTCAACTTATGGCACTTACCAAAACATCAATGAATAGGTCATTGAAGATTGGTTCGTGCTGCCCGGTATCACCTTGAATATTTTACTTTCCAATATTTTGAGGAAGAAGGGATACAACTCTTTGATTGCCAATGGAAACAATCCAAAGACATGTAACTTAATGGAAGATGATGAGTACGATGTTAATGCTAGTGAGGGCACAGCCCTAGGAAAGGTGGACGCAGATGAAGAAGGCAACACATTCGTCCTAGAAAAACAGGTTGACATGAAACAACATCTGAATGTGAAGAATGATGGTGCATCTGTTGAGAGTGGAAACATTGTGAACAAGGATTGTGGTAGTGGGAGCGGCAGTATCTATGGGAGTGCATGCGCTGTAGTTTGTAGTTATACATGTGGTTATAAATGTGGTGGTACATAGAAAATGTGAGGCAAAGATCGGGAAGAATAATAATAATATATTTATGATGTTTTTCAAATAATCCCAAACATCAACATATTAATGAATACTGAAAATCCTTCATTATACATGTTGTAATAGTTAGACCTAAAACATATGGTATATTTGTAGCTTTCCCTAGCCAATTTTTTTTTTTTTAATGCAAGAATCGATCTTAGGCTTTGAGTTGTTACTGCAACTATCTTGAAAAATTGAATACTCTTATAAACAAAAGAAGAAATGAGAGAATGGAGTAATACAGGTTAAAGAGCCCATAAAACAGTAATTACACTACACCAAATTTGCATTTTTGTAACAACCCAAAAAACAGTATCACTTTTGAAGTGTAACAATCCACCTTATAATTTTACACATTTTCACAAACAAAATGATACAATATAATTGTATCATCATGAAGAGTATGGTTATAAAAGTGATACTATTCATGGTGATCCAACTTATTGTATCATATTTTTGTGTTACTGTTTTTTTTTATTTTTTTGACTAAATTTAGTTTTGACTTGAAATTGTTTGGTGAATTGTAACATCTCAAAAGTGATACTGTTTTGAGAGTTGTTACAAAAATGTCAATTTGGTGTAGTGTTATAATTACTAATCATCAAATATTAAAACTTATTAAAAGAGAGAAAGAGATCGATCCTAAATTAGTAAGTTGAAAATCAAAACCGTTCAAAATAAACATAAGAAACACCCCTTTTCCTTTAATCAAGGCTAGCTAAAGACACATTGGCACCAAATAATGTGAGGGAATGCTAATCGTTTGGCAAGTGTTGTTGTTTCTCCCTTCAAATGACTAAAATCAAGCTTGACTTGTCAGTTCTTATAATTGATGGAATAATGAAAGGAGATTCAAATCACACGTCTTGATAAAATGAACGGATTATCCTACATGAAGCAGCAATAGGGAGTTTTCTGCAATGGGCGAAAGCCCATATCTCTTCTAGTTTTTAGTTATGTCTAGCAAATTTTTTTTCCTTCAATATGTAATACGGCTCCTTTGAATATTCATCATGTCTCGTACTCCTGGATGTTTCATGGTATTCATATTGATTCATGCAATGGCATTGCATGGAAAATCCTCAATCACTCATTCAGATCTCGTATGCCATGATGAGAAACCTATGCTTGTCCATTTTATTTTTTTGGCTCTTCGGCCACTACTTCTAGTTTCGTCACAAAGGTTCAACCTAGGACTCAAGGGACAAAAAGTCTCCAACCCACGCAACCACACCTATCCCTGGGAAAATGCACCGCCTTCATCAAGTGTCAAAATCCTTATCACTTCCTTAGTTGAAGGGCACAGACTAGCCTCAGGGTTCTCGTAAAAAAGGATTCCAGTCCAAGCGAGGCGAGATCTTCAATCAAAATCAAATGGGATCATCAGATCGGAAGGAACTTCTTTGTTAGCTAGGGATCAATATGAAAATATTACCCGACCACTACTACAAATATAGGCTTGCATAGCGCTTAAAAATAGGCTTAGATAGCGCTCAAAAAGCGCTATGCAAGGCGCGTACTTGAATAGCGCTTCGTTAGATAGCGCTTTATTAAGCGCTATCTAAGCGTTGATTTTTTTTTAATTAACTTCAATAACGCCTTAGAAAGCGCTAATTTTTTTTTAAATTAGCTTGAATAGCGCTTTTATGAGCGCTATTTAATTTTGTTGATTTTTTAATTAGCTTCAATAGCGCTTTAGAAAGAGCTATTTAATTTCGGTGAATTTTTTTATTAACTAATATATATTTTTATATAAATATTAATATAATAATGACAACGTTCAATCAATCAATAAAGACACAACATGATAACTAACTGTTTCTCATTCATTCAAAATATAATTTAAGCATTCATACAAAATTGTTAATATGCTATCATATATATACACCAGCTTTTTTGGCCACGAAATGAAATGGCCAACAGCTTCTCCTACAGTCCTAACTTCGTCTGTACATTGCGGCACCGCTGAATGTTTCTCAGATTCTACCGCCACTTCAAATTGTATCCTTGCATAACCTGAAATTGCATCATGGCATTGAATAAGTATAACAACACACACACTAAGTCGGTATATAAATCTTAACCTGAAATACAAGAACACACTATTACTGCTATATATATATGCAAACCACTGCCAAACACAAAGGGTTTTGTATCAGTAAGATAAATGTAAATGACTAAAGGTCCAACTATTTTCTTGATAGCAGCCTTCTCAACTAATATATATATATAGTAGCAGTAATAGGTGTGGAACTTACCCCAGAATAACCAATTCCAACGAGCTCAAGAACTCCGGGAACTAAAGGAAGCCTATCAATGGCCTGCAGAAACAGAATGCACAAATTAAACTTTCGTTCAATAAATATCATACAAGCTATCAATAACTCTTAAGCTCGCATATAACAGATATGATCAGTATTAATCTTTTAACTGCAATGAAATCTGAAGGGCAGTAAATATTAGAAAGATTTATGCTCACAGAAATCATCCCTGTAGAGCCCCATAGAGCAACTCCACCAGCAACTACAAGTGAAGTCGTGGCATACTTGTCTTCCATCTTGTCCCTGCAAAAACAATCAGAAAACTAAACTAATAACACTATTGTTTAACACAAATAATGTCAACATTTTACTAATCCAACTTTTAAGTTCCAAAACCTTTCAACTTTCTATCTGCTGTTTTTCTCCAGATTCATCCCCAATTGCAAAATGACATACTTGATAAATTTATGATGAATATTTCGGAAGAAAGATCAATTTCATTCCTTTAATCCATTAGAGAGATTGTTAATAGTAATCAAGTAATAAACATATAAAAGAAACATCTGCACTATATCATACATATCAATACTTCAACTTAATATCCACAAGGACCACAAAATGTCAAAGCCCAGCTGAAAAGATAATTTCGTACCCCTTCTTGAATGGTTTTAAAAATCTCATGCAGCTCGGTTGTTGCAACTTCAGCTGGTGCATCTTCAGTGGCCATGGCAACCACATACGTGCAATCTTACGACCTGTTCAATATTTTGTACACATTAAATTTTATGATCCCAAAAAATTACACTAAGAATCTGAAATCACAGAAATATAGAAGCTCTACAAATTAATAAATAAACAAATATGTGGAGTGAGTGGTGTACATACAGTATGCTGCAGACTTCCAAGTATTGCAGTTTTGTGGACGTGTTTGTGGTGGCATTGGTGATGGTAGAAGAGTGGGGAGTGTCACACATTGTGTGGATGTGGCAGCCATTGTCGAAGCTTTGCCATCAATGAGAGCTGAAGATGAGATGGAAAGAGTAGCTGAAGTTGAGGCCATGGCTAACTGACCTCAATGAGACCCACTGTTTGTTAGGTAGGAATAATACTTCTTTTAATAATGTTTGTTATGAATCAACATCAAGCACCAACCATTAATACTAATTAAAAAAAGAAGAAAACAAAACTTCAAGGGAAAAAACAAAAAGGATGCAACTCTGTCAAGAAAGATTAGATCATAATAAATAAGCTATTATTGATGTAACTTTACTTAATCATGCATCTTTAAGTTCTAAGTGAAAATGGGAAAGGAAACAGAAGTCCGTGATTAGTATG